>CM065139.1:28054145-28641645 GCA_033026305.1 Cirrhinus molitorella | reverse complement strand
CTCGGTCTTAATGCTGGCATCAATGAAACCACTTGGGAGAGAACTGTCAGGAGATTTATTTCTTAGCATAAAAGAGGACAATAGTACAAGAGGAATACCAAAGTACCAAATTGTGGAAATATAGCAGAAGTAACACCAAAATTCAAAAACAATTTAAGTTTTTATTTAGTGATTAGTGAATTTTTGCTGGAAAAAGAGCAGGAGAAATACCATGCAATTGTCTTAGAGCCAGCAAAAGCTATGAAAAGAGTGACAGCATTCCTCACAGAGTACAATACAGCCTGCAGAAGTGACATGCATGGTTGTTATCACCACTAGAATTACCTACTTTAGCCAAAGCACAATTAACTCATTTAACCTTTTCCAAGGCCCGTATTTACAAAATATAGACTTCTGGGAATCCATACTCTGGTCTCAAGAGACCAAGTCAATCATTTTGAATCCAAACACATCCAAAATGTTCTTGTGTTGCTAGAGGAGGAGTACAGTGAGAAGTGTCTGGTTCCCACAGTGATGTTCAGTGGTAGTAAAGCTCTTATATAGGGAGTTGTGCTTTATCAATGCTGTCATGAATTCTCACACCACTGTGTGATGCAATACAAAAAACTGAAATGGAAGATGCTACCCTTTCCTCATTCCCTGCATTGCTGAAGATATTCATTCTCCCAAGGTGAAAATCCTTTAGTGGACATGTATTTCACCCAATCTTAACACTCTTGAGCAGCTGTGGGGGATTCGATCTGAGCAACACTCTCCATTAAAGACCAGGGCATTTAAAGAGGTCGTCCTCCAGGACTTAAACAAGACAGATGTGGCATTTGGTCTTGAACATGTACAAGAAGCTTCAGAGCAGTATACTTAAAGTTCTGGAGGACGTATCAAGTCTTAAAATATTATAAATTTACTGAATTAAATCCAGGGTGTACTCACTTCTGCAATCCTTTATTTAAACAAAACTGGCTAATTTACTTATTTTACAGAAAATATTGGCATTTATTTTGCGCTTTTATTAAGTATGTGTTTAGCCATCTTTCCATGAATTATATTAGTGATCATTAAGAAAATACATCTTTTAGCAGTGCACTGTATTGTACACCCCTAATATTAATTAATCCAGAATGAAGCGGCAAGACTAGTTTTTAACGAGCCGAGAAGGACGCATGTCACTCCTCTCTTCATCAGTCTGCATTGGCTACCAGTAGCTGCTCGCATTAAATTCAAGGCATTAATGTTTGCCTACAGAACCACCACTGGCTCTGCACCCCTTTACTTGAATTCATTACTTTGGACTTATGTGCGCTCTAGAAGCTTGCGTTCTGCAAGTGAACGGTGCATTATTGTGCCATCCCAAAGAGGCACAAAATCACTTTCACAGACTTTCTCATTAAATGTACCCTACTGGTGGAATGACCTGCCCAACTCACTCTGAACAGCTGAGTCCTTTTAGTCAAGAATCGGCTAAAAACTCATCTTTTCCATCTTTATTTAACCCTCTAACTCTAGCACAGTCTTTTCTAATTCTGTTCTTTAAATTATGCTCTTTTAGATTTGTACTCTATCCATTTACTTACTGCTTGTTTTCTCTAATAAAAAAACAAAAATAACAACAAAAAAAAACACTAACACTACTAGCACTAGTTTTCTCTCTTTACAATTAACAAAGCTAACACTAGCTTGCTTCCCCCCCCCATCTATTTTCTTTTATTTATTATGTACTTTAAAAATCCTTGCTAGGCTATATTAGACATGTCATAGCACTTGCATGTTTTTGTTGCTCTTTTGTTGATTTCAATTGCTTCCACTGTTCTCCTTTGTAAGTCGCTTTGGATAAAAGCATCTGCTAAATGTCTAAATGTAATATACAATATAGCTCTTTAGCTAGTCAGGATTTTGCTTGCTTAAACATTTTGAATTGCAGAGATCTTAAGCTTTGCATCTGTGGTGTGGGCGAGTCTTTTTCAAAGTGATGATTTCACTCTCAATAATGACCTCGGTATCCAAGGAGCTGTCCACTTTTGATTCCGCCTGCTCACTGACGGCCACAAAGATGATCTGAACTTTCTCAGCATGTTTCATCACTTTATAAATCTTTTATGGCAAAAAAAAGTCTCTTGTCTTGTTTAACGATACTTTAACTTTACTTTTTGGCTCATGGTGTAATTTTTTTTATACAAAAGTAAAGTCCTCATTAAAACGAGCTGATGTAGTCTAGTTTTTAATAGGGAAAGTTACGCCACCATTATATTCATACTAATGTTGCGCCAAAAACTTTTGGAATGTCCACAATGTTCTTACATAACGACAGTCTTGCATTATAGTCATCTGAAGCTTACTGAAGTGTAATTCTCAGTCATGTTCTATGTGATGTCTATGCTGGATTAGTTGTGTGATGTTGTTTTTGTGGTGCAGGTGCTACAGGCTATGGGTTACCCCACAGGCTTCGACACAGACCTGGACTCCATGAGTGCAGACGAGAAGTCGGACGGGGAGGGCAAGAGCGAAACGTCCACACACTCAAGCAATAACACATCACACTCCTCAGACAGCTCCAACACGTTGGAGGTACACACACGCAAAGTATGAACCTGCATGTTCTGTGTGTCTCTGTGTGAATGAATGGCACAGACACGCAGTTTCGTTTACTACACACATACTGAAGCACGCATGATGCTCGCAGTGTTTTCAGCCTCTGCCACCTCAATATATAAGTACATGAACACATAAAAAATCTCTAGAACTGCTCTGGAAGTAATTTCATGAGCATTTTACCATTTATTGTGAGAAAAACTATTGTCATATCTAGGGTTGACAAATGAGAGAAGAGGCTTGTTCAACTAAAATTTTATTAGTTGCAGAAAAAAAGTTCCACAGGAAGTGATGAAGTCACACAGTTCTTGGCGAACAACGAAACGTGTTTTTGTAAAATAATGAAAGCAAACAGGATGGGCTTTCTGCTGTCCCAGTCTCTGAACTTAAGCATGTCCAAATAAAACTGTACTTGCCGTACAGACATGAAAATTGTATCTATAGAGAGTGAAATGTCTACTTTCAAATAAACCAATTGAAATGGAAAACAAATATTCTGAAATTATGTAATCCGTTTGAAGCATAGATACAGGCAGAGATGATGAGTCAGTGTTGCCTTACAAATCAAATTTTTGTTAAACTTTCAAAAAATTGCAGCTAAATTGTGTACATTTCATGATTTCACTTAATTAGACATGCTTTTTGATTTATACAATTTAATCAAACTGTTAAAACAGTCTAGAAAGTCTCGAAAAATTTAAATGGAAAACTTACATTTAGAACATAAATAAAACTTTCAGAGGGCACTATAACAGTCAAAGGGACAGATTTGCTAACAGCTTGCACCAGCGCACACCCTCTTTTGGCATTAAAAAACTACTGTCATGATTTACTACAGGCAGGACATGGCCTTGGACACAGTTATTTTTGCGGCTGACATTATTGCATATGCATTAGTAGTAGTTTCCCTTTCAGATGCAAAATTTATTTGAATGAATGCAATGTGATTTACTAAGGATTGCATTGGTCAGTTTACAAGTTTGTACGCCATTATTCAATGCCCAAAAAGCAGGTCTTAACCCATTCTGTGCTTGAAATGGCTGGCATAGTTAGATTATGCATTGGCCATTATGGAAATCATTATCATCTGTGTTCTTTAATTAGCAAATTTTTCAGTAGATCACCCACACAATTTGACACTACTGTCTGCACTTGCATCATGCTAATTTGCCCTGTTTAGTAAATCTGGCACTAAATGTTGCAATTTCAGCTGTAAAGCAGCTCTAAAAGAGATAATAATGATGTCATTATTCAGCTTAATTTGGTTCACTGTTGATTAAACGTAGTTCAATGACATTGTGAATGTTGCAAGGTGCATTAGTTAAACCAAAACCTTTTAACTGTAAAGCAGCTCTACAGAAAATAATAGTATCATCATTCAGCTCAGTGCAGTTCAGTATTGATTCAGTTTAGTTCCAAAATAGAGAAAATTCATCAAATGATGAAACAAGCTTAATTCAGCCGCAATCAACCAAAGACAATAGTTTGATTATTCGACTCAAGTCAGTTTATTTTTGCATATTTTGCGTGTTTTTGCATCTAGGTGCGAACTCAGGGTCCTATTTTGACGGCCAGCGGGAAGAACCCAGTCATGGAGCTAAATGAGAAACGTCGTGGGCTGAAGTATGAGCTCATCTCAGAGAGCGGAGGAAGTCACGACAAACGCTTCGTCATGGAGGTGGGCCTCACCAGACATAAACATACCACTTAATCCCTGTTCGCCAATAAAAGCGATGTTTGCTAAGGCGAGCGTTTCTGGTATTTTTATTAATCATACTGGGGGTGAGGGATTTGAACAAACATCTAACCCAAATATTAATCTTTGTTGTGTAACACATTCCACGCTGTTTGTGCTGCAGACAGGAATGACTCTCTCCTGAATTTTGATAAGGAGAGAGGTTTGCAATTACTTTATGCAATCAAACATTGTATTTTTCACTTAGTGGAAAATAAAATGCACTAAGTCCTTTAAGGAGGGACCCGAGTCATTTCCTGTTTAAAATACTCATCCTTTGTTCTTGTGGGCAGGTTGAAGTGGACGGACAGAAGTTTCGTGGCGCAGGGCCCAATAAGAAAGTAGCCAAAGCCAGCGCTGCCCTCGCGGCTCTCGAAAAACTCTTCTCTGGGCCTAATGCTGCTGGCAACAAGAAGAAAAAAATAATCCCTCAGGTAGGTTATCAGTTGCTTCGATTAGTGACCAATAACGTCCAGATGGTGGTGTTCAGTATTCAGTGTGTCTTTCACATGGCTGGAGTCAGGGCGTGGTAATCCATGACTGTGATCGATGAAACTGAGACCTGCAGACTAATTAATCTGTTTTTCTCTGGAAATCAATCTGTGGCAACCCTAATCTTGGTATTACTGTAGCTTCTTGTTGCTGATTAAAGTTTGTTTGTTTGTACTGTAGAGTAAAGGGGCATTAGCTGCAGCTGCTGCTGTGTCTGCTGTCGCGGTCCAGGCAGCACGAGGGCGAGGAAGACCAGCCCTCACGCGAGGAGCCTTCGTCAGCGCTGCGGCAGCACCTGGATACGTCACACCAGGTGTGTGTTTGATGCCAGACAGCGTTTCTTTAATGACTAAAGGTCTGTTTACCTGTTCAAACTACATGCACCAATGCATTTATTTTACATAAGTACCAATTTATCTACAACTTAGACTATTGTTCAAAAGTTTGGGGTCGGTAAATTTGACTAAAAGTAACAATGAAGACATTTATAATGTTACAAAAGATTTCTAAATCAAATATTGCTGAACTTTTGAAATTCTATCTGTCAAAGATTTCTGAGAACAAAAGCAGCAAAACCGTTTTTACATTGATAATAATAATAAATGTTTCCTAAGCATCAATTTGACATATTTCAAGGATTTCTGAAGGATCATGTGACACTGAAGACTGGAGTAATGATGCTGAAAATTCAGCTTTGCACCAAAGGAATAAATTACATTTTAAAATATAATAAAAAATATATTATAAAATCTTACTGACCCCAAACAGTAGTGTATAAATAGACAATACTAAATTTTGATACTATTTTGTCTAAAGTAAAAATAAAAATAAAAAAACATGAAAAACTAAAACCATTTTTTTTTTTATTGACCAAAACTAATTCAATCAAAACTTGACCAAAACATTCAAAAACTTTACGCACAGAAATGTATAAAAGCCTAAATAAAACATTTAAAAATGTAAATTTTTAGGCAATTCTGCAAATCTCGCAATTCTTTTTTTTTTCTTTTTGATGAACTTGCAGTTGTAACTTTTTTTCTTAGAACTGCATTATATAAAACCGCGAGGAAAAAAAAAACGTGCAAGATTTAACTAAATTGTTTTTCCTCTCAGAATTGGACTTCATAATTTGCAATTGCGAGTCACAATTCTGAGAAGAAAAAGTCATAATTTTAGTTTATATCATGCAATTCAAAGAAAAAATTATGAATTTAGTTTGTATCACGAAACTTAATTTCCAGTTTATGTCATGCAGTTTTAAGAAAAATGTCAATTTCGAGTTTGCATCACATAATTCTAAGAAAAAAGTCAGAATTGCAACTTTATATAAATTCTAAAAAAACAAAGTCAGAACTGTTTATTTCTTACAATTCTGAGGAAAAAATTTCAGAATGTCAAGTTTGTATCACGCAATTCTAAGAAAAGTCAGAATTGCGAGTTTATATCTTAATTCTGGGAAAACTAAGTCAGAATTTCAAGTTTGTATCACACAATTCTAAGAAAAAAGTCAGAATTTTGAGTTTGTATCATGCAATTCAGAGAAAAAAATCTGAATTGCGAGTTTGTTACAATTCAGAGAAATAAAAAGATCAGAATTTTGAGATAAAAAGTCGCAGTTACCCTTTTTTATTCTTTATTCATTTATTCTAAAACTTATTTTTTTATATAAAATGTATATAATCTAATGTATTTTAATTCCTTTAGATTTCAAAATATATTGTGCTACAAGTCATGTTATATCATACTCAGTAGCCCTTAATTTTGAATGGAAACACCTATTCTTGTTTTTAGCATGGTATTATGTAATAACAACTATTTGCTTGTTTTTGATGTATATTTACATGTAATTAATATACAGTTCATATGGTCTTCAGAAAGGCTTTTTCACATGACTCATGGTCGTGAGGTCAAAGGTCACATGTAGAGTTGAACCCCTGACACGAATCATGTGAAAGAGCCTTAACACTTAACACTTACACTTCACCATATATCATGAATGCCGTGTTCTCGCAGGCTTCGGAGCCCCATACGGGTACAGCGCAGCGGCCGCCGCTCCTGCATACGGTACGTACCCCTTCCTTCCCGTCCTCCCTTCCTCCAGTCAGGGTCTAGGGTCCAAATCTGCCCCCACTTACTCCCCCATTCAGCTCTCTAATTGGGCTTTCAAACCCCAAAATCACGTCCCCAAAGAATCCCATAGAGAAACGACTTCCTGGACGATGGAAACGAACCATAACCTTTTGGTTCTTAACTGTGGTTGGAGCAAGACTTGCTGCACCTGGCCTGAGTGTGACTTTGCTCGTCTAGTCTGCCTGCTCGACGCTTGGCCCGTTTCTCCTGACTCTGGGCGGCTCTCTAAGCGTCAGCGTAGTGCTGCTGTCTATAGCACACAGTTACACCATTCAAAGCAGCCGCTGGGCATGATGCGTTGAGAGGAGAGATCACGCTAAACACAGTATGTAGACTAGTGCTGCAACTAACTAGCACAAAACATATACATTTTTAAAGAGATAATTCAACTAAAAATGAAAATTCTGTCCTCATTTACTAAACAAAAGAAAATGTTATTTTCAACAGTTTATGTTCAGACAATGAAAGTCAGTGGGGTCCAAATATCAACACTGAAATCCACTGACTTGCACTGTAGGGACAAAAGAAATTTTTTATGGATTATAGCTAAACTTTGGTATTTAGGGTGAGGTAATTTAAGAACAACATTAAAAACAGTTCAGTCAGTGTCGTCCTAAAGACCCGTTTGCACAAAGAAAAATAATTTCAAAAGACTTTATTAGCATCCGTTTTAAATACTCAAACGCTTTAGAGTCGCTGGATTCTAATTGGCTTTATCGTTTATTAGCTGGGAAAAAAATCAATAATGATATCATTATAGTTAATGTGTGGACTGCTGTTTTCTTAGAATTCAGATGATTATTAAAACATTATAGTTATCATCCTTTGTGTTAAATATCCTCAGCTTTGTGGATGAATTGCTCTGTTAGTAGGAAAATCCCTTATGGTTTACATTTATATTGCATGATTTAATAATTAATTACAGTGAATCAATGTGCTTAATTGACATCCCTAGTTGACATGCTAGTAAACACACAGTGTAATCTCCAAACTTTCCCTCATACAAAGGCCGGCTGCATACTAGAGAAAGCTCTGACAAAGCGTTTGACCGTTAAGAAAAGTTCAAGATCCCTGACATTCACAGCTCGCCTCCCATGGGCTCATGGGACAGTAAACTGCCCATCAGATGTGCACTTCAAAATCTCAGCAGTATGTTTCACTTACTGTTTAATATACAGTAGTGTGACTTCAGACACACTGCTTTTCGCTCACTGTACAGTAGAGAAATAGGCACATCCAGAATGGTGTTTAGTACTATTTATACGCTATTGAAGTATTAATATTTTGAATTTGCTTTCATTTTTTACTTTATTTTTCATTTTAGTTGGTTTTAGTAGTTTTATATGGAAGCCCGTTTCCACTACAGAATAAAAAATAAAAAGGTAATTGTGATTTATCTCAGAATTGTGAGTTAATAACACTCAATTGCAACTCAGATTTGTGTGATATAAACTCACAATTCTAAGAACATATCAGTCATTTTGCCCTCAAAATTTCACTCACAATTCTGAGAAAAAAAGTCCAAATTGCGAGATTAAAAACTTACAATTCAGACTTTTTTTTTTCGCAATTGAGTTCTATTCCACAATTCTGACTACTTCTCAGAATTTTAGTTTATTTCTCAGAACTGCGAGTTTACGTCTCACAATTGTGAGTATATATATTACAATTCTGAGAAAAAAAGGCAGAATTGTGAGAAAAAGTTGCAATAGCCTTGTAAAAAAAATGTATTCAGTGGAAGAAACAGGCTTCCATAGTTTTATGTAGGGCTGCAAAACAATTAGTCATGATTAATCGATTAAATTAATAAGTTTGTTTACATACTATGTGTGTGTACTGTGTACATTTGTTATATTTATAATTAAATTATTACAAATATTTTTTAAATATATACATATATCTGTGTGTATTTATGTATACATAATAAATATACACAGTACACATACATATAGTACTTTTATCAGTTTTAGTCATATTATTTGTAATATTTCTATTGAGATATAATTTAAGTTTTAGTCATTTTAGTACTTAAAATTATTTTATTCCAGCTATGTTTAAGTTTACGTTTAAAGGGATTGTTCACCCAAAAATTTAAATGACCCCATTATTTACTCACCCTAAAGCCGCTTTCTTTTTTTAGACGAATGCAATCAGAGTTATATTAAAAATGTTCTGGCTCTTCCAAGCTTTATAATGGCAGTAAATGGCTTTTGAAATTTTAAAGCAAAATAAAGTGCATCCAAGTGAATCAATGCATTTGTATAAGAAAAATATCCATATTTAAAACGTTATAATCTGCAGGGGCATAGATTATCCCCCCCCACTTTTAATATCGCATAAATTCGTCCCCCGCACTTTTTCGGGCAAGTGTGTTCATATAGAGGCTTTCAAGGGCTGGTGTAAATAAACATACTTTATTGTGAAAGAGATAGGATAGTCTGTGCATGACCTGTTGTTTTATTCATACCCAGAATGACGCAATATGAACAGTGTGTTTCATTCATACTCAAAGATGGAGGGCGCTCTCGCACAGAAAGTACAAGGAAATCCCTAATATGGTCAAAGCGTCCAGCTATTGCTGTTTGAGAACCAGTTGTTTTCACAGAAAAACAGAAACGTTTGGAAACATGAATATATTAAACACAATTGCAACAATATATGGTTTATTTGTATTTTTCAAGTCCTCTTCAGGTAGTAAATAAAGTAATTGCTAATTGACACATTTATTAAGTATAAAAAAATATTCTGCCTTATTGTGTGATTAAAAATGAAAAAAAAAAAAAAAAAAAGTTTGTAGTATATAAATAAATCATTATTATTGGTTATTGTCCAGCAGTGTATTTGATTTCTTAGCCAATTAAAAGCTAGAAATAAGAGAAAAATTAAAGTTGCCTATATATACACTTCCAGTCAAAAGTTTTTGAACAGAAAGATTTTTTTTTATATAGAATTATCTTCTGCTCACCAAGCCAGCGTTTATGTGATCCAAAATACATCAAAAGCAGTAATATTATGAAATGTATTTGCTATTTAAAATAAGCAAGTGTTTTCTATTTGAATATCCTATTTCAAAATGTAATTTATTCTGGTGATTTCAAAGCTAAATCATTCAAATATTGATTTACTGCTCAAAAACATCTATTATTATTATTATGTTGAAAACAGCCGAGAAGATTTTTTTTGTAACTTTCTTTGATGAATAGAAAGTTCAGATGAACAGCATTTAAATCCTTCTGTAATATTATGAATGTATTTATCATCACTTTTGATCAATATAAAGCATCCTTGCTAAATAAAAGTATTACTTTCTATATATGTGCTGTATTTTGGATCAGATAAATGCAGGCTTGGTGAGCAGAAAAGGATTCCTAAAAATAAATAAATAAATAAATAACTTGACTGGTAGTGTATATATTACAGAAATCAAATGTAATATGTGTGTGTGTGTGTAAATATATATATTAAGGCTGCACGCAACATCGTTTCAGCATCGATATCACGATGTGCTCATCCGCAATAGTCACATCGCAGGACGTGCGATGTTTAGTAGCCTATACTGTTCGTTATATTTATTTATAGGCTACTGATCGTCTTTTCTTTGCTTACACACAGACACGCTGTCATGTCGCGCTGCCTGTGCCGCAACATCTAAAGTGAAAGTCTGTCTAAACACTGGACGCGACAAAAGCGACTGTTGCATATCATTTGAATTTTGTGTGAGTAGCCTACACATAAATGGAACGCGGCAGTTTACTTTCGGGTATTTGACGTGCCGCGCCGCATCCAGTGCAGGGAGCATCATTATAATGACTTCTACAGTATTTTGTCGCGCCGCTCGCGTCCAGTGCAGACAGCATCACTGATTATAATGTGTTCTACCGCATTTGGCGCGTCGCGACGCTCGCGCCCGGTGTTGACACGGTGAAAGCCACTCAGATGCATGTGAACACGGAATTACGTTCACTTCCGCTGCTATTTTATGCCTGAAATGGCACATACACGCGAAACTATGTCAAAATACAGGTCTCTGCAAGTATCCTTGTAAACACAGTTGCTTAAGTGAAGATAAACAATTGAGAAAGAAAATGGATGTGTAACAGGTTCACAGCAGTTTAATGTTCCTGAGGCTTTCTGTATCATGAATGTTAATCAAACAGCAAAACACAGAGAAAAAACACTTTTTAGCTTTGACACAGATTTATTAGATTACATTTATACAGTGAAGAATATGCAGTGCAATTTTACATTTGATTATTCAATTTCTGTACCTGAATACTGTTAGACTATAAAGTGTTTTATTTTATTTGTATCTTTGTTCTATTAACTTTATCTGTGTTTGTAATTTGTTTATTTTCAATGCTGATTTACTATAAATTTATAAATATAAATCATCCCATTTTTTTTCCAAAGACCTATTCAAGTAATCTGAAGATTTTATATTTTTATATCGCAATATTTATCGCAGAAAAACAAAATATCGCAATGTGAGTTTTTTCCAATATCGTGCAGCCTTAATATATATAGTGTGTTTTTTTTATTTAATTTTATTTCTGTCCCCCTCACTTCTGAAATGATAATCAGTATTCTCTAGTTCTAAAAATGTTGGAGTATTTGGTATAAGCCAAGAGGAGATCAAATGCATCAATCTCAACAGCCGTTCATTGCCATTATAAAGCTTGGTGTAGCCAGGACATTTTTAAATATAACTCTGATTGTATTCGTCTTAAAGAAAAGTCATATACACCTAGGATGGCTTGAGAGTGAGAAATTCACTGGGTAATTGTCATTTTTGGCAATTGTCAACTTTTTCATTATTATATTCATATTTTGTTTCAGCTTTATTTTAATTAACCAAAACAATTTTTAACGGTTTTAGTTTTAGTTCCAAAAATAACAATAACACTGATCATCTCATCCATCTACGTAAAAGGAACTGTGAAGTTTGACACTGCTGCAGGACCACCTGCACTGCATGGGCTCATCTGCCAAAACCACCAAAGTCATGTAATCTGTTCATTTGTAAATATTAGTCTCAGATAACCGCAGTGTTTTGTTTAAAATTTATTGCTTTGTTATCGTTATCGTAACCCAGCAGAGATTTCAATCTCTGCTGGGTTTTGAAATGTCATGTTAGAGATGTGTTTATAGTTTATTTCATTATACTCCACGTTTCGGGATGCTCTTAAAACGCACAAATACAGGAATGCGCACACAGTCCGTCAAGTTTATAAACAAAACTGCGCCACAACTCCTCACCCGTCTGTGTAGTGCGTCACTTTAGGAGCACCTCTCCGGTCAGGCCCAGATGAAGATGCTTTGAATGAGCCTTATGTGCAGGGGGGACTAGGTGAGGTGGGCTTAGCGGGAACCAGGCTGAATTTGTAGGGCTGTTTGCTGGGTTTGGTGTGTTTATTTGTCGGTTGAGTGGGGCGGGTGGGGGGTGGATATGGGGTTGCTCCCAGCGCCCTGGTCTCTGCCTGCCACATAAAGACTGTTCCTTTAGGTGGAAGGTGAAACCCAGTATTGTGCTGTAAGAGAACAGTGCGCCCCTCTCTTTGACCGTCTCTCCGGTTTGGTGCCTGAGAGCTGTGTGCATGCAGTAATTCTCACCAGTCATCTTACGCTGTCCAACCCTCTTCCTCCTGTTGCTGCTTTGGGATTTCTAAATGGGAACGACTGTGAGACTACGACTACTTTTCACACACGCACAAACACACACACACACACACACACACACACACGGCACAGAATGAACACTCCACATAAGAGCGCCAGCCGGCTGTTCACTCCTGTAACCCTCCATGTGCCCCTACCCACAATTCACAAATATGCTTCAGACGATAGTTTAAACTTATTACTTGGATAGTTCTGAATAGTAGTTAAGACTAGGGCTGGGAATTCAAAAGTGAATATTTATAAAAAACTATATATATATATATATCTATCTATCTATATATATAAATTATTAAAAGTAAAAAAAAAAAATATATATATATTACATAAAAAAAAAAAAAAAAAAAAAAAAAAAAAAAAATATATATATATATATATATATATATATATATATATACTAACATAACATATAAATATTAACTTTTTTTTTTTTAAATTACCACATTTTATTGTACATTTGGTAAACATTTATGCATAACAAAATGTATACATTAAATAAAATTACAAAACTGTGAAAAACATGAAAATTAAAATGTCACTGTTATCATTATATTTGTATATTATAAGTGTAGTAAAATAATTAATAAAATTATTATATAATTAAAAATGATTCTTTTAATTTCGTACCTTATTTTACCTAGATTTTAACTTTGTAAATAAAATTACAAATAATTATTCTTCATTTGATTTAGTGTGTTCATTTTCTGTAGAAAATTCTTGATAATTTTTAACTAGATTTTAACTGTATATTGTTATTTGGCTAGAGTAACTGTAAATTATCATTAGATTTTTATAGGCTGTAAATAAAAGAACACAAAATAATAATAATTTAGTCTTATTTTTGTGTGAAAAACTTGACTATTATAAGTTATAATTAGATTTGTATAGATTGTAAAGAAAGAAAAAATATATTATTCCTTTAATTCTGTGTTAAAAGCTTGATTATTTTAACTAGTTTTTAACTGTATATTATTATTTGACTAAATTAACTGTATATTATCATTTGATTTTTATAGATATTTTATACTAAATAAAATAAAAAAGATTATTCCTTTTAATTTAGTGTAATTTTATGAAAAGCTTAAGTTATAAAAAAATTAATTAAAATATATTATTCTTTAATTTAGTGTTTATTTTGTGAAAACATTACTTAATTATTTTAACCAGATTTTAACTTTATATTATTATATGACTAGATTAACTGTTTTATCCTTTTAAGTTTTTATGGTTTGTAAATAAAATTTAAAATAATTATTATTCCTTTAATTTAGTGTTCATTTTGTGTGAGAAAACCCTTGATTATTTTTGACTGGACATTTAATTGTATATTATTATTTGACTATATTAACTGTATATGATCATCTGATTTTTATGGATTGTAAAAAAAAAAAAAAAAAAAAACTATTACTCCTTTAATTTAGTGTTCATTCTGTAATTTTGTGAAAATCTGAAAAACATAAATTGATCATTTTAGCTAGAATTCTACTTTATTAGATTTTTTTAAATGCATTATGAATAAAATAAATGGTTATTATTGCTTTAGTTGTGGAAAACATGCTATTGATGTCAGTTTGGTAAAAATGTTTTTAGAATATCTCTGGAAAAGATGAAAATAATTAATAAATAAAATAAAATAATTTATCATGATACAAGTGTAGTGAATTTCAGCAACGTGTACAGGTTATTTAATGTACAGTATATCATTCAGCCCTACTCAAGAAGCATTATTCATAAGATGAGTGAATATACCATGTAGTTCAGAAGATCAACTGTATGCGTATCTCATATCACATGACATTAGGCAGCAGGTACATGTGTGTCATTTCCTATCTGAATTAATGCTTGATTTCTGCCCTCTC
This sequence comes from Cirrhinus molitorella, assembly GCA_033026305.1. Lineage (NCBI taxonomy): Eukaryota > Metazoa > Chordata > Actinopteri > Cypriniformes > Cyprinidae > Cirrhinus > Cirrhinus molitorella. The sequence continues at coordinate 28,627,170 of CM065139.1, read as the reverse complement.
TTTTCACCTGACCTCACTCTTCCTGTTCTGCCGCTCTCCTCCGCTCTCTTGGGTTCATGTCCCCATGCTACAATGAGATTGAATTGGCTTTAGCTTCATTTTAAACAAAACACCCTCAGGTCTTTTATTTTGTCCTGGACTTATGTGGAGTGCTCTTTTCATTTTCTCTCTAGGTTTGCCCAAGAGAATGCTTCTGTTGCCCGTCATGAAAGTGCCCGCCTACCCCGTCCCCCACTACTCTTTCTTTTAGCTCAGGAGCCTACAACACACACACACATATATACACACACACACTCATGTACACATACAAACACAGCATAAATGTACATGAGAAGGGAAGGTCAGATAGCACAGCCCTATCACAATAGGGACAGCTATAAGGGTATTTGTAAAGTGCTTTTTATTTGATCTTTAACACATTTTTTTTTTTTTGTTCTTTTACTGTCTTCTGGTTTTAAGCAAATACAGGTTTTATGTTCTTCGGAAAGAAAACTTGAAGGATTTGTACTGTGAATTGTTACCTCATTCTTGGAAAATTTAACTTATATCAGCCTCTTTTGTTATCATGGTTGTGTTTTTCTTGTAGAATGGGAAATAGTCATGGCAGGCTTAATCTATGTACCGATATCAGGAGCTGTGTTTAAGATGTATAGATCTAATTCATACTACTGCTAACAAATAAACCTTTATCTTCATGAACTGCTAAGCACTGACTGGTGTATATTTGAAAACTATTTAGTTACTCATTTTAGCATTTATAAATTCAACATTGCAGATTTAGCAGCTTTAAATTTACATTTCCTTAAGCTTTCAGACGTTTTAAGGCATGTTTCAGGTTCAATATACAGTAATGTTATTCTCTATGAACAGCATTCTGTCGATGACCACAGGAAATTATTCAGACTTGTCCCTCAGTTTGTAAAAATAAGCAAAAATCGCTGTAATGCGCTTACTGTGCAAGTCTATGTGGTTAGTCAATCTATAGTTGTTTTTGATTGGCTTAGTTTCCACCACAAGTTTTTTATGAATATTTTAAAGAATCACATCAGAAACAAGTGATGATAAATGGCACATTTCTAGAAAAAAAAGTTTTTATGCTTGCATTCATAACCTGAGACGTTCCCCTTCTAGGGAACTTGAGCTTTGTCCTTATAGTGTCCACTAGAGGATGGGATATAGTGTCTCATTCCCCCTCTGGGGAACTGTGGTTCCATGCGTAACCCGAGACATTCCCTTTCTAAAGAACTTGAGCTGTGCCCTCTAGAGGACACAGTGTCTTTTCGGTGGAACCATGATTACATGTGTAACACGGGGTTTTGTTTGAACTCAAAGTGACTGTAGTTACGTTTCCATCATGCTGTTTTTATGTGCATTTTGAAGTATTGCATGAGAAATGAGTAATGAAAATGGCAAATTTCATGGATAAAAAAAAATTCAGATCACTTGAGGTGTTTTTTGACTTTTGCAAAAAAGTTAATTTGATGGTAGATGGAAACGTATTTACTGAAAATAAATTGCAGTCACAGCCTTACAGCATAGAATCGAATCGGTCTATCGTTCACCTCATTCATTTCTTTCATCTCGTTCCCTCTTGGGGAACCATTGCCTGCAGCATTTTTACACACGGCCGAAACTTGCTAGAAGCGTGGAGTGTGACATCATATATATCTGTAAATAAATACAATTTAAATTCACGTCTCACACACTTTATTGCCCTCTGAATGGAACATACACTAGTTTCGAACTGGAATCATGGCAGAATATCCTGTGATGTCTACTTCGCAGTTGAATAGAACAAACGTCTGAAGCGATAGGAGAAACAGAAAATGCGAGGACTGGAATTGAGAACCACTGCTCTAGAGGACGCAGTGTCTTCTCAGGGAACCATGATTACATGCGTAACCCGAGATGTTTTTTTTAATGCAAAAAGTGACTGTAGCTGTTTTTTTCATCTCATTCCCTTTTGGGGAACCATGGTTGCATGCGTAACCCGAGACATTCCCCTTCTAGGAAACTCAAGCTTTGTCCTTATAGTGTCCACAAGAGGATGCATTGTCTCTTTCCCTCTCGGGGAACCATGGTTACATGCATAACCTGAAATGTTCCCCTGCTAGGGTACTTGAGCTGTGTCCTCATAGTGCTCACTAGAGGATGCAGTGTCTCGTTCCCTCTCAGGTAAACTATGGTTCCATGTGTAACCAGAGATGTTCCTTTTCTAAGGAACTCGAGCTGCGTCCTTATAGTGCCCTCTAGAGGACGCAGTGTCTTCTTGGGGAACCAAGTCTGTTTAGATGAGTTTATATTTGGATGTTGTTGTTTTTTTTTTTATTACCAGCTGTGGGACAAGTCAGTTCTCTTCTGTGATAATCGACAGTATTGATTTGAACCTGGAGCATTCCTTTTTATTTTCTCAAAGCAAAATGTCTTTCCAGTGTTATTATTTGTTGCTGTTGTTTTTTGCCAGTTAAAGCTGGAGGTTGTTTAGTTAGGCTCTCTATTCTTCCACTGAGCAGTTAGTAATAGGTTTGAACCATACAAAGGCACTCATCACACAGACAACTCAAACACGGCCCCTCACATGGACACACACCGGAAGCTCCAGTCACAGCCTTACAGCGGAGAATCGAAAGCAGCAACAAGGGATCCATGGAGACATGCTACTGAAATGTCTTTTTGTCCTTTTTTGTTTTGACTTATTGGTGAGTGTCTTATTGTGTGTGAGATGTTATTTCATACTCCTCCAAAGGCCAGCACAAACCAATTCACAATGGGGTCTGCAGTGCTTTACTCAGGGTCTTTCCTGAACAGTGTTATTTTAGTGTCGCTAAGAGTTTTTTTGCATTATTTTTATGTAAGTACTTCTATGTTTTTGGCATTTTTTTGTTTCTTTTTTTAAGTTACCCTTGAAGTTGTTTTGGTACATCAGATTAAATTTGTTTCATTTGATTTAACTTTATTTGAACATTTTAGTTAACTATGATAACCCTGTTCTGGATCCTCTGAGCTACAAGCTTTCCAAAGAATATAACATGCATTGAGGGTGAAGAAGCAAGTGGTTCATAAAACATTGACATTGGGACATTTGGATGATGCTTGTGCTGTCTTATGGCTGGGTCATGATCGTCACTTACCAAAGAGGAACTCCATCTCCATGGTTAGACGAGTAGTCACGATATTCCCATCCATTGTTAACGGATCCCTCGCATTCGTCATGATCATCCCTCAAGTGTCCACTCGTAACCAATGGCCCGTCCTCTTTGGTAGTGATAAGCTGTCATTGTACTATACTCTCTCGAAAATCACGACAGATCTGATTTGTCAGAGTTATGTACTAACTACATCTGTATGGAAACTTCCGAGTTGCCACATACGTTTCACATTTCCTCTGCCTTCTCTCAAAACGAATGAGTTTTTTTTTCCGTTCTGTCGGAAAGTTAACCGTGCAGCTTAAGTTGTTGATGTCTTTTTTATTAACCTGAGACGCTCCCGGTGCAATGAAAACCCCACGTACAGCCCGAAAGAGCAGAGACCCTAGTATCCACCCCTGTGGCACACCCTAACCCCATTCCCCCTCTCCTGCCATCAGAATGTATATACCGCTGCCTCCTGCTGGGCCGCACCATTAATCGCAGCTCTCTCTGCTCTTGTCCTCACTGTAGGTGGTCTTTTCATTGACAATCCCTTTTACCAGCCGCGGACCATCGCTCCTTTTTTTATTCACTTGGGTCCTCAAGATCTCTTCTCTGACTTCTAGAACCATCAGGTTGTGTGGCTCTAAACTGTCGTACCACTCCAGGCTTGACCAGGCTGTCTCCACCGCACAGAAACGGCCCAAACTTCATACACTCTCCACCCAAACCCATCCATACCCAATCTAAGGATCCAAAAACGCACCAATCTTACAAAAGCAATACTCTATTTGACTTGCTCGTCCCGAAAACTGGCCGGGGACTTCGGTTCCTTCTTATATAGCAATACACTTGAACTCTTTTGGGCTTTAAGCTTACTTGAGATGTGAATGTTCAGTTGAGTCTTACTCAAACTTGGCATTGCAATATAGTCATTTTCATTGTATATTCACCACATGTGTATGTGTGGCTATATTATAAATACATGCATATATATATGTATGGTCCATGGCACTATAAATATATATGTGTAGATATACCGATGTACTTATGTATATTTATATACAGTATATATATACATATACATATTCTTGGTATTGACTATTTTAGAATCGGAAAGTGATCTGTAACCATTATACTAGGATATAACTTTCTTCCAGTTTTATATATACAGTATACATATATATATATATAGATATGCTAAGCAATTTAATCTCGTAAATTATTCTTGTGAACATGCAATATGAAAGCCCTTTTCTTAATCTACCTGTAGTAGATTAGTAATGCTTCCTTCTCTCTGACTCGAGCAGCTTCGCTGTGTCTTTCCGCCAGATTTGCGCGAGTGCGCGTTTGTGTGTTTTTGCTCAGTCGACCAAAGTCTGGCGTTCTGGTTGGGTTAAGAGGTCGTCCTCCAAACATCTGGCCACTATGCCGCCTACATCCACACCTCACAGACGTACACGCAGGTCTTTTTCAAAAGCACATCCGACGGCAAATTTCTGGCCGTCGACCGAGGTGCATACTCGTACACATAATCGCGGTATGAAGGGCAGCTAGTGTGACCCAGTCACTCCTCACTTTCCCCTGCAAAAAAAAAAAAAGCACAGGTGACTCTTTAATGCGGCATAGGTGGCCCTTCATTTGCCTTTCCATTCATTTTGTCATTCTTCTCAGGCCTGTTTCACATGCACACAAAAGCGGTGCATATTTGGACGCATTTATTTCGGTTGCAGCATTCACATTCAGCATGAGTTTGCATTGCAGAAGCGTAGTTGCAAGTTTATGCTGTGCCTGTTCTTGCAGAAAATATGTTGAAAATGTGAACCTATTTATCAATGGTAGTTGGCTTTTATACACTGAAAACGGCACACAAACAGGTGTTTCTATTCAGCAAATCTGCCAGAAACTAGATCTCGGAAGTGTTTTTAGCTACACTGGATGTAAATGTGATGTGATACTTGTGTAACTTTTTAATTTGGTTAAAGTTGATCAGGTTTAATCATTTATGGTTGTTATTAAAATATAGTAATCCAGAAATTACGCATGTTTTACTGTCACCCACATGTGGTGTGAAACAGGCCTGTGGATGCAGCAGCGTGCAGTTGCTTTTTACTTTTGCGTTTTTCTTCAGCAGGTCTGTTGTAGCGCAACTTTAGGCTAACTAATTAAATTAAAAACAGCACTCGAAAAGACTCCCAGATATCAACCACAGAGCACAGTCATGGAAATAAGCTTAATGATATCATTTTAGCTGTGCTATAATCAGACTTGAAGCTATTTGGAGAACTATCCTACTGTCAGGATTGTATTACTGTAGTCTGAATGCTTATCGTTAAGTAATTTTATATCAAAATTTTCTTCACATGTATAAGAATAGATAATTCAACCAGTGTCACTAGTAATGTATCGACGTTTGTATGTCAGAATACTTTTGATATTTTACTGTGCATTCAGTAACCCATGGAATGTCACTGAATTTCTCACCGAAACTCAAATGAGGCCCAAAAAATCTTGAATTCACCACCCAGCTCACATATATACTGAATGTGTCCTCTTATATTAAATCTCCCCATGTATTTAGTCATATTTTAGCTGTTGTGTTTGAACGTGAAATATTGTAGCTCTCAAATAAGAAAAGATGGGATATAATCACAGAAATACTACTAGTTTATTAGTAATAGTACAGTAATAGTTTAATAAAAGCAATAGTACCACATGCATCATATAATAGTAAGTTTAAATATACTTGTTTTTACTTATTTGATTTTCTTCAAGTGGAACATTTTTAAAAGCAAATTCATTTTTCTGTTCCCCAACCAGACGAGACTTCGGTCAGTTTTGAATTAGAGCTGGTAAGTCTTGTATGGGTAAGTTTTGTGTGGAAATGCAATAGATAAGAGATTTGAGAGAAAGGCGCAACACATTAGATGGCCTTTATTTTTCTTTGAGCCTTACGAATGATTGTCAAACACACAAGCCCCTTTCCATGAAGCCACACCAGCAGTACTCAGTTCGAACGACTGACAACTTGGAGTTAACGCAGTTAAGTGTAGCAGAGAATGTTTTCGTTTTTGCATCACAGCAACTCAAAGTCTTCCATGTTATTTATTTTCAATTCGTTTGCAGAACATAAAACAGTTTGTTGGTGATTAAAGTCAACATGAAATTAAAACTGATGTTTTACTGGCTTATCATGAATGTCTTTTTTTCCTGTAACACTCATTTTCATAATCCAGTCAGTTCCTGATGTATAAAAGTCCACCTTAAGGTATTTTGTGTTTTGAAACTTCTATTTCACTTTGAAAGTTTACAGAAGCAAGTAGTGAATGTCATTTCATGTTGACTTTAACCAAGATTACCTCGTAATATGATTTCTCTCACTCTCACGTGCTGCAAAATACATATTTCAAAGCAATGTCTCATAGTGAGCGAAGAAATTACAGGGATAAATCCAAATCCAACATAAAAAGCCATATAGTTCTTTTTAAACACCAGACGTAGCTGCATTGTTTTGCAGCAGTGCTTAAAAAGCATCAGAATTTTCTCCTGAAGTGCAAATATGTCTCTCTTCAAGCCAGCCTGCTTCCCCAGGTGGCATCGACAGCCAGATGGTCTTCATAAATATGTTGTGAGGACTCATATTTTAGTTTCGTTTAGGTTTAATTCTGCTCATCAAAGTCGAGCGGAGCTCATCAGCTGTGTTTGAATCTCAGTGGTCTATCGAAGGGAGAAGACATTTGCACAGCTGCATCTCCTGTGAAATTGAAAGTGTGGAGGTGACGTTTGAAATAAAATTCCAATAAAAGACCCAGAGGGGGCTTCAGATCCACAAGAGAACATCTGACTGAAATAAACCAGGCTTAATTTGCTTGGAAGCCATCAGAAGTTTATTTCCGATTCTGTTTGGTGACTCACTGTATGAGGTCACCATTTGTGGGCGGAGCCCTGATATTTGATCAAGATTGTAAACCACTTCTACAGTTTCGGTTAGATGTCAAGATAAAGCATCCGCTTTGCTTTTTATTGCTCTTAGGTTATTTTTGCAGATGCAAGGTGCTCACCTGAGTATTACAGGTACAAGTCCCCAGTATATTTTATGTCCAATAAGGCTGCATTTGCATTAATCCAGATACATCTTTTTCTCCACATTTTGGCCTTTCATCCACACTGAGACTGCGTTTTTGTTCTGTGAAAACTGAGCTCTCTAAAGACGCTCTCCAAATGCTTGTTTTAGCATTGTTGTGTGTACTGTGAAAACTGAGGTATTTGAAAACAACATGTGACGCATTTTGTACGGATAGATATGTCGTTAAACCTACATTTCCTGTTATGTGCTGTTGACTTTCACAGTGTTGCTAAAGAGAAATGTTACTTTGTACAATCTTCCTCACATTTCCTCAAAAATGACTGAAAATTTACCCCAATTGCTGTGCTTTGGAGCAAAATACGAGGACAATTGCATTTTACAGCAGTAAGATGTGGGGTATTTTGCTAACAAAATGATAGTGCTAGAAGAATAGTGTAAGAACTAGGGTTGTCACTCATGATTATATCGGTAATCAAGTAATCGGTCGATTATTCTGATGATTATTCGAGTATTTAAATAGTTATTTTTTTGTGATAATAAAATTAGACCTAAGTGAACAATAGACTTTAAATGACTTGCAATACATATATAATAGCAAAGAGGCAATAATCATTTGTTCAAATAAAGTGTAATTGACTCAACATTTAATTTAAATGCCCAATCTTTAATATTTGTCCATTTCTTTATGACAGAAATGCTACAGCCACAGTCATGTCTGGAATATGTGGACATCAAAACTTGTAATCTCAGTGACAAGTGTTTGAACTTTTCTTTTAAAATCGTGATGAACAGTTAGCATATTAAGAAAGATATTGATGTGTTCTCCTGTTTTTGCTTAGGTTTATAAATGATTTACCTTACAAATCTGATAAAATGGCACATGTTGTGTTCCCAGATGAACGTTATAATAAACCCAAACTCAAAACAATATGCAGAGATAGTTTGAGATGCTCCACACATGTAAACAATAACAGTTTGTGTGAAGCAGCATTTACTGTGAATGGAGCCGCTCCAAGATGCTTAACCTACATAACCTACACGTTTAAATAATTAAAGCACATATATTAAGCCTGCAGTTCAACTTCACAGTTCAGTCTAATAATGTGTTTTTAATGGCTTCTTGTCTGTGTAATGCCCACTTCCGGTTTTTGGAAGTTACTCAACTCAAGGAATTTGATTTTTAAATCTAGTACTCGAATTGAATCAATAAATCGTGACAGCCCAGGTGAGAACTTTATTATGTATGGTTTCTTGGTGTGAGCTTTTATTATATTTTGCGCATTTGCAATAATATGATATCAGAATTTGAAGACATTTCAGTGTGAATGAAACATTTTCGGAAACGCCTGAAAGCTCTGTTTTCTACCATTTTTTTGTATCTGGATTAATGTAGACATAACAAATGTAGCAAAAATAGAATTTTCCATTTAGAATCTCACTTTGCAACTGATTGATAGATTTAGTTAGTAAAGAACCCACACCCAAGCGAAAAAAAAAAAAAAAAAAAAAAAAAAAAAAAACATTGATGTACACTTTATAATATTGGTGCTTTATCAGTATGAGCAGACTACTTCTGATTTTTTGCTGGTTCTTATCAAAAGAATTATGAAAGAATTAGGTGGTGGAATATATATCCTGTCGTGAAGGAAAGGGACTTGTGTGTGGGACCTGACTTGGAAATTCAATTTGCGAGCTTGCGATGTAAGTACAGAAATATAGATCCCATTTCAGCTTGAGCAAGCTTTGCAAAATGAATTGCTGAAGTGAATGTTTTCTCTGCGTGTCCGATCTCTCCCTGCATATAGCCGGGGCAGATGGGGCGACCGTCATTTGAGCTGGTTCATGCGTGAGCCGGGACTCTATAGGTCCCGTAGACTGAACCAGCACTAGAGCCATGTTTAGGTTTGGAATGTATTTATGTAGTAGAATGTAATTTCATAGAAGAGCTAACTGCATCTTTGTAGACACATCCAAATACACTGATATGAATTATTTACCTATAATATAAAAATGACTTATGTGATGTGTGTGCGCGTTTTTTGTTTCAGGGTGCTTATGCCCATTTTTATTTTATTTATTTTTTCTTTTTAACTTTTACGAGCATGGCAAAACCTTGCTTGTGTGCTCTTCCGTGATTCTGTAAATACTCTTGTTGAGTCGGACTGCGAGTGAACACAGTCTGCAGGATTCTCAGTTATCCATTTCACAACTTTTATGTAACTTGACAAATTATATAAACAAAAAAATTATCTAGATTTGAGATATTATAAAGGGTAACAATAAATTGTGAAGTGGTGATTGTGCACAACTTCTGTGAGCGAGCAGTGCTTGAACATGACAGCAGTAGATGTTTGCTAGCCGTGGTATCAAATTACAAACTATTAGTTGTGAAAATACTATAGTGGTTTGTCTGTCACTTTATTGCCATAATTTATGCTTTTAAAATAAGTGCTAAATCTCTATAAAGTGTAAACCTTTTTTTAAAAAAAATAAATAAATAAATATATAAAGACATTAAACTCTTTTTGATGTGTGGTGTATTTTTCCTGTGTCCTTTCTGGTTTTGTTTACTCCAATGAGCTAGAGGGCAGTAATGAACTACGCGCCATTATTTTAATTACAAGGAATGATTGCATTTGGTGAGCTACTGGCACTGCTATGCTATTTTTATTGCAACACAGCTCGGAAACTAAAATGCTGATACTATGACCACAGCAACTGAAACAGCTTATAAGTGGTGATGTATACAAGCGTAGGCTAAAACCATCGGTTTTCCCCAAAAAGACTGTCAACGCACCCGGATATCGAGCGAAATCCACACTGAGAAACACCTTCAGTGGCTGCGGCATCATGACGAGCGTTGGCATGTTTACATCCTGTCAGGATGGCATCTAGCGTTTCTTGTCTCTGCCATTTGTAAGCTCTTTCTGTAGCTGTGGTCCACTAAAAGCCTCAAAGGCATCAGGGCTGAAGTGGAGAGAACAAAGACGCAAGTCTTTAGGAAGTTTTATTAGTCTACAGGCATCTTCCCATTCTTTTCTCCTCTTCTTATCACTAAGATCACACTCTTTCTGCCCTTTGACTGAAAATTACAACCGAAGCCACAAAACGTGGCATTGTATCTGTATTTTATTTTCCAAGTTGTGTATTCCAGGTTGTGTTGTGGTAAAAATAGTAACCAAGAGCAACCGTTCTACGTAATCAAAATAATAGTCCAAAATATGTATAAACTTGTGGAAAATGGACATCTGATGTCCCCTTTAAACTGTACCTCTGTCCCTCACAGCCTCAATGTCATCCTGGTCAAAAATTAAAAATGGTGCTATTCTATAAAATTGCAAGTGGAACGAGCATGAAAGAAGGGTAAGGGAATGCTGGGTAAGCAAGGATAGCAAACGTCGTGAATTTGCACTATTGTGGACAGGGTCATTTACATTTAACTTAAAAAAAGGCATCTCTAGGCCTTGTGTTTTAAACACAAAAATGCAAAACGTGTGAAATGAAAAAAATAAAGTAACCTCTTAACTTGAGCGTTCAACTTGATTGTTAAAAGACTCTGTCATGCTTAAGCAACATAGACTCACTGAAAATCTATATACATCTATATCTCTATATACATTTCTGCAAAACTGAAAAAACGTGTGTACATGTATGATTCACTGCAGTTTCCAGCAACACTCTGACTTTTATTCCTTTTCAGTTTTGATTAATAAAGACTAATTTTCAGACAATTACTTCAACACAATTTGTAACATCCTGTGTGATTTGAAAACTGGTACTTCTGAATGCTAATACAGTTTTGTATGCAGGAATTTTTTAAAAAGGTAGGTTATGTTGGTAGCTCATGCGATATGTTGTTGCACTTGAGTGATGAAGAGCTCCAGTACGAACCCTGTGAATCTGCGGTTTGACGAAACAGAATCCACATAAGGAACTTAAAATAGCATGGCTGCATCAACAAATGCGTTTTTATCACTTTTTCATTTGTTAACACAGTCAAGTCAGTTGAGGGTTGGGTTTGGTGTAGAGGATATGTCCAATACGACAGAGTAACACTTTAATGACACTCCCGAATAATTTAATTCTGAACAGCCGCAATATGTACCTCAAGTAGCATAAAAATGCAACAATACGTGCCATGGTCATGTACTAAACATGTTTTAGCACCACTCTCTGGACTGCGGCGAAATGTGCAATAAGGTAATTAAGGTGTTGGAAAAATGAGCCTTGGTTGTGCGAAAGACACAAGCACAATGATCAAACATTCGTCTGACACAGGGGGCTCCAACCGTGCTCCTGGAGAGCTACTGTCCTGCAGATTTCAGCTCAAAGCAGAATTAAATACACCCGAACCAGCTAATGAAGGTCTTCAGGGTTACTTGATAATTACAGGCAAGGTGTGTTGGAGCAGGTTTAGACCTGAAGTCTGCAACACAGTAGCTCTCCAGGAGCATGTTGGAGATCCCTGGTCTAATACATGTTTAGAAAATGTTACCGAAGGATGCTCACAAAAGTGCCCCTTTTGTGGCTGCTATGCACCCTCAATGTGCACTCCCACACCCCACACTGAGGTGACCTTTGCAACAAACCTGTACCTTACAGTCAAAGCGGGATCATGTCACAAAAGCAGTGGCACAATGTAATGGGTAAGAGGGCTAGGACAATTCCAATGACCCTAAGAGAGAGAGGGGTGACCAGACTGCTCCAAAATGATTTAACGATCTGAGATTGATTGATCCGAGCCAATATAATGTCAAGGGAGCTCAGAAACTAATGCATGAAATTGTGGACTAGGAAGAAAAGGTGCAAGAGTTAGGTACCATTCCACGCCAAAAAATGTCTACAATTCCTCCATGTTGTTGAATGAGTTTGTGTGAGTTTACGAATGTAAATGTAATTCTGGGATAATAGACGACTGGGAAGAGAACGATCTTATAATTGACCCACCTAGTCTGTGATTACTTGCGTAAAGTGCTCCTAGTAACATTGATAGGTCTTTAAATATGAGCACGTCGACACGGGTCTTGCAGCAAGGGTGAAATTATAAGCGATCTGAAGAATGCAAATCTATACAAATCATCTCCGGCAAGGAGCAAACAGTCCCGTAAATCAAACACAGACTGGGGTGAATGAAGTACCATGAGATTAGATGACATCAGTGATGTTTTAAGAGCCTGACGACGGCAAACTGTAGCCTGGTCACTTGATGGTTTGGAACGGCAAGAGTGCTTCAACTCTAAAGGATCAAATAAAAAAGTTTGGGATGTCTGTGTGATACATGTGTGGGTCAATAACTGGTTTGAAAGGTCCAGTCTGGTCAGTCCCTGGTAATCTACACTGGGATGGGATAAGTGTGGAAAGAACATCCCGGGGAATTTTGGTGTTCTGTGACAGGGACTGATGAAACGAAAGGGGTCTAGTTACTCTCGGCGTCACAGGTGGGATAAAACACTCTTGATCCACATCTTCTGTGGCCTACAGCCAAGTCAGGTCTGAGGTGGAAAAAGGACAAGCAACAGACCCATTTGACTGGCCTCCTCTGGGTTGTTAACATGCATTGAGCCGTGGTGAGGTAAGACCAAGTATTTGAGCATGACAGTGCACATAATCCATGTTGCCAGAATGTAAAAGATCCCAGCTGTTTATTGGACACTTCTCATCTGGGAAAACCATTGCAGGTTTTTTTTTTTCTGCAGCTGTTCCTCGCCTCCTTGGAAGCTATTTTCGATGACTGAGCAAGCATAACACCAGGCCTGTGTCAGCGAAACCTAGGCAGAGTTGGAGACACACTAGGGTTGGGTTGAGGTACTTAAGCACAAACCCATCAGACTCAGGCTCTGGGTAAAAGAAAGCTATCAATGTTCTCCCTGGTCCCTCTCCTAACACATTCGCTAACAAGTGACAAGTGAGCTGTGGAGTTTGGTTTCATCTGCGATGACGTTCGGGTTTGTACTGATGCCAGGTAACTTCTGGTAACAGGATTCCCAAACCTGTTTAGCACATCATCCCAGGGTGATAATTTTACAGGACCACGTGCTATTTAAAAAGTTAGCATGCCATGCTTATAAACAGGCTTAATTATATTACAAGACATGCTGTAGGACAACAGATTTCACTGTGACTGCTGACCTATTTACTTGTCACATCAGTGGTTGGTTTATCGAAGCTGGTTTACATATCAAGGAAATTGGAGACTCATTGACACACGACTCCAACTCAGGTTAATGCAAGTGCCAGAGATGGAAGGACAATTTGAGCTGCATTCCAATTCACAGGGTCCCGATGCATTATTCCCTACACACTGAGCACTAGATATCTGCGTTAAAAAAAATCCAATCCTATAATGTGAGGTAAATCTTTGTCTTTCTCAAATAATCTGTTTAATCTGATGTCGCCTGTCCACGGTCTCTGACATTTTGGTACGATTGTTGCATTTTGCCCCCTAGTGGTATTCAACTCAACTTTCAAATTGGTCATGAAGCAACCATTAATTTCTGATTATTCACCATGGTAAAATAGCTTGCATCACATCTGGTCAGGTGGTCACAGAAATTTAAACATTTCAATACATCCAAAGAAAATTTCCATGTATTTACTTCACACTACTCCACTACTACTCTACACTGAAAATTGATCATTTCCGGTCTGTTGCTTGCTTGTCGAAGTAGTGGAAAGGTGACTTAATGTTACATGTCAATGTTTCCTGACTATCAGATGTCAAAACCAAATGACAAATGGTGCTAATATACACTCATGGTGTACTGTACAACTAGGCCTACAAGATCCTAACCTTTATCTCCATACCAAAATCTCAGATGGTCAGACAGATTATTAAAATTATTTAATTATTAAAGTACTGGTGCCAGGGAAGAATTTTTAAAAGCTTAGCTTAAATTTGTGATATGAATAAATAGTGCTCATCCCTTATGAAAATTAACCATGGTTTTACTATTGAGGGTTTGCACTTACATCACGATTTGGTCAGTTACCCAGATGCAAGGCCATACTGACAATACTTGGATGTAAACAACAGCATGGATTGTTAATGTTAATGATAATGATACATGTTAATGTACTACTGAATACGTTGTTCTGCTAATTTATGCTGTCTAAACTACAGGAAAAAACTTGTGGAAGCTGCTAAATCATGTAGAGAAGGACTTAGTAAGCAGGAAAGGGTGCAAAATTTTGACAAACCAAAGTTAATAGGTGGTAAAGATACGGCCAACTACAAACGCCTTTTGTTCCTAAGACAGTTTTTTGCACTCTTTTCCTTGATTTGTAGCTTTTGTAGTAACTACAGTTTTTTGTTTTGTTTTTTTGGACAGATTGATTACCATTTATATAACCACAGTTTTACTACAAATACAAAGGTTAAACTATGGTTAGTGTAGCAAAACCATACTTAATTTGTGGTTACCATGATTTAAATACAATAACATTTTTAATTATTTGTTTGTTTAGTAAAGCCATGATTACTTTTAGGCTAATAAATGGATGTTGAGATAGTACTCCTAATTAAAACGTGTATAGACTAGAGCCGGAAATGGTATTACTTACCTCACGACTAAACAAGCTGATTACACTCACGTTTTGCAGCTGAGGAGTAGCATGAACGACCAGAACGACAGCATGAGACCGTCCTTGTTATCGCTTGCAGCTTTAAAGGTACGTAGTAACATTTACAAACTCGTAATGCATCTAATCCTAATGTAAATAATATTTCACATCGCGAACGACTGCTTTTTGTTGCTTTTCAATTGAACCGAGATTCAATTGCGGAGGAAACGCGTTCGCACATTCGCTTACTTTAATTTAACTTGCTGGCACATCTTAGGTTCGAGGCGTGACGTTTTTCAGCTTCTTGCGTTATGAACGATGCTTTTTATTTATTTATTTTTTAATATTATTGTTAATTTCAGAACGTGTTTCGTCAGCCGCGTGTTCTGTTTTGTTGCCATTTCTATCTTTGATTCAGCGTTATGAAATGAGTGTATAGAGTAGAGTATTAATTGAGTCGTACAAAATTGGAAAACTTAAGGGACGTAGCTAAATAAGTGTTCATAATGTATTCATAAAAATCATTCATCACAATAGCAGGATTTCTTTATTTGCTGTAATGAGCAAACTGGATGACTAATTAATATGCAAGCAATTAAACATTGTTATTGACAAAATATATAATGCTTAACATATTTTACTTTAAACAAAAAAGTGCATCCATGGATAATTCCATATTGATATAGATATGTGGGTGATTCTATAATTGGAGATATATTTGGGATTTCAAAAAGTTAAGAAAAAAAATTCACTAACACATTTTATTTTTTTAGTATCTATTTGAAAACATTGAATTTTAAAAATGCAGTGCTTGCCAAGCACAAGTTACTTTTAATGAAAAAAAAAATGTCTTTAATGTATTGTTTGTCAACTAGGCAATGTGTAGAAATAAAAATAAATCATAGCAGGAAAAAT
This sequence comes from Cirrhinus molitorella, assembly GCA_033026305.1. Classification (NCBI taxonomy): domain Eukaryota; kingdom Metazoa; phylum Chordata; class Actinopteri; order Cypriniformes; family Cyprinidae; genus Cirrhinus; species Cirrhinus molitorella. The sequence goes on along the minus strand of CM065139.1, from coordinate 28,611,480 downwards.
CCTTCTTGTTTCATTAGACAAACAGTCCTTACATTCCAATACTTGAAACTGAGATAATATTTCACCTATGCTTAAAAAAAAAAAAACTATGTATTCACAGAGCTGTCCACTTGGACCAAGTATTTTTCATCTGAAAATGTATTGTATACAATATCCAGTAAAAAAAAAAAAAAAAGTTGAAATATTATAAGGGTACAAAAATAAATCAATGATGTTTGTGATATTTTAAACAATTTTGTTTATTTTTATGTGTGTGGAAATAGTTTATAAACATAGTTGTCCCTTCACTGGATAATTCTGTCAGTTCTGTTGCTTTACATCTCTGTTACTTAAAGGGATGACATAAATTAAATTTTTTGCCAAAAACTTCACTTGTAAGTATAAATACTAAAAGCACATGGCACTAATGAAATCACGATTAAAAGACCTTGAAATAACACAAAGTGTGATCAATGAAAAATTCTGTTTTCCTTTTGATACTGTGGTGACAGTTTTGACACTTTATAAAATGACTCTTGATGTAAAGAGCTTTTTAGGTTTTTCTCAGAGAGAGCACATAGACTTTTCAGTCCTTCAGATCTTATTAGTAAGTAAAAATTATATAATTTCTTGTATCTTACATAGAGATCATTTTACTAATTTAAAAGCAAAGTATGGTGTATTTTTTATAAGAAAAAAAAAGTTACAAATAAATAAATTAAATTGTAGAATTGGGTAAATTAAAACTATTTAGAGCTGATATAAATAAAATATTACCAAAAGAAAAGTACAATTAAATAGTTTGCATTTTTTCCATCATGTATCATTGTGTAATCAGACAATGATGCAGACTAAATCGGACAAGAAATCATGATTTTAAGCTGTTTAAGACACATTTTGCAGACATTGTTATATTGTTATGGACGGTAACACCCAGTAATTCATAACAAAGAGTATCACATTAAAATAATTAAAAATATAACCATTTGAAAAAAGCAGACCAAAAATAATAACTTCGGACACCAAATGTGACCCTGGACCACAAAACCAGTTTTGGGTCACTGGGGTATGTTTGTAGCAACAGTAATACATTGTATGGGTCAAAATGATTTATTTTTCTTTTATGCCAAAAATCATTAGGGTATTAAGTAAAGATCATGTAAGACATTTTGTAAATTCCCTACCGTAAATATATAAAAACTTGTAAGATGCATTGCTAAGAACTTAATTTGGACAACTTTAAAGGTGATTTTCTTTTTTCTTTTTTTGCATAAATAGTTATATCTCAGCCAAATATTGTCAATAAATCAATGTAAAGCTTATTTATTCAACTTTCAGATGATGTATAAATGTCAATTGCGAAAAATTTTGTTTTGTGGTCCAGGATCTAATCACCTTTGTTTTATATTGTTTGTAATTACCTTGTATTTGTACATATATTTTGCATCTGAATATATATATATATATAAATTAAAAAAGTTTTCACCCCCAGCTTTTAATGCATTGTGTTTCCTTCTGTAATAGTTGCATATGAGTCTCTCAGTTGTCTTCAGTGTGAAAAGATGGATGTCAAAATCATAGTCATTGAATGATCAACAGCAGGCAGTTTAACAGTTCAGGACAAACAAGGGCCTCATGAACAACTAACCAAAAAAGTTTGTGGATCATTCAGGTAACAGCACAGTATTAAGAATATAGTGTATGTAAACTTTTGAACAGGATAATTTTTATCAATTCCACTTATTTTCTCTTGCGGACTATATGTAAAAGTGTCATATTCAGGTCAGTACTAAATAAAAACATGCATTTTGGTAAAATAATGAACATTCCTTAACTTATGGCAACAACTGTAGTTATGCCAAAATATGGCGAGAGTTGCTTAAAAACTCTGAAGATCATGTGAAGGTGAGTCTCATACATAAAGAACAGACACCAGACCAGATAGGATGTGTTCATAGGTTTATACTGAAATTCATGGAAGTTTACACAATGCATCCTACACTATTACCATGTCCACACGCATGTAATGCTGGGTAAAAGGTACATTTGGCATGTAATGCTCGGACAGCAGTTTGAAATTCAGACAAAAGCAAAACATGAGTAATAATCTGTAGCACAGTACAATTAGGCAACATTAGTACAGTTACCAAAGTTGAAATATAAAATTAATCAAAACAAAAAAACATATGCTTTTATTTACAACCCAGTGCCTTTTAGAACGGCCTCATTTGTCTTCTTTAACAATGACAGTAACTCTAGCAAGCCTGATATCAATATAAATATGTCTGTAAGGTGCAAACACCTTCCCCACAGAGAGTCCATTACACAGTGACTGCCGCAGGTTTCTTTACCTCCACATGTGCTTGCCGACCAAAGCGTGTGCTCACCACGTAAGTGCTTCCTGTTAGTCATAATGAACGGCTACTGTAAAAGAGCTTTGACCTTTCGCATACACAAGCAGACTTCACCCATCTGGTTGCAAATATAACCCACCATAAACCTTTAACTTGTTTTGTTAATATCAGAAGGGTGCCAGCTAGTGGTTCGAGGAGGAATCTAATTCAAAGTTCACTGTACAGTCTATGTACAGTGTGCTAGCTACTTCCTGTTTTTAGTTTTCCTCTGAGAACCACAATGTTGGCCAACACACACACACTACAATAAAAGCAGATTTCAGTCATACACATGCACATGATCAACACATTTACCCTCTTGTTACAATAACGAAAGTCACGCTAGAACGTAAGCTAGTTTTCCGGCAGCACTTGTACCGTCTGTAGACTTGGATTCTGTGTTTGTGCAAGTAGTCTTGAGTAGGACAGCAGATAGAAATGTTAATATCCTGCAGAAGAGCGTTTTTGGTCAGCTACACGCCCCAGTCTTTTTGTTTAACATCATCAGTAGTAGAAAGACTAGCGTTAAAGTCTTTTTCTTTAAGTACTTGTGTTTCAAACGGGGTAGCTGGTACCCTAGAAGGAAAGTTTATACAAAAGGAAATAAAGGAGAGTTGTTCGCACTGTTCCAGCTGTGGGGTGAGAGCCGGACGAGGGGAGATGATGGGGCTGGAGTGTTTCGTCTCTGGAAGTGAGTCCTATTAGACGCTCTCTTTTCCTTGAGCTCCTGTGACCGTCTTGATGGAGCTTAACGTCCTGTTGAACCACGTCTTTTTGGCTGCTTGGACTTCGTTCAGAGCCAGACCCAGATGATGCTCCAGATCCTAAAAACAGGAAGACATTTACTTACTGGTCTTTAGCTGACACCTGAAGTCAAACTCAAACCTACAATGTTTACCACTGGACTCTCTCTCAAACAAGCCTCAAAAATGTTTGGTTCTTATTATTAGGCTAAATCTTTAAACTACTTTTAACCGTTTTTGTTTGTGTGTGTTTCAATATACACTTTTCAAGAGTTTGGTAATGTGTCTTATGCTCCCTAAGGGTAACTGGCCGAATTTAACGCAAAATTGGAATATCGCATAAAACATTTTCAAGTAAGCACCCTCCAGAGAGAACAAAATCGTCACTTCCTGATAAACTGGCACTACATATCACTATGAAACGTAGAGGAAGCCGTTGAATATAGTAATTTTTATATATAATAAATTACTTATGCCTCAGAGCAAGCAGATATGTGACCCTGGACCACAAAACCAGTCATAAGTGTAAATTTTTCTAAATTGAGATTTATACATAATCTGAAAGTTGAATAAATAAGCTTTCCATTGATGTATGGTCTGTTATGATAGGACAGTATTTGTTCGAGATACAACTATTTGAAAATCTGGAATCTGAGGGTGCAAAAAACTGACAAAATCACCAAAAAGTGACTTAAAGGTGTCGTAAAGTGACTTAAGGCTGCTTTTGTGACACTGTTTTCAAAAACATGCACTCTGAAACCCATTTTCAAACATTTACATTTTTAGGCCCTCAAAACTACCTGAACATCCATGTAAATGAACGGCCAAATCAGTTTTTAGTTCAAAACTCTGTTGTTGAAACACCCCTGGAAGGCACTTTTATGTGATAAGTATACAGTAGAAGTAGTAAAATTCTGAAGTATTTTTACACTTTAAAGTAATGTTTTTATTGAAGTATATTTTAAAATGTAATTGCAAATGTGATGCGATCTGGGAAAACCTGTCGGATGTCACGCTGGGGTGTTTTCAGGAAATTTGAAAAATAGGTTGAATGTCAAGTTTTTGTCAAAATTTGTTTTTTATTAAATTATTCTATAACATCTTGTCTATCATCTCTGAAAATATCTTGGCAAAATTCACTTGTTTAGTGCAGAAAAATTAAAAATTTACAAAATATGATCTTTACTTAATATCCTAATGTTTATTTTGTTATTAAAGTTACGTTTGCAGCTTCGCGCATCCTTCTCCCTGAATCATGAACTTTGTTACATACATACATCTTCCTTAAATCATCCTGGCGACCCATTTCAGGGTTCCTGCAGGATTGTTAAACTCAAATGTAAGACTTTTTTTAAGACCTGCACAAATAAATTTAATACCATATGAGCGGGGTAGGGCAATGTCTGTGGTTAAATATTAAACTGTAAAATGACTGTAAATTACTGTAAAAACTGATTTACAGTTCAGATACAACTTTTCACAAAACAAAAAATCTTTATTTAAATTATACATTTCAGCCTTTAAAGTACCCATTTTTAAGAAAATGGATCAAAATCAAAATTAATCAATCAATTAATCAAAGTATTACTTATATAAACAATTATTATCTATAAATTATATTAAATAAAAAACATACAAACATTTTAACAAACACTTTTTTGATTTTTATAATGAATTACCTTCTTAACGATTCACCATGTCACATTTACATCTCTGCACATTTGCAGAGTAAAAACTTTTTTACTTGATTAAATCTAATAAGTGCGCATTTAGAGTGCATTCTTTCACTGCATGCTTCAGTCTATTAAAATGCTAGAATGATCACATAAATGCATACATTTTCTGCCCCTATATTTTGTATTCTATCATTTTATGTAGTTAAACAATATCACATGGAGTGCTGTCTTTTCCTTCAAAAAATCAGCATGACTACAAATGTGAAAAAAAAAAAAAAATTGGCTTTACACAACTGAAGTGAATATTAAAAGACTTATGTTTTAGACAGCATATTTCCTGTTTTTGCTCAATTTCACCAACAAAAATCATTCCAAACACTGCCACAGTACTGTTTTGCATCTCTGAGCAACATGAAGGTGCTTCGTTTCTGAATGAATCAACCTTTGAAATGATTTGGTTCAATCTCAATGACTCATTAACAGCGACTTACTAACACCTACTGGCGGTTTTAATATCACATTCATAGTATCTTTTTAAGATTTTAAATATAATTTTCATGTCTAAATGCATCTAAATGCCACTTTATATGTAACTTCTGCAAAGATGAGTTTTATTGATACTAATTTAATTTGTTTAGTAACAGCCTTTAATGTATTATTATTATAATTAAAATAATTTTAAACTTTTAGGAAAAAAATCATTTTTATCACTGCTGTGAACTGACCACAGAGAATATGACAAATATCAAAAACTTTAGTCACTGTAGTCCTTAAGAACACACACAGCAAAATATCGTCTAATTATCGTAATGAATAAAATCCCAGAAAATATTGAGAATATTTTTTGTCAGTATCTCACCCCCCCTTCTACATATTTCCTTAAAAAATATCCTGAATTGAATAGCAAGTGCTATAAATAGTATGAGCTGTTAATACATACAAAAATAAAATTAAAAAATACTATGGGATCATAGAAATGCGGTCCTGAAACTACAGACTTCCCTTATTGCAGGGATACCCTACTCAAAACAACAGGCTTATTGAAAATGCCCACTAGAGGGCACATTCGAATCTATGGAAATACGTTTCCCAGGTAACGGCAGTAAACAAAGCAGCGCAGCACCAGGCTTTGAACTTGCAGCGCTCATATTGAATTAAATCATACCCTTTTGAAGTTTAATCATTAACTAAGCTATAATCGCAAATCTGATCTTCACTTAATTATGATTAAGAGGGTCTTAAATTTTGTTTAAGACTTTTTAAGACCTTTTAAGTTCCCGCGGGAACCCTGCATTTTTTTTTAAGTCCCACCCAGGGTTTGAAAACCACTGCTCTACGTTAACATTACATTATACAACATTACATGTAAAGTTGCTACTACTAACGTTTCAGATAATAAGCCATATTTGAGGTTGATGAAAGATTAGTATTACCCATAGGTTTTACCACACAGACTATAGCCATTAACGATCTCTCCGTGAGATGTATTTATTTATTTATTTTCTGCGACCAAACGACTAACAAAATTTTGGTCGACCAAGCCTTTTCTGGTCAACTAACACTTAGTCGACTATTAGGGGGCAGCCCTAGTAAACACCCCTGAAAGATACTTTTATTTGATAAATATACAGTAGAAATAGTAATATTCTGAAATATCATTACACTTTAAAGTAACATTTTCATTTAAGTATATTTTAAAATGTAATTGCTCATAAAAACAGGGTGATGGAAACAGTTAGCGATGTCCTAAAAATGGAAACGTTTTCCTTTGTTTTTGAAAGGTTTTGCATGTAGACAACATTGTCAAAATGATCCTTGCTCATATGAATCTGCAAAAATGACTAAAAACACTGTTACACATTTTAAAGGCTATTGTTTGCTTAGGTCTATTTTGTCTTGTTTTTTTGTCTTTTTTGTAAGCACCAATTTACCAAGACAAATTCCTCGTACATACAATGTACTTGGCAATAAATATAATTCTGATTCTATTACCTCAAAAAAAATTATTAGAATTATCCGCTTACTCGATTAATCGACAGACTACTCGATTACCAAAATAATCATTAGCCCTACTTTGAAATCCATTTTGGCTATTGAAAGAACATACACTGGTTCTATCACTCAACAGTAATGTAAATCAAAGCACAGTGTAAAAGTTCTCCCATTTTCTAAATAAAGTCAATAAACATTGAAAATTGTTGTGTCTGTGAAAGACCTATGAGAAGATGGAAGACATGGAACATCTAATGTGTGGTGATGTCTGGTATGAGGTAGGTGCTGTCTTTACCTGGATTTTGCACTCAGCCTCCACCAGCTGTAGTTTGGTCTGCGCCAGCTCCAGCTCCATCTCTCTCAGCTGGTTCTTCAGCGCCTCCTTCTCCTCATCCGTGTCCTCCTCACTGCCCTCCTTAGGAGTGCTGAGCACCTTCAGACGGCCCTCCTTGCTGAAGAGAATGCTGCACTTCTCACAGCCCTCCACCTTCATCTGTATAGAGACACACACGTTCACCTCGTAACCCTTCACCACAAGCCTGGAAATCACCACATTAAGCCTCTTTGGCTGATTACAGGCGTAACTCTGCTCTCAACATCAGCTGGTTATTAACACCAAATAAAGCTCCACAGGGTGATCATGACCATCAGCAAAGCGCTAGCGATAAAGAGCAGCTGGTTGTATATTATCTTGCTTATTACATGGCTATCTACCAAATAAATAAAATCCTGAAAGAGATGAAACTACAACCTGGGTAAGAAATTATAGTGCAATAGTATAGTGCAGAATGACATGACTGACCAATCAGAATGAGCACAAACTGTTTTCAAATGTGTGGATTAAACTCTCTCATGTGTGAAATCTGAACAGGATATTTTGACTGTGCAGCTGTTTCTGTCCATTTGAAACCTTGTTAGCAAACCCATTGTCAGAATTATCTCATAAATCAAAAGCACTGAGGGAAAACTGAACATCAGGTTGCAGTACATCAGTGTCCATGTTGTTACGTGACTATATTACACTTGTATAAACGAGTCTGATTAGGCTGATATTAGAAGCAGACATTGTTAGTGTAAACACTGTTATGGAAAGCCAAAAATCTTAAAATTGACCAGTGCATAAAGTCTGTTATGTTTTTGATGTCAGTTTTTTTTCCATAATGTTTTGATGGCTGATTTTAATAAAATGCTAAATTCTCAAATATTTTTGTGAATGCTATTACCATCTAAAGTTACAGATTAACGTCAAAATGTTAAGAGAATAAAGTCGAAATATTATGAGAATTAAGCTGAAATATTTTAAGAATGAAGTTGAAATATTTCAAGAGTAAAGTCAATATATTGTGAGAATAAAATTATGACAATTAATTTGGAGCAATTACGAGATTAAAGTTTTAATATTTTGAGAGTATAGTCTAGCAAATGGCCTGGATTGGGAGCACTGGAAGATATTCCAAAGTCTCAACTTTCAAAATCAGTCACTTTTATAGTGAAGTACAAACAATATATCTATTACAATAATGTGTTTTTCACACTCTTTAATGTAGTGTGACAGACCACTGTATTCACCTTAGTTTAAGCAGTAGGTGAATCAGTCATCTTTCCAATTATAAATGCGACATTTGTTTCATTTAATTAGGCTATACTTTTTTCACATTCCTTCTGATGTTCCTTCACATTTACACTGTACTACTTGAAATAAAGAGGAAAAAAACATATTTTGTGATAAAACTGAAAGAATTTGTGTTATATTAAAAGCAACAAAGCACATTATTGCGATTACTGGGTGGCTGGCGCACTACAAATGATGAATGGAAGATGTTAAATATTGTTTTCAATAATTTACTGTATTATACCATGAATAAAACCGCTTGTGAATAGTCACTTATATACCTTAGAAAAGACAAAAACATAACTTATGTTAACGAGTTGGAGTCCACTTTAACCTTTAGAACATTTTGTTGTTTTTAAGAGTAGGTAGTGGAATTTTTTAAAAAGAAAACAGTATAATTTAATTAAACTAATGTTTCATTGTAATCATTGTAACTTATTGTAATCATTAAAACTTTTAGACTTTATTCTCATCATTTTGACTTTATTCTTGTAATTTTTACTTTATTTTTGAACATTCGACTTTATTCACAAAACATTTAGACTTTATTCTTGAAATTTGGATTTTTAATTTTGTATTTTTTTGTAATTTTGACCTTTACAAAAAAAAAACATTACCAGTCTTTAGACTTTATTCTTGAAATTTAGATTTTTTTATTTTGACTTTATTCTTGTAATTTCGACTTTATTCTTAAAACATTTCGACTTTATTCTCAAAACACTGACTTCATTCTCAAAACATTTAACTTTATTCTTGTAATTTTGACTTTTCATTTTGTAATTTTTTGTAATTCTTGTAATTTTGACTTTTTTTAAACATTACCAATTTAAAACGTTTTGACTTTATTCTTGTAATTTTGCATTTATTTTTGAAACATTCGACTTTATTCTCAAAACACTGACTTCTCAAAACATTTAAATTTATTCTTGTAATTTTGACACTTAATTTTGTATTTTTTTTTTTTTATTATTGTAATTTTGACCTTTTTTTAAAAAAAAAACATTACCAGTTTACTCTTAAAACATCTTGACTTTATTCTTGTAATTTCGACTTTATTCTTAAAACATTTCGACTTTATTCTCAAAACAGTGACTTCTCAAAACATTTACATTTATTCTTGTAATTTTGACTTTTAATTTTGTAATGTTTTGTAATTCTTGTAATTTTGACTTTTAAAAAAAATAACATTACCAGTTTACTCTTAAAACATTTTGACTTTATTCTTGTAATTTCGACTTTATTTTTAAAAACATTTCGACTTTATTCTCAAAACATTTAACTTCATTCTTGTAATTTTGACTTTTAATTTTGTAATTTTTTGTAATTCTTGTAATTTTGACTTTTTTTTAAACATTACCAGTTTACTCTTAAAACATTAAGAGTAAACTACTTTATTCTCAAAACATTGACTTCATTCTCAAAACATTTAACTTTATTCTTGTAATTTTGACTTTTAATTTTGTATTTTTTTGTAATTCTTGTAATTTTGACTTTAAAAAAACATTACCAGTTTGCTCTTAAAACATTTTGACTTTATTCTTGTAATTTCGACTTTATTTTTAAAAACATTTTGACTTTATTCTCAAAACATTGACTTAATTCTCAAAACATTTAACTTCATTCTTGTAATTTTGACTTTTAATCCTTGTAATTTTTTAAACATTACCAGTTTACTCTTAAAACATTTTTACTTTAATTTCGACTTTATTCTTAAAACATTTCTACTTTATTCTCAAAACATTTAACTTTATTCTTGTAATTTTGACTTTTAATTTTGTATTTTTTTGTAATTCTTGTAATTTTGACTTTAAAAAAACATTACCAGTTTGCTCTTAAAATATTTTGACTTTATTCTTGTAATTTCGACTTTATTCCTAAAACATTTCGACTTTATTCTCAAAACGCTGACTTCATTCTCAAAACATTTAACTTTATTCTTGTAATTTTGACTTTAAATTTTGTAATTTTTTGTAATTCTTGTAATTTTGACTTTTTTTTTTAAACATTACCAGTTTACTCTTAAAACATTTTGACTTTATTCTTGTAATTTCGACTTTATTCTTAAAACACTGACTTCATTCTCAAAACTTCTCAATTTATTCTCGAAACATTTAGACTATTGACGAAACATTCAATTTTATTCTCAAAACTTTTGACTTTATTCTCTAAACATTTTGACTTTATTCTAAAATAAAAATATTAAAAATTATGAGAATAAAGTCATAACATTTCAAGAATAAAGTTGAAATATTTGAGAATAATGTCTAAATGAAGTCTTTAATCTCGTAATTTTAGATATTTTTTTAACGCTGTCGTAGGATACATTACAAGCCATCTACATCAAACCACAATCTGCTGTGTATGTATGTTTGAGTCATCACCCACCCGGATCTTCTCCAGCTCTCCTCTGTTGGCCGTCTGCTGTTTCTCCAGCCGCTCACTGAGCTGAGAGCAGATCTGAGACACAAACACATAGGTCAAGGGTCAGCATTGCTCTGACACACACCAATACATGACTGTTCCAGCAGAGGAGGGAGAACAAGGCTTACAGTAAATGGTCAATCATCATGAGCTGAACATACAATCTTTCAATCAATCTCTCCTGTTACAGGATATCACATTCCTCCATGTAATCCCAGCATCCTCTTACAGTAAGTGCACTAACAGCACCGCACAGCTCGGGTCAGTAGGAGATCTCTGACAGAGTGCTGACTTTTCACCCTTGATCGATGAGGTTCATGCATCCTTTCTCAACCTGACATCAATCCTTTAGAGGTCGTTGTTAGATCAATGCGCCCGCATATCTTAATTTGGCGAATGCCCTCATTAAACATGCATTGATCAGCAGGGAGGATGTAGCCTCAAATAAATTAACAAATGAATGAGAAGGGATGACGCAGCCCCAGAATACTCCTGATGAAATATTCATTTCTGGGCAATGACACAGTGGTTAAAAAAATATCCTGGCTCTTCTAAGCTTTATAATGACAGTGAATGGCTGTTGAGATTTTGAAGCAAAATAAAGCATGTCCATCCATCATAAAAAGTGTTCCAGTGGGTTAAAAAGAGCATTCTGAAGTGAATCAATATTTAAAACTTAAAGAACTGCAATCTGAAAGTGTCTGAGCTACTCATCTAGTGAACAAATATGAATGACTCATTTTGTGCTATACACCAATGTCAAATGTGAAGAATGATGCAGTGCAAAGACTGAAATGACTTTTGAAATGAACATTTGAAAAAAAGCTCTTTTTCTCAGTTTTTACGTTCCACTTTTGTGGTTCCTCAGCCTAGTCTTCAGACGGCAGATGTGTTAAACCTTTCCCCCTCGCACTAATGAGTGAATGTGTGTTCGTTTCACACCGGGAAGCCGTCCAGCATGATACCTGCAGGCCTTTGACGCTCATTGTGCGTCGTCTGGCTCGTACAAGCAATGAGAGCGCGAGTGTGTGCGCGAGAGAGAGCTGGTTCAGCTCAGAGGACACCATTATCATGCTCCACCATGAATCATGCTGTCAGCGGCCCCATTAAAATGAGCTCTGCAGGGACAGCAGCTCAACTATTTTTACAGAGAAGCTCTCATACTGCACTGAAGGTGCCACTTTCAGGCCAGCCTCTCCTCTACACTCAAACAGACAGATCAGATCAGGAGAATACTTTTAGTGCACAAACAAAACAAAAAATAAAGACCATATTTAACAATGTCTTCTATTCAGTGTCAGTCTTTGTCTTTGAAATTGTTGAATAGAGTTGTTATTTTTGTGCAAAAATTCCCGTAGCTTCAGAAAATTAAGGCTGAACCACTGATGGATTATTTTAGCAATGTCTTTACTATCTTTCTGGGCCTTGAACGTGTCAGTTGCGTTGCTGTCTATGCTGTCAGAAAGCCTTCGGATTTCATCAAAAATATCTTAATTTGTGTCCCAAAAATAAACGAAGATCTTCCGAGTTTGGAACGATATGAGGGCGGTATAATATTGACAGATTTTCATTTTTGGGTGAACTATCTCTTTATTATATGAACTATTGTTTTCTTAATCTCATCTATCATGCCTTTTAAACCATATTAGTTATTTTAGACTTCCAATATACATTTTTCTGAGCGCACACATCCGAAGCATGTGCACAGAAAGCACACAGCATGTGAGTATTAAACTCAGTTCTCTTTTATGTCTTATTGCACTTAAACTGTCAAATACATATAAGATTATGTTAAAAACACTAAGGAGTTACAAAAAAGTTGATTATGTCTGTGAAGGTAAATAGCTGGGAAAGAAATTGCATGTTTATATTAGATATGTGTGGCAGCAAATCCATTGAATTCTTGTCTGCTCTGAGGCTAGGACTCTAAATAGTGTTCTGTGTTCGTCTGTGCAACCAACGACAGAACAGTTAGCAGGCTTTGCTCAAACTTTTGCCACGGCGTTAGAACTTGTACACCGTTGTCGCTTGTGAAAACAAAATGGTAGCACTGTAGGTGGAAACATGCAAATTAAGTAGCAGTAATATCATAATAAGATCCCCTTTTTTGTCACAGGGAAGTTAAATCTTTAGGGCTGGATTAGAATATTCGAATATTTATTCAGTGGGTTGGCATTCGATTTTTAATTCTGAGATTAGAATATATAGAATTTTTATTTATTTTTCCAGCACGTGACTTCCCCCGTGAAACAGTTCACCCATTACTGGAGCAGGAGGGGGAAGAGCTGTCAGCAAGCCACGAGAAAAGAGTGTACTACAACCCCAAATCAGAAAAAGTTGGGACAGTATGAAAAATGAAAAATAAAAAAAAGAAAGTAGTGATTTCTAAATTTACTTTGACTTGTATTTCATTGCAGACAATACAACAGCACATTATTTAATGTGTTCCACATGATTTTTATTGTTTTTTTAAAAAAAAACAAAATTCCTATTTTGGTTCTTGCAACACATTTCAAAAAAAGTTGGAACAGTAAAGCATTTACCACTTTGTAATGTTGCCATTCCTTTTCACAACACTTAAAAGACGTTTAGGGACTGAAGACACCAAGTGATTAAATGTTTCAGGTGTAATTTTGTCCCATTCTTGCTGCAAACAAGTCTTAAGGTGGGCAACAGTATGGGGTTTTCGTTGTCACATTTTGCACTTCAAAATGCGCCACACATTCTCTATTGGAGACAGGTCGGGACTGCAGGCCGGCCTATATTCTCTTCCTCCGCAGCCAGGACTTTGTAATGTGTGAAGAATGTGGTTTTGCATTATCTTGTTGAAATATGCATGGACGTCCCTGGAAAAGATGTCTTCTTGAAGGCAGCATATTGTACTCCAAAATCTCTATGTACTTTTCAGCATTAATAATGCTATCACAGAAGTGCAAGTTACCTTTCCCAAGGGCACTGACACAACCCCATACCATGACAGACCCTGGCTTTTGGGCATATTGCTGGTAACAGTCTGGATGATCCTTTTCTGCTTTGGTCCGGAGCACACGGTGTCCATTTCTCCCAAAAAATACCTGAAATACTGATTCATCTGACCACAGTACACGTTTCCACTGTGTGATGGTCCATCCCAGATGCCTCCGAGCCCAGAGAAGTCGACGGCGCTTCTGGACACTGTTAACATAGGGCTTCCTTTTGGCACAGTACAGTTTTAACTGGCATTTGTGGATGTAACTACGTATTGTGGTACTTGACAAAGGTTTGCCAAAGCAGTCCTGAGCCCATGTGGTGATATCGCTTATAGATGAATGATGATTCCTGATGCAGTGCCGCCTGAGGGATCGGAGATCATGGTTGTTCAGCTTAGGCTTGCGCCCTTGTCCTTTACGCACTGAAATTCCTCCACATTCCTTGAATCTTTTAATTATGTTATGCACTGTTGAAGGTGAAATAAGCAAATGTCTTCCTATCTTTCATTGAGGAACATTGTTTTTAAACATTTCAATAATTTTCTCACGTATTTGTTGGCAAACTGGCGATCCTCGGCCCATCTTTGTTCCTAAAGGACTAGACCTTTCTTGGATGCTGCTTTTGTACCAAATCATAATTGCAATCACCTGTTGACACCACCTGTTTCAAATCACATCATTATTTAACCAATTTACCTGATTACTAGCCCTAAATTGCTCCTGTCCCAACCTTTTTTGGAATGTGTTGCAGGTCTGAATGACAGGAAAGGATGTACATTTACAAATGAAATGAAGTTGACCAGACAAAACATGAAATATTTTGTGTTCATATTGTCTGCAATGAAATACAAGTCAAAGGAAATTTAGAAATCACTGCTTTTTTTTTTTTTTATTTGTGTTTTCCGTACTGTCCCAACTTTTTCTGATTTGGGGTTGTAGTTGCACTGTAGCTTGCAACCTGGTTGCAATTTATTTTAAAGTTTGAAATATAAAGAAATATTTTTTTTTCATTGAAATGTGAGCTGTCTAGTCAGCCTAACAGAGCATGTGAGCGGAGCTGCATGCCGTTTTCAACCGAATCCTTAAGCCTGGGACATACTGCCTGCATGGCGGACGTGGAGCGGGACTGCTGCGGAAAAAATCAGCTAGATAGATGGTAGATACACTGGGAACCAGATTATAGCACTTAAATATGTAAAAAGCAGATTTTCATGAAATGTCACCTTTAAATTGTCTGTGATGCAAGGCGGTTTGAGATAGACATACTGTAATTGCCAGCTGGGATGCTACAACCCACCCTTATCAGTGTGCCAAACTTTCAACTAAATGGTTCAAAGGGTTGCCATAGACTCCCAGTCATAAGCAGCAGCAGAAAAAGATGAAAAAAGCACATAAAATATATGGCCCTTTAAAATCTAAAGATGCACTGAAGCGAGTCTGTTACAGGCTAATGGGCTCCTTTTCCTTTAAGACGAGCTGAAGTTACGCTGTACAAAAAACAAAAGTAAAAGGTACACAGAGGAACAAAAATAATGGTACATGGATAAAAAGGATATGTTGGCATACACAAGAAAGTCTAAAACAATCCTTGTGAAGAAAAGTGCAAAAAGTGAAAAATAATGGAATTAATTACTTGCAGGTCAAGTGCTATTGATAAATGTATGTTTCTTGAAAGCACTGTAAGACTTTGGATGCAAAAGCTGCCAAATGCATAAAAGTCAAGTAAGTAAAAAGCAAATTAAGCAAATATTTGGCAGGCCAAGAGAAAAATATACTGTAAAACTGATGCGCATTCACAAAGTATCTGAGTTAAGAGTTTTATGAAGGTAATTTAATTGGACAATGGGGTGTTTTAAAATGAGATATGACAGAGGCTGGCCTATTTAAGCTGATTTAGGGTTTGATGCAGACATAGTGACCTAATGGATGGATACTGGACTTCATTATAGTGATAGAAGGCCATTAGAATCAGAACAGGAACAGCAGACTGTGCTTCACTGGAGACTCAATGCATCTGTTCACCTGTTTGTATTCTCCAATGATGGAGCCGTTCTTCTTGATCTCCGACTCCGATTTATCCAGTTCTCTCCGACACATCTCCTTCAGCTGAAACACACAGATACAGAGGCCAAGTGAAAAACTCTCCCTTTTTTCTCCCAAAAAGAAATCAGTCATATCAAAAGATCCTATATTTAACCAAAGTGTCCCCTCTGGAAGACATCTCTCTTGTCTATCTAAGGACAACTGTGTCCACAGGCCGTACTGTTGCTAATGTAAGAGCTGTCTCAGAGGAACCACAGCAATCAACTCTGATACACACATCCAGCGGGCTTCGAGTCTGTGCTCCTAAGGGATCATTCCCCGATACCACTCCATCCAGAACACAGACACAAATGCAGCACATGAATATGAACTCAGTAGTTGGTTACTGGGAAACATACTTCCAATCATAAAACAATCAATTTGTTTAATCTACCTACCTATAAAAAATAATTTATCTATGGGCATTTAAAAATAAATCCAATGAAACGGAATGAATGAATGTAGAATTATATGTCTTTTTAACAGTATTTTCAATCAAGAACAAAGCACAATTTTCATGGTAAATGTGACTTCTCTGATTGGTGGAACTCGCTTGAGGGTTATAGGTGTAGTGTAGTTCTTCACTGGCAATTTGCAAATTATTATTATTATTTTGTTAAAGCATTTAATTTAATTTAATTTGTTACAAAACATTTGACATATTTTTGCTTTCAGATTTTGTGGAAAAAAATAGAAATTTGATTTTGAATTGTATGATATTTATCTATTATAATTATATTTTTATTTATTATTTTTTAATTTTAAATGGGTGAACGGGAGTGGATAGTGAAGTTCAACAGATTTTTTTTGTTAAATATTTTGCTTTCAGATTATGTGGAAAAATACATTTAATTTTAAATTGTATTATATTTATATACTATTAATGATATTTATTATACTGATGATAATTAATATATTATTATTATTTTATACATTTAAATGGGTGAACTTGAGTGGATAGTGAAAAAATGAAAAGAAACCAAGACTAGTTCAACAGGGCTTCTTATTTTATTTTATTTTGCATTTTATTTTGTTTTGGTTAAATATACATATAATGTTATGGATTATTTTATAGATTTAAATGGGTTAATTGGAGTGAATAGTGAAGAAAATGAAACCAAAAATAGTTCAACAAGGCTTCTTACTTTATATTATTTTATTTTTAATTGTATTTTATTTGGTTAAATAGTTCACATATATTTTGCTTTCAGGTGATTTGAAAAAACATATACATTTCATTTTAAATTGTATTATATATTGATATACTATTAATTAGATTTATTACACTGATTATTATAATTATATTATGTATTATTGTATACATTTAAATGGGTGAATTGAAGTGGATAGTGAAGAAAAAGAAACCAAAAATAGTTCAACATACTTATTTTTATTATTTATTTTATTTTTATTTTATTTTATTTATTTAAAATAATAGTTCTGACTTCTTTTTTTTTTGTATTTTATTTTTTGTTAAATATTTCACATATATTTTGCTTTCAGGTGATGTGAACAAATACACAATTTATTTTAAATTGCATTATATTTACACATTTAAATAGGTGAATTTGAGTAGATAGTGAAGAAAAGGAAACCAAGAATTGTTCAACAGACTTCTTATTTTTTTATTTTACTGTTAGTATTTAGTAGTTTAATTTTATAAAAATTATTTTGTTGTTGTTGTTAAATATTTTACATAAATTGTGCTTTCAAGTGATGTGAAAAAAATATACATTTCATTTTGAATTATATTTATACACTATTAGATTTATTATACAGGTTGTTATAATTATTGTATTATGTATTATTTAATACATTTAATATTAAAATTAAATCTTTTTATTTAATTTTTTTTTTTTTGGTTAAATTTCTCACATATACTTTGCTTCAGGTGATGTGAACAATTTTACTTTTTATTTTAAATTATATTATATTATTTGTAACACTGATTATTACTTTATATATTTAAATGGGTCAATTAGAGTAGATTCTGAAGAAAAAATAAACCAAGAATAGTTCAACACACTTTTAAACACAATTTGTTAAGTCAAAGCTTTATGACTACAAAACTCTGTTTGCTTTTTGACCATTAGTGAGTTTTGGCTGGTGTCAGACCTGTGCAGACTCTTCTTCCAACCGTCTCTTCTCATCTTCAGATTCCACCAGTTTCTGTTTAGTGATGAGAAGCTCTTTGTTAAGTGCGTCAGCTTTCTCCTCAGCCTAAAGGAAAAAGGACACACTTTGTTTTAATACACTTAGCAGAAGCCACAGGCATGTGAGAATGTGAGGAACCACTAAAGCTAGATCTGCAGTGATAGGAAATGTTTAAAACAGTGTCAAACTGCCTGAAAGACTTACGTTGTCCAGGTCTTTCCTCAGGGCGATCTTACTGCTGACCAGCTCGTGAGCCAAATCGTCATTTTCCTGCTCCAGACGCATGTTAGCTTCCTGTAGCCGCCGGTTTTCTCTCTACAGAGCAGACACAGCATGTGAGTGTGTGACTCTGTCACTGTCTCATGACAGTCACTATAATGGTTAACTGTGCTGGGAATACAAGGAACCTTGGAGAAGAAACCTGATTAAAAATTGACCAGTTAGAGGGAAATATGTCAGAAAGCAATTAACACACTGACTGGACTTTCAGTCCTCCGGCGATTGTAGTAAAAGACACTCAGCCTGATAAAAGAGAGTGTGTGTTTGTATAGTGTGCGTGTGTTAATGCCATACACAAACATTTATGATCATCTGTATTTAAGTTTAGTTTTACTAATTTCCCTATTTTAAAATCAAATCCTCAGAAAGTAACAAAATATTAAATAAAAAGAATGGCAGATGTTTAGGCCAAATTGGGCGAAGATAAAAAATCTTTGTCATTTTTTAATCTTTGTTATTAAAAAAATAAGAACAAAGATAGGTTACATGTTACAACTACACATAATACACAAACTTTAATGTTCGCAAACTTTTTATATTTAGCAGAAGCATTCAAGAAATTGAATTAACAAATATAAAAATAAAACACTATATATACTACATACATACTATATATTTTTCTTTGTGTTTTGTTTTATTAGCCTACCATCACCCAAAAATGACAATTCTGTCATTTACTCACTCATAAACTCACTCACTTTAAACATAATTTAAAAATACTTTCACTTTAGACATAAACAACTGTGCTTGTGTGGTTTTGACAGTACTGGCGAAGCAGATGCAAAAGCGAGCTTAGTCCGGTAATCAGGCGCTGTTTGACAGGTTTTAGCACGCACTTCAGGTGTATGTGCTTATTAAGCGCACGCCTGAACAGTGCATGGACAAAATAACATTATTTACTGGCAAGGTTTTAAAGCACATGCAAATAATGTACTTTTGTGATTGTGAATAAGAACAGTGTCCAGTAAGTGAATGTACAGTATCTCACAAAAGTGAGTACACCCCTCACATTTTTGTAAATATTTTATTTTATTCTTTTCATGTGACAACACTGAAGAAATGACACTTTGCTACAATGTAAAGTAGTGAGTGTACAGCTTGTATAACAGTGTAAATTTGCTGTCCCCTCAAAATAACTGAACACACAGCCATTAACCCTCTGGGGTCGACGGTCGCGCCGGCGCGACCAGCTCACTTTTTTTAAGATCAGTGCGAAAGAAACTAAAAATGCTCTGTCGATATTAGTCACACAAATAAGAGTTATACATCATTCGAAATGGTTAAGTGTATACTTTTTTTTGCGTACACTCACAATAACAACTGAACTCTGTTCTTTTTTTAAATAAAGAAAACAGACGAGGTGTTTTTTCTGTCTTCAGCGTCTCCGCGCACCGCGATTAGAAACGCTTCAATAAATTTATCTTTAACTCGGTGGAGGCTCAGCACACAGACAGTTTACATACATGAATAGAAAGCTTGATATCTCTACTTTTAAATAAAGCAAGTCTTGTCGAAAATAAATGTTCTGTTATAAAGTAATCCGTATGAAACCAACAGCATGTTGAGTTTTGCCCTCAGATCTAATTATAAGTTAATGCGTCACGCCCTCTCTTTAGTTTCGCTTTTGATATGATAATTAGCCATGTGCGCCGCGCGGGGATGTTAACGCCCACATCACCGCAAACCAACCTTGAGAATTCATCGAGTTCATCTCAGCTACTGTTCGCTTATGGAAGAAGACATACTGAGAGGACTAAACACAGAATTCACCTCAGATGAAGAACAGAATGCGACGCGCGGCTGATCCACGTGAGACGATCGTTCTGATGAGCAAGTAATGTTTCTTATTTGCATTAGTTAACGTGCTATTCTCACATAAACTTGAACATAAAGCTGGGTTTTTCCAAAACTATAACTCCTTGCTAAACGGTTTGAAATTGAGTGAAAAGGATAGGTACAATTCATACAATACAATACAATTCATTGTATCTAAATTCTTAAGACGCAATGAAGTCTTCATGCTCTAATATAAAACAAAATACGATATAAAAGTAATAGGACTGTACTGTTTTTAGCGATCGCATACCTGCATCACATATGACTGTTTCACTTGAGTCTGAGGTAGTTTTATTAGCATTATTTGTACGGCAGTACCAGGGGTAGTTCAGTTTTTGCGATCGAGTAAATGCACAGATATAATAATTCACTGATGTAATTGTGCTTACATCGCCATAAAATTGAAGTACATATACTTGTCTGACGTTACAAAATCTGTTGTTTTTGTTATACATGGCTATTAGTGATTGATAGTAGTAATAATAATATAGTTTCTTTTATTTTGTTATCAGCATTTGTAAGTGCACTGTAATCTAATATTTCTAAAATCTAATATTTTATTGATGTAATTATGTTTACATGGTCATAATTCAAACAGTATGTGTACTTGTTTGGCATTACAGAAACAGTGATAATAATATAGGTTCTCTAATTGTTATCTGGATGATCACCCTTTTTTAGCAGATTTGCTAGTGAAAAGTGTTAATATAACTTCACATTTTTAGCACAGCAAGCAAAGCACAACACTTTTCCACATAGAGGAATTACAATGAAATAGATGAAAATCTTTGAGCATTCTCACATTCTTTCTTCACAGCACTCCAATTTGATGGGCAAACATTAGCTTTGATGGGGGAACATTAGCCATTGTGGGAGTGTCTTTTGTCTCTCCTTGTGTGAATTACATGAATATTCAGAGCTATTAACACTCCCATGAATATGGCAATGCTGACCAAAAACTTACTTTCAAAATTCAAATCATTATATCATTGTGATGAAATGGTCAGAATGATTCTCACATCATTGTGAAGTAAATATTCTAGCCTACAAGACTGATTACTCAAATGATTTCGTCAGAACTATTCAGTATGTGTTTTAAGGCCATACTTTAGCTAGAAGTTTTTTCCTAAAATGTGATAACCACGCATAATATTTTTTTTCTACAAAATGCAAACATGTACATCCATCTTTCTCACATATTATTGTAGCACAGTTTGTGGTGAATACAAAAAAAATACATATGGGCAATTAGTATGTTATAAGTGGCTGAAATAAGCACAAATGTCCAGGCATGTCAACACACCTCAAGGGGCCCAAAATCACCTCAGACCCCAGAGGGTTAATGTCTAAACCACTGGCCACAAACGTGAGTGAAAATTTCCAAATTAGGCCCAAAGTGTCAATATTTTGCGTGGCCACCATTATTTTCCAGCACTGCCTTAACCCTCTTCGGCATGGAGTTCAGCAGAGCTTCACAGTTTGCCACTGGTGTCCTCTTCCACTCCTCCATTACATCATCACAGAGCTGGTGGATGTTAGAGACCTTGCACTCCTCCACCTTCTGTTTAAGGATGCCCCACAGATGCTCAATAGAGTTTAGGTCTGGAGATATGCTTGGACAGTCCATCTTTAGCAAGCACTGCCCTGCGGCCCAGTCTCCGAAGAGAGGGGATCATGCTCTACTTCAGTATGTCACAGTACAAGTTGGCATGGTTCATCGTTCCCTCAATGAACTGTAGCTCCCCAGTGCTGGCAGCACTCATGCAGCCCCAGACCATGACACTCCCACCACCATGCTTGACTGTAGGCAAGACACGGGCTTTCTTGTGCAACATCTTTAGAAGAGGCAATCTTCTTACAGCCAATGCCATCTTTATGTAGAGCAACAATTCTTTTTTTCAGATCCTCAGAGAGTTCTTTGCCATGAGGTGCCATGTTAAACGTTCAGTGACCAGTATAAGAAAGTGAGAGCAATAACACCAAATTAAACACACCTTCGCTCCCAATTAACAACTGAGACCTTGTAACACTAACGAGTCACATGACCCAGGAGAGAAAATGGCTAATTGGGCTCAATTTGGACATTTTAACTTAGGGGTGTACTCACATTTGTGCCCAGCGGTTTAGACATGGCTGTGTGTTCAGTTATTTTGAGGGGACAGCAAGCTAACACTGTTATACAAGTTGAACACTCACCACTTTACATTGTAGCAAAGTGCAAAGTGTCGTGTTGTACAGTATATTAATACAGAGTCACACTGTAGCACAATACTACAATATTTTTTCAAAAACAGATCGTGGAGGCATTTTAATCGTCCATGATCAAAAATCATCATATGGCACATCCCTACTGCTGAGGACCCAATGTTTTCGTATAGAGACTTCAAACTGCATTATAGTTTACTTCTGTAAACTGTGTGAAGTGTGTGTGTGAGAGAATGTTGAACCATGACTGACAGTTCCTAAATGATCAAGGTAATTCCTCGTGAGCTGGGCTAAGGCTAACAGTTGACTGGCAGGCTGCTGTTATCAGGAATCCATCTGGCCAGATTTTCATCATCTTTGAGCCCAGAAGTGACCCCGTCTCACATCGCTGCTCATTATAAGCACAAAGCACATATGCTAATAACACCAGATACAGGATAGGCATGGAGGAAAATGAGATTGAGAACGAAATCTTAGCCAAGATTAAATGCATATGGGCAAACGCACGCACGCCCTAATGGATCATGTAAATATTCATATGCACAAAGTCATGAATGCAGATGTGTAAATTCTGGCAGAGACGCATCATGCGCTCACACACACAAAAACAGACGCAGGAAAAATGTACCTCATATCTCTCGATGGGTGCCTCCTGCTGTTCCTGCTGCTCTCGAATGGTATGGTATTCCTTCTCATACTTCTTCAGCTTCTTCTGACTGATCTGTGATGTACAAAAACACAAAGAAGAGGATACTCAAACATTTGTGGAGAAAGTACATCTTTAAAAAAGTGTAAATCTCACATTTTAGCATAGTAAAATTATGTGAACAACTTATGTTGACATATGGGCTCAATATTAAATGCAATCCACTCTTAGGGTGCCTTCACACCTGCCTTATTTAGTTCGGTTGAATCGTACTAGAGTTTTGTTGTCCCTCTTGGTGTGGTTCGCTTGGGCAGGTGAGAATGCAGCAATTGCACTCAGATGCGCACCAAAAGAGCATACCTCATTGAAGAGGTGGTCTCTGCACGCTTTCAAACCCTGGAGCGGTTCATTTGTGGTGAGAACGTGATCTGATACAATGTTGTTATTCTAATACCTCTTAAAAACTAAATGTCTGACCACTGACCAACTAAATGACCACGTCTTCGACATTCAAAATAAAAGTGCGCCTTTTCATTTTATAATGAATGTTTAAAAATGTTTTCCCTAACTAATCCTGGACTCCTACTCAAAATGATAGAATAATATAACAGCTACAAAAAAACAACAATAGGCCCGCAAAACTGTTTCGTCCCGTCCTGACGGATGACAGCTATGAGCGGAATCCCGGAAAATAAACTGTGGAATTTGACCGATGAGAGGACAGTTTACCATTGTTATCCCTGTACACAAAGCAGTGCTTTTAAACATTATTTTATTTGGTATCATAAGGAAGTAATATAAAAAAATAAATTGCCATCAAACTTTTCTGAAGACAGATAGTTCCCTTCAGATATAAATTCAAATAACTGTAACAGTAAATGCAGGGACTCAGGATGGTGTTTGGCAAGGGTCTAGCAATGTTTAACAAGGCTAAGGCTAAAAATATTAGTGTTTATCTGTCTAAAACTAGCCTAAGCTTCAAACAGCACACAAGTCTGATCTTGTATATTTTGAAAGTCAAATATAGTAAAGCCAAGAACTAAAAGTGGCCAATATGAGAAAAATCTAATCTTACTATATAAGGAATTTTATTTCATGATAAAAATATGTATCAATATATACTTATTTTTGATCTAAATAAGGTTTTTAGTTCTGTCAAAACGCATCTAAAATAAAAGTTTGTGTTTACAGTGTGTGTACTGTGTATATTTATATGTACAGTATATATAAATAAAAAACACTATAAATGCATACACATACATGTTTATATTTAAGAAATATAACATTTACATATAGATTTTATTGTATATTTAAGGGGGGTCCAATGCTGTTTCATGCATGTTAAGTTATTTACACTGTTAAAGAGTTAAGCTCGAACTTTGAAAGAAATTGAAAAAAGTTTCAAATTTCGAAAGTTTCAAAAAATGTTTTGAACATACAACAGTATAAGAGTATTTCTGTGCAAAAATACACACTTCCGGGTTTCTTATAAGTTTTGGAAAGTTTTTTTTTCGTTCATGATGTCCTGAAGGGTGGAACTCCTTGTATGGGCATTTCTCTCGGAAGTGAGTACAAAAGCACGCCCATCAACACGCTTTGCTTGTCTGCACTGCTACGCGGGACTCACTTCGGAAGAATGTCTTGAAGTCTGGTTTTGGTTGTAAGGCAAAGATAACCTTGCTCAGCTTCCAGAAGAACCCAGCATTACGTGAACAATGGATGCAGTTTGTTTTTCCGGGACAGAAACTGAGTTTTGCATGTGTGTTTGTTGACGAACGTTTTATAAACTAGGCCCAGTTTGACACTGGATTTACACATTGTTTGATATTGAAAGATGGAGTGGTCCCAGCTATAAAAGATCATGGTCATGATTCAGAACTGCAGATGGTAAGTGAAACGGCACAAATGTATGTGTTTTTATTGGCAATCGGTGCGCAAGTCCTCGTCAATCTTTAGCTCCGCCCACGGCTTGCCCTGGGAGCTCGGCTGTTTTTCGAGAGAATCGTAAAGCTGTATCTCTCTTTTGTAAATATGATAAAACTAAAGACTTTTTGGATATATGAAGGACACAGTACTACTCTATAGGTACTCAAGATTAACATGAGATTGGGAAAAACTGTGCTTGTTATACCCCCTTTAATATAATATACAGTGGTGGCCAAAACTATTAGAACATTAGTAATTTCACCAGCTAAAAAGTCAGTTATTTTAATCTTTTGCTGTAGTATGTCAGTAGGAACTTTCAGCGAACATTTCCAAACATTCATTTTGCCATTAATTGTAATAATCCAGTCAGATTTTTTTTGCATAAGGAGTCTAACAACAGTCAGTGCTCCAAGATGCTTTAAGAAACCTACCTGCAAAGCTTTAGTACTGGTAAAAGTTTTGGGCACTTGTGTTAAAATGCTGTACAATGTAGATGTGGTCAAAAATAATGTCATAGACTGTTTTTATTAATTAATTTCTATTAACTAAATTAAATGAATATTTGGTGTGAGCATCCTTTGCGTTTAAAGCAGCTTTTGCTCTAGGTGCACTTGCGCATAGTTGTTCAAGTAGCTTTGCAGGTATGTCTCTTGAAGCATCTTGGAGACTCCTGGTGCAAACAAAAATCTCCCTGGATTATTACAATTAAATGGCAACACTACAGTGAAACATAGAAATAACTGACTTAAAGGGTACATAACACACACAGATTTACCTAATCTCATGTATCTTTAGTACCTATAGAGTAGTACTGCATCCTTAATATCTCCAAAAAGTTTTATCATATTTATAAAAGAAAAATACAGCTTTCCGATTCTCTCTGGAAAAAGCCAAGCTCCTGGAGGTGTGCTGTAGGCGGAGCCATAGAGTGATTACCAACAAAAGACAGAAATCTGATGCAGTTGTACTTGCATGACTGGGATCTTTTATCACTGGGGCCGCTCCACGTTTTAATAGCAAAAGATGTGCAAATCCAGCGTCAACTTGGGCTTCGTTTATAAAAACATTTGTCACTGAAATGTCAGGAACACACAAACGCACTTGCTTCCCCGGAAAAACAAACTGCATCCACTGTTCGCGTAACGCTGAGTTCAGCGCTGCCAACAATTTCCCAATGAAGTGCATTGATGAGCGCGGTCTCGCTCTCTGGTCGACGTGTGCGCAGGCACGCTTTTCCGGGAGAAATGCTCATTTAAGGAGTTCCATCATCGTCTACGTCATTAGATCCATAATCGAAAAAAAAAAAAAAAAAAAAAGCAGAAACTTGTACCAACCTGGGAAGTAAGATGTTTGGCACAGAAATTCTCTGTCATTCGTTTAAATTATTTTTGTAAACTTTGGCCATGTTTAGCATGAGAATCCAACTATTTAACACTGTAAACAACTCTGAATACACAAAACACCATTGTACCCCCCCTTTAAAGCATTTTTTAGCTGGTGAAAATACTAGTGTTCTAATCATTTTGGCCACCATTGTATTTTATATTGGATGCAATTAATCACAATTAGTCTGACAGCACTAGTATGCAAAGATTTAAATTTCACAATTCTCAATATCTGTTTTGATACCAAAGCAAAATCTAATACTAGTCAAATTCATATGAAAAAGAGAGTAAACTGTATATAAGAGTAAAAAAATTATATAGACATAATAGATCAAATAAATATGCATAAAGATATAAATGAGATAAACTATGCTTGAAGTTTTCTTTCAGGCAGGTCTAACATAACTAACACTACTGAATTATATATAGAATAATTATAAGCAAAAAAAAAAAATTCAGTCAAGAGTCAAGTTATTTTTAATTTTCAGGTATGCTTACATTAAGCAATTTATTTCCGTCACAATTTGTTCAAGTTAAACTGAACTTTTATTTTGACGGGTTGCTGTGAAGACCTTTACGTTTCTGTTTGTATATGATGTCAATAGTTATTCTCACAATAAATGGTAAATGCTAATGAAGTGATTCTAGAGATTATGTTTGTGTTCATGTACTCATATATTAAGCCAGCAGAGGCTTAAAAAACCCTGCGAGCGTCATGTGTGCTTCAGTATGTGTGTAGTAAACAAAACTGTGCGCCTGCGCCATTTATTCACACAGAACATGCAGGATTCATATTTAAATAGTATTTTGTGTCTTAATGTTCACAGACACTAGTCCATATTGCGTTTTGATTTAAGTGTACTGACCTACTTTTGTTTTATTCATTTAAAATTTAGCAAAATACCAGTTTTTCCACATGGCAGAAATCATAGGCCCCCTAACAAGAACTACCCAATTTCAGTCTTTCTGTTTGGAGGGTTAGTTTCTTCAAACATCGGCCAAACAGCCCCTTCCTATCAGTTCTTGGTCAGAATCTGCTCTGATATGGATTAAACTTGATGCCAATAGCCAAGAATCAAGCTTTTATGCAACTAGCACAAATTGCTCAAGGTTTTATGACTTTAAAACTATGAAAGGACCTGACTTGCTGTCAACACAAATAAAGCTGCGTTTCAGATTTGCTGTGAACAAGCTACACCTATCCAAATGCAACAGGACAAACCGCTAATTCATCTAACAGGATTTCTGTTCATGCACTTCCCGCACCCCGGACACAAACACATATGCCGTGCCACATTTATCCACCTGCAGCTCAATACTACCCCATTTTCATCGAATGACCCAATTTCAGAGACTGAGTGTGTTATGTGTCTACAGCAGCAGTCATTTCTCACCAGAACGCAGCGCGAGAGCCGCAGGTACGTGCGTGTTTGTAAATGAGCTCTATTTAGCACTGCGCCATATCTGACTAGCTCTAGGACACAGAACCGGCTCTGTTCCATATTTAATCCGTAATGCTCCCACAGATGAAATGAGATCCATATAAAGCCCTCAATGTCAAGAGTAGTTCATCAGTCAGCGTGTTTTCAGCGACACCCCGGGGAACAATTAGGCTGGGTTGTAGTGAAATGAAGTGTGTGTGTGCGTGTGTGGGGTAGTGTGTAAAAGCTCTTTTGATAATGACTGGTTTTAAAGCAAGGGGTGTGTGGTGTCAGTTAAACTGAGGAAGGGGCCAAGGTGGGCTTCTGATTTTCTGACGCTGGGCCCCTCGTATTGAAATAGCACACAAACACACCCAGACTCAGTGGTGAAAGTGAGCTTTCAGTGTTGTGATGGGATGGCGTGAATGAGGAGAAGAGAAATAAAGGTAAGTTTGTTTTTGCAGGAAAGCGTGTGAGACCCACAGGAAACTCAATCTTGTTATGTTTTGACGCAGATGAGCAACTGATACATCAATCAAACAAAGTGCACTGGCAGACAGAGATACAGTATTGCTCAAAGGTCTTAAAATATTAAGATTGATATACAAGTTTGTTCGTAACATTTGAGCTTCCATTTGATGTGTATATATACTGCTTACATATAAATGCTTTTTTTTTTTAAAGCAGTCTTTTCTGCTCATCATGGCTGCTTATTTGATTAACAATACAGAAAAAATGCAATATTGTCAAATATTGCAATTTAAAATTGTGGTTTTCTGTTTTAAAATACTTTAAAATGTAATTTATTTCTGTGATGCAAAGCTAATTTTTCAGCATCATTACTCCAGTCTTCAGTGACACATGATCCTTCAGAAATCATTCTAATTTGCTGATTTATTATCAATGTTGCTGCTGAAACAATTGTGCTGCTTTATATATATATATATATATATATATATATATATATATATATATATATATATATATATATATATATTCTTTTTTTTTGGAAACTGTGATACTTTTTCAGGTTTCAGTGATGAATAAAATATCAAAAAGAACAGCATTTATACAAAATTGTATATAAAATATAAATAAAAAATTATATTTTCTAACAATATACACTACCGTTCAGTTTGGAGTCAGTGCATTTCTTTCTTTCTTTCTTTTTTGAAATAAATTAATACCTTTATACAGCAAGGATGTGTTAAAGTGATAAAAATGTGATAGTAAAGACTTCTATTTTAAATAAATGTGGTTATTTTTAACTTTTTATTTATCAAAGAATCCTGAAAAAGTATCACAGGGTCCAAAAAAATACTAAACAGCACAAATGTTATCAACATTGATAATAAATCAGTAAATTAGAATGATTTCTGAAGGATCACGTGACACTGAAGACTGGAGTAATGATGCTGAAAATTCATTTTGAAGTATATTAAAACAGGAAACTGTACTTTTACATTACAATTTAATTTCATTACTTTTTTCTGTATTTCGATCAAATAAACTTTGATAACCATAAGAGACCCAAACTTTTGAATGGCAGTGTATGTACATTGATCAACGCTTCTAAGTGAATGAAAGACAATTTTTTTTTTTTCTTATCATATAACAATCATGTCTCTTCAGACGATTAAACCACTGGAATCATATGAATTATATTTATGATGTCTTTATGTACTTTTTGATATATGAAAATTTTACTTATGTGAAAAAACATTAAAAAAAAATCTTTATTTGTGTTTCAAAGCGGAAACAAAGTACTTACGGGTTATGGGAACAACATGAGGTTAAGAGATGACAGATTTTTATATATATATATTCAATTTAAAAAAGCAGTAGATGTATAAAAGCAGATACTGTGAATAAAGCCAAAACAACAACCGAGAACTCTCTTTCTTACTCCTGCAGTGTCCTCTGCTGGTCCATCCAGATAATTACATCAAGACTCTATGTCCCATAAAGCACAAAAAAGCATAGCTAATCACAGATAAATGGTCTATTCACACAAAGAACCTTCAGCCTCAATGAAAATCACATTCACACCAGCACTACAGATGGTACAAACCATCTTCTCTTTATCATTTTCTGTGAAATACTATCATAACCATTGCATTTGTGAATATATTTCCCCAATCTTAGCTGAGAATGCTCACACTCAGGCCATCCAAGATATAAATGAGTTAATAGAAGAACTTACACTTGCTCACTCTGCAGTGAATGGGTGCCGTCTGAATGAGAGACTAAACTGCAGATAATAATACACACCACTCCAGTCCCTCAATTAATTTCTTGTGAAGCCAAAAGCTGTGCACAACATTTTAACTTTTCAATTTAAACCATCGCTTCTGGCCAAATATGAGTCCATAATGCTTCCTCCGGTGAAAAAGTCCATCCCCTGTTGTCCCCTCACTTACAAACAACCAAACATATCTGGACTGTTTTCACTTTTAAACAGTGCTTGAAAAGTGCATATTTCTCTCCTGATTCAGACAAGTTTACTTTTCACTGGAGGAAACTATATTGTAGATTGAGGTCTCATATTTTACCCAAAAGCAATGATTTGAAGGCAATTTATTTTGATGACAGATTTGTTTCTTGACATTCTTCGATGTTTGATCAGCCATTTGAACTCTCATTCTGACGGCACCCATTCACTGCAGAGGATCCACTGGTGATCAAATGATGTAATGCTACATTTCTCCAAATCTGTTCCCATGAAAAAAAAAAACATCTACATCCTGGATGGCCTGAGAGTGAGTACATTTTCAGCAAATGTTCATTTTTGACTCAACTATTCTTTTCTCCATTATGAAATCTCCTGATCATCACATTAAATACTCTACAGACATCTCAGTTTAGACTAAATAGTTTGAACACTGGTGGTTACCTTCATGCTGCATGCTAGCTCCATGAGCTTCTTGGCGTTCTCCTCAGAGCGATAGCGTTTGGGCACTGGCACTCGAAAGAACTTCAGCGCACCCTCAAAGTCTGTCTGCAGCAGGTCATCTTTAGACGTCTGTGGACAGACAGAGAGCTTTTAACAATTGTTTCAAGAGGCAGAAAATATTGCTCACTCATGTTGTGATCTTGAGTTAATGTTGCTCATTTTCTGCCATTGAGGTGTAATAGTGGTACACCGGTATCTTTGCCTATGAGAATGAACAGCTGAGATTTACTAAGTAATGTCTGATCACGCTGTTGTGTAGCTGCCAATTATTAGGTCTGTCAATTATGTCTAACATCCTTGTAATAGCTGTAACCATAGCGATGAGGCATAGATGATTTGCAGGTTCATTTTCAGGAAACAGCACCGGCTTGCATATTTATTATATTTCCTTGGAGAAACATCTGAAGAAAAAGATGAAAAGACGCAACTGATTTCATAAGCACTTCCTTACCTTCAATAATGCAAGAGCCACGTTGAAAATGACACTGATTCCCTGAAAGGAGAGAAAACAAGATTGGAAGGATCAAATATCAGTATCAAGTGTATTTTAATGCCCATGTCAGAAGTTTTCATATATCAGATAGGAAGTTGCTATATTGTCATGTTTAACAAACTAGCAATTTATTAAATGTATGATGAAAACTAAAAGATGGTTTACAAATGTCAAAATAAAATGTATTCCATACAGTAAAAGAAAATGCCCTAAAATTGAAGTTAAACTAGACAAAGAAAATCTGAGATAAAGCCGGTAAGAATTAAATGTTACCTCGCACAGCAGAAGGTCTATGATGTGAAAGACCATGTAAAGAGGGAATTTGGCTGTGAAGAGAGTGAGGAACCACTGGGAGGCGTACATGTGCGCTTCCAAACCCAGGTTCAGGAAGTGTGCGTACAGGTCTGGAATGCATTCCTGCAACACACAGAGACAGAAGACACTGGTTATAATGGTCAGAGATGCTGTCTTATCAACACAGTGGTCCAGTCATACAATAAATAACAGTTTCCACCAAAGTATTAAGCAGCATAACTGTTGTGATAATATGAAATGATAATATGAAATGTTTCTTGAGCAGCAAATCAGCATATTAGAATGATTTCTGAAGGATTGTGTGACACTGAAGACTGGAGTAATGATGCTGCAAATTCACAGGAATAAATTACATTTTAAAATATATTCACATAGAAAAGAGTTTCTACTGCATTTTTTTATAAATAAAAATGCAGCCCTGGTGAGCATAAGAGACTTTCAAACATTGAAACAAATCTTACTGACTCCAAACTTTTGATTGGTAGTTTATGTGAATTTTTGTCATGTAAGACCAGCAGAATTTTCCACAAGAAATACACTTACATTCCAGATATATTAATAACACATTTGCACTGTTCAAGGCAAGTCTTAATTTATAAGACAAAATATACATGTTAGAGATTATTTCTTCAAGGGAAAGAATAGCATATTTAGTTATTTAAAGGGATAGTTCACCCAGAAATGAAAATCACCCTATGATTTACTCACTCAAGCCATCCTGTGTATAGGACTTTCTTCTTTCAGACGAATACAATCAGAGTTATATTGAAAAATGTTCTGGCTCTTTCAGTCTTTATAATGACAGTGAATGGCTGCTGACATTTTGTCTAATAAAGTGCATCCATCCATCATAAAAAGTGTGAGAAATTATGTTTTTGTAATGAAGATATTAAGGATTTGTAAAGAAAAATGACTGAGAATTTCGATATAAACCAAGAGGAGACTGGATTTCCTTTGCTGTAGAACAAAACTTGGTTCTCTCAAGACTAGGGTTGGTTATCATTTGAATCGTATCAATGTGAATTTTTAACAATTCCTAGTCTATATTCCAATAACTAAAAGGTGACTAAAAGTGAAGTCAAATATTTTTATTCTGTATTTTTTCAAGCTTTCTCTTGCAGCTGAATAACATGCGTAAAAATCAGCAGCCTACAGAACACTTAGGCCTAAGAACTTTTGCTTATGGTTTTAACAAAAAAATACCATAGCAAAAACAACTAGACTAATATAAATACATTTCAACATTTCAAACAGTCAGTAATAAAATTGGAACAAGCAAATAAATTAGCAATAGCATTAACAAATACAACTGAGCAAACCTCAGGTACAGAAATTTAAATCAAAAGTTTAAAAACACAAAACATATTCAGTCAAGATCAGTGAATGATATTCAGGGTTCCCACTCAAAGCCAAATGTCAAATTCCCTGACTTTTCCTTGACTTTCACTAACTAAAAAGCTGAAAACAATTCCATGAGCTTTACTGAACAGATCTATCCATTTTTAAGCTTTATTTACTTGTTTACAGACGTTTTAAGCAGAAAACTATGAAGCCCGCTTCTGCCACTAAATAAAAATATATATATATATATTTTAAAATAAAACTAGATTTTTTTCTTGCAATTGCAAGTTTGCATCTTGCAATTCTGACTTTTTTCTCAGAATTGTGAGATATAAACTCATTTCTGAGAGAAAAAATACTGTTCACAGAATTGCAAGTTTATATCACACAATTCTGACTTAACTCTCATTTGCGAGTTTGTATCATGCAATTCTGACTTTATTACTTGCAATTTGTGACTTTTTATCTCACAATTCCGACTTTATTTCTTAGAATTGAGAGTTTATCTCGCAATTATGACTTTATAACTCACAATTGCGAGTTTATATCTCACAATTGTGAGGGGAAAAAAAAGTCAGAATTGCGAGTTTGTATCGTGCAATTGTGAGAAAAAAAGTCACAATAACCTTTTATTTTTTATTTAGGGGCAGAAACAGTTTTTTTCTGTATTATTTCTACAGAAATTAGTTTATGGTTAAACACTCTAAAGGATTTTCTGTTTGCAATTAAGTTCATCATTCAGTTTTTTTTTTTTATCTCTTCACATTTAGTTTTTTCTTTTCACACCCAGTCCTTGAAGTTCTTGAAATGTACATTTTCCTGGCATGTTTGCCTCAGTTATCAGGTACAGCCTGGTGATGGCATTTGACTTAAGCGATTGCCAGTTGATGAGCGGGAAGAGAATAAAATGGCGCTGAAAAAAAGCCTAACCATAAAAATAGTCAAAACGTGTGAAACAATGCGATTAAAAAAAAAAAAAAAAAAAATCGGTATAGAAAAATTACATTTTGATACATGGAAACCAAAATTTAAAGCAACAAACAAAAATCCCTGATATTCCATGACTTAGACCAAAACATATAAAATTCCCTGACTTTCAATGTCTGGAATAGACCTTTTAAAATTCCATGATATTCCAGAAATTCCATGACCCGTGGGAACACTGGATATTTTTGTTCTTGGATTAACATGAATGACAGTCAGTATGCTTATTAGGCTGCTGTCTCTTTAACACATGCAGATCTAAAAAAAAAAAAACTGTTATACATGCGTTTATGATGATATACTGACATATTTTTGTGTAATTTGGTAAATGTGAAACAGTGTGCAAGTTATTTCCCTTCCTACATTTAAATCATTGGATTTTAAACTTTAAAATCATTAAAATCAATGGAACCGGTCCTGGATACCTAACCCTATACAAGACTAGCATATCCTTACTGGAGCTTACACTGCACCTTCGTCGTGTTCAACAGTAAGCGGATGCGTGTTTCATAAAGTTTTAAATATGATTTTTTTTTCTTACACAAACGCATCAGTCTCAAATCTTAACACCCATTCACTGGCATTATAAAGCTTGGAAGAGCCAGGACATTTTATGTCTGAAAGAGAAAGTCATGTACACCTAGGACGACTTGAGGGTGAGTAAATCATGGGGTAATTAGCATTTTTGGGTGGATAACTTTTTTTAACATGTCAATCAAATTTGTGAACTAAGATTCTTAGTTTCTTGCACTAACCTGCATGAGTCTCTCCAGCTGAAAGAACTTGCAGTGTAGATCTTCAAAGTTCTGTTTGAAGAGCTCCCTGAGACCGTATTCAAACATGATCTTGACCAGCACGCTGAACGCCTGCTCCTCTGGCATCTACACCACAATGACAGCACAAACAATCACTGACCTACACATCGAGAGCTTAATATTACAATCACATCATGCTGGCAATATCACATAACAGGGAATCTCCACTAGATGGCACTGTCTTAAATTCCAAAGGATGATGTCATATTAGTTTAAACCAGTGGTCTCAAACTCAATTCCTGGAGGGATGCAGCTCTGTACAGTTTAGCTCCAACCAGCTCCAACTCACACCTGCCTGGAAGTTTCTAGTTACCCTGAAGAGCTTGATTAGCTGGATCAGGTGTGTTTGATTAGGGTTGGAGCTAAACTGTGCAGAGCTGTGGCCCTCCAGGAATTGAGTTTGAGACCAATGGTTTAAACCAAGTTTAGGCACTAGTTTGGGAGCAAACAGTCCAAGTTTCCATCAACAGTCAATCGAATGCAACAGTGTAGTTTGGACCTGAATTATTTAAATATGCAAATATTCATTGTATTAAATGTTAAACGTTGTAGACAACACTCGTTCAAACCATTTTGCTTGAGGAGTCTTGTGACATATGTGACACTCACGTGTAGAAGCAGCACAGCAGCAAGGAAAGACTGTCCTTGACAGTAACCAATTTCTTCATCATACACAGAGTATGCCTGCAGGATGGAAGATGCAGAATGTTTCAGTAAAATGATGGGTAGTAATGCTTTAAAATAACTACTTATTAGCACATAAATGATAAAATACTAAGACAGAAACATCAACTACACGGTCTTAACAAAAATCATTCTTGGTAGATAATTCTCTCAGCTCTTAAATTTAATTTGAGACCACGAAACCTTTTTTCATTTTTTTGTAAATTGAGATTTATACATCATATAAACAACACATCACAGTTACAACAAAGGCCCTTACTTGCATTTTCAGTATATACCAGAGTTCAGTACCCCCGGCATATAAAAGTGTTTACTCATGGATCGAAAGATCCAAAAAGTCAAAACAACTGGGGCTGCTTTTCTGGTCCAAGTGAGTGGTAATCAGCGGGTCAGTGAAGTAAAACGTACGTCAAATCATTTGGCAGTTTATACTGTAGAAATGATAGGAATATTATTGGCTTTGCAGTGGATAGAGGATATAATTTCAGTCTTAAAGAGTTTGAGATCTTTTAAATCTAGTCACCAAGATATCCTCTTTTGTATCCTACAAATTCATTCTAGAATTGTTCAAAATGTTACATCAATACGTTTTTTTATGGGTCCCAGCACACATTGGAATAAGGGAAAATGAAGAAGTGGAAAAAAATAAAGAAAAGCAAGCTTTACAGGGAGAGACAATAGAGATTCAATTTCCATTAAATAAATCAGCGATTAAGGTTTTAATATGGATGAAAGTGATTGATGAATGGCACGTTATGTGTAACAATGGGGAAAAGGGTAGATTCCTTTTTAGTTTAGTAAACAAAGTAAATCAAAATATAAAGTGTTTAGGTAAATCAAGGAGAGAAACGGCTGTCAAACGATTAATCGCGATTAATCACATCCAAAATAAAAGTTTATGTTTACATACTATATATTTGTGTACTGTGTATATTTATTATGTATATATAAATACAAACACATGCATGTATATATTAAGGAAAAATATTTTAGATTTATATATAAAATATTTATATTTATTTATAATCTAAAATGTATACAGGTATAAATATATATACATATAAATATTTAGTTTTAATATATACATGTATGTGTGTGCATTTATATATACATAATAAATATACAAAGTAAACTCACATATAGTAGGTAAACAAACTTTTATTTGGGATGCGATTAATCGCGATTAATCATTTGACAGCCCTAGTGTTTTTCAATTGTAGAGAGTATGAACAAGAAAGAGGTAAAATGATAGAAGAAATAAGGAAAAATGGTCAAGTAAAGTAAATAGTAAAGTGTTCTTTGATTTTATTAGAGAGATGGGGTTGATGAACAGAATGTAAGACTCCGTTCCACACTCCGGAGCAGAAGGTGGCGGTAATGCTCCTATTTACGTTAACCGCCGTTAAAAGCCAAGAAGAACAACAAAACGCTGACGGAATCCAGTCATAAAAACGGAAATTCACGCAGAATGTCACAGAATTTGTCAAAATTTGGAAGAATTCATCAAAAGTCATATATGGACTAGTATGTGTAGATATTAAGCCGCAAAAAGACTATTTAAATATGAATCCGGCATGTTCCTCGTGTCTCTGTATTTATGAATGGCGCAAACGCGGCTTTGCTTACTAAAGCACGCGTGACGCTTGCGGTGATTTCAGCATCTGGCGTCTCAGTAAATGAGGA
This sequence comes from Cirrhinus molitorella, assembly GCA_033026305.1. Taxonomy (NCBI): domain Eukaryota; kingdom Metazoa; phylum Chordata; class Actinopteri; order Cypriniformes; family Cyprinidae; genus Cirrhinus; species Cirrhinus molitorella. The sequence goes on along the minus strand of CM065139.1, from coordinate 28,574,493 downwards.
CATAAATACATGAACAACATCTCCAGAACTGCTCTGAGAGTCACTTCATTAGCATTTGACCGTTCTATTTGAGTAAAATGTATTGTTAGTTTCCGACCGCAGCTGTATCCAGGTATTCACGGCAACCCGTCAAAATAAAAGTTCGGTTTAACTTGAAAACATATGACAAAAAAGAAAAATTTCACAATATTTATGTTTTAATTTTAATAGTAAATCCCATTCACTTGCTATTTTTGTTCTATTAATTAAAAATGCATTTAATTAATTTTATGCCTTCTTTTGATAACCAGAAATTTTTTTTAAAATACAACACAGAGTTTCTGGGAATAAAAATTCACAAGCCTATTGTAAGAATAAATAAAAGTTGTTATGCATTCAAATAATTAGACATGCTAAATACAACATTTTATAGGGCCCTAAACATGTAATTTTTGTTAAACCTTTAATAAACTGATGTTAAATTGTATCAATTTTATAGTTTTAATTAATTGGAAATGCTTTTTTGATTAATAAGATTTTATTTGACCATTAAAAAGGAGTCCAGAAAAGTTAAAATGGTAATTTGGAAAGAAAAAAAAAAAAAAAAAAGAAAAAAACTAGGAAAAAAAGATTTCATAGGGCCCTATACAACTATTTGAAAATCTGGAATCTGAGGGTGCAAAAAAATCTAAATACGCTGTTCAAATAAGGTTCTTAGCAATGCAATTTACAAAATATCTTCATGGAACATGATCCTTACTAACATCCTAATAATCTTTGGCATAAAAGAAAAAGCAGTCATTTTGACCCATACAATCTTTTGTAGGCTATTGCTACAAATATACCCATGCTACTTATGAACGATTTTGTGGTCCAGGATCACATTTGTGCTTTCACATATTCAAACTTGCATGTAATTGGTTACAAGATACGAGAACTGAGGCCAAACCTAGAGCTTCCTGTCTTTAGTGGCAAGTTCAAATATGCAGAAGTGCGAATCTGATTTGAAAGCTTGATGATGGAATACTCACAGACTGACCTACATACCTCTGAAAACTGTGTTAGAATGTCAGCTAATATTGTGACAATTACAAACTGTAGTGCTAATAAACTTTGTGAACTGCAGACTGAGAGAACTGAATCACACTGTGTGGTCAATATGAGAAATCCATAGTTGCTGTATGAATGATGGCAGTAACAGTCGGAGAGTGGGGCTGGTGAATTATTAAGAGACGCCCAAAGATGGAAACCCAACCATCAATCTCTTCATTACCCTCCTCATTTGTGAACATTAAACCCAGTGACCTCATTGTTTAAGGGAGAAAATGTTAGATGATTTGAGTGTTTACTATTTATTAAACATTTATTAAACTGAACTTGCACCAAGTTCTATCTATCTATCTATCTATCTATCTATCTATCTAGACATAAATTAACCATCAGAGCCATACCCATCACTTAAGAAAAGTCATTTAAATCGACTTTGACACTTGTTATACAATAGAGTAGCTTTATACAGATAACATTTCTTAGAGGTTAAAAAAGAAAATCTATAAAATAAAACTTTATAAAGAAACTGGAACAGTCCAAAAGTGCACATTTAACTTTTCTTAATGGTAGGACATTGATTTAGCAGAGCTGGAGATGATAAATGAACAGGAGCAGAGCAGAAGTGCAGAATCTGGGCTGAGCAGACAAATTGAAAGCAAATGGCAGACAGGGCATCTGCTCACCTTACAGATCTTGTAAAGAGAGTCCTGCCCATCACCGCCCGTGTCTTTGAAGTAGTCGTGTGCAGGAAACGTACGGTTAATGTCACGAGTGATGGCACTGTCCTGTGGGGATTCCTAATGAAAGACAAAAGAGAGAGAAACAAAAAATTTACCTTGAGGCACAGCTAATAGCACATATTGACAAAATATTAAATTACTAGTGCTGTCAATAGATTAAAAAAAATATTTCTTTCTGAAATTAATTAATTAATCTAATCTAACATTTGTTCTTAAATCTACTATTATATTGCAATAAATTCACATTCAGTCTTTACAATTAAATGTGGTAACAACATGAAAATGGTATACTTTCAATATTTGTTGAATATTTTTTAGGACTGAAGGAGAGTATCACTGATTGCAATATTACTGATGTCTTTAGGAAATTGTTCTTTTTCCCTAATATTATTTACTTATGCCCTTCAGCAAGTAGGAAATCAAGTTATCAAACACCAAATACTAAATTAAATATATATGAATCCTTAAAGGTACAAAAGTTATTGAGTTCCTCTTTTTCTTTTGTTCTTTGACTAACAGACATCACAGCACCTGGGATATTAGGTTATTTGGCTGTTACAGTCATGGACAAAAATACTGGCACCCTTGCAATTCTGTTAGAAACTGCAACACTTCTCTCTGAAAATTGTTCCAGTTGCAAATGTTTTGGTATTCATGTGCTTATTGTTTTTGTTGGAAAAAAAAAAGTCAAAGCTAATCAAATTTCACACAGAACTCAAAAATGGTAAGAAATAATTGCTTTTCAAGCATGTGACGATCCTGTAATTCGCATTAAGACACACCTGTGGCAAGTAACAGGTGTGGACAATATAGTACTCACTCTTGCAACCAGTTAAATGGAGAAAAGTTGACTGTGTGACTGAGCATGGAGAAAAGAAAGAAGTGTAAAGAGTGGTCTGTGGATTTGAGAAAAAAAAAATGAGGAAAAACATGGACAATCTCAAGGCTACAAGTCCATCTCCAGAGATCTTAATGTGTACACTGTGCGCAATATCATCAAGAGGTTTACATGGTCAGCCCATGACACTGTAGCTAACCTCCATGGACGTGGACAGAAGAGAACCCTGATTAACCTTCAAACAAATTTAAGCTGATCTGCAGACACAGGGTACAACAGTGTCTGTCACCATCTGAATGAAAAGGGACCCTAGGGTAGGACACCTCTGCTGACACAAAGGCATAAAAACATATGTGACAAAACCACAATCTATCTGGGTGAACATACTGTGGACAGATGAGACAAAAGTAGAGCTTTTTGGTAAAGGACATCATGGCACCTTTTACAGAAAAAGAAATGAAGCCTTCAAAGAAAAGAACACAGTCCCTACAGTCAAACATGTGGAGGTTCAAATATGTTTTGGGGTTGCTTTGCTGCTTCTGGCACTGGATGCCTTGACTGTGTGAACAGTATCATGAAATCTGATGATTACCAAAGGATTTTGGGGCGCAACGTAGTGGCCAGTTTCAGAAATCTGCGTCTCCACCAGAGGTCATGGGTCTTCCAGCAGGACAGTGACACGAAACACTTCAAAAAGCACTCAGAAATGGTTACAAACAAAGCGCTGGAAAGTTCTCAAGAGAAGATCTCAAAACAGCAGTTGGAAGATGGCATCCTTCAAATCTGAATGACCTGGAGCAGTTTGCAAAAGAAGAGTGGTCCAAAATTCCAGTAGAGAGGTGTAAGAATTCATTCATGTTACAGGAAGCGATTGATTTGAGTTATTTTTTCGAAAGGGGGTGCTATCAAATATTAAGCTATGGGTGCCAATAATTTTGTCTAATGCATTTTTTGGGTTCTGTGTGGAATTGTATCATATTTGACTTTTCTTTTCTTTTTTGTGTGTTGTTCCAATGCAAAAAAAACTAATAAATGAAATAAAATAAAAAAATAAACATGTGAGTACCAAAACATTTGCAACTGTAACAATTTTCTGAGAGAGGGGTTGCATTTTCTGACAGAACTGCAAGGATGCCAATATTTTTGTCCATGATTGTATTACTTTAAGAGCTGCTGCTGTGCAACGATATGCAGATCTGACACGCATGTGTATAATTTCATTCACACTTTAATATGAAACAGCAACAGAAACAGAAACTAGCAACACAAAATGCAATTGCAAAGATAAGGACAACCCCATTTGTCTTTACAAAAACAGACCATCCTAAACTGTAGCCAATGGTTAAGCCAATGTTGTGTAAAGCTGGTCCCCATTTTGATTTTATTGTATATAGACAAATAAAGCACTTTTGACTCCTGTCCACTAGGGGGCAGTGGACAGGACATGCTAAAGAACAAACACATACATGTTTGTTGGAGGCCATCTAGCAAACACCAAAGATACTAGAGCTTTTTCAGTTTGCATTTTTCTGCTGAACAAAGAGGCTTTTTCTTGATGGACCAAAACCATCCTGAGATCTTTTTCTCCTCCATGCACAGCTCGTTTTGAGCTCCACAGAAGAACTGAGGACTGTTATCTTTCACTGCCTCACAAAATCTGCCAATTAAAGCCACTCAGAAAAAGACACTCAACGCAATTGATCCAAGAGCACCGTCACAAGAGTGAAAGAACATGTAAAATGTCATGACAAATCCTGTGGTGGGTGCCATGGGGATGATACTGAAAGCAAATAACAGACAGGGAGCCACATACTCTGGAGGAGATGTTACATTACCACTCCACTGGAGTTAATTGCGATCCAATTTCAATCTATTTAATTTAAACAGGCTACTTGGGATTGTACTGTAAGTTCCTGTGGATTTAAATTATTTAAGATGTTGCTAAAAGGATGACGTGTAACTGAAGAAAGCAAATGTTCTAGTTGTAACAGCTGACGTCCACAGTATGGAAAAGAACAATACTATGGAGGCCAGTGGGTACTGTCAGATGTTTGGTTACCAACATTCTTCAAAATATCTTCTTTTATGTTCGACGGATTAAAGAAAATCATACAGGTTTGGAACAACTTGTAACTAAAGTTTGGCTGGTTAGTTCTGAGAGTTGACAGTAGTTCCTGCTGGTAGATGCCTTAATAATGCCACATAAGTTCTTCTTTAATGGCCATTCAAGTGTTTTTTGTATTAGTTTAATTGCAAGCATTATAAACTGCACAGAAGATCTACTGGTCAGAAATTAGAAACTGCTAACTTTGGAAAAAGTCCTCTCCATGTAAAGTTTTCAGAACAACAACAACTCTCTAGATAGACACACGCAAAAAACTAGATCACATTAAACTAGATCGCTCCCTTAATAAACAAAGTGTGAGCGCCTGGAGCTGCAGACTGTTGACGGACAGCGGTTCCTATTTCTGTCACACTGCAAAAGCAGCCACTTTATTTTCCCCCATCCATTATTGCAGCCATTACATCAAAGCCAGCTCGTGATAGCACAAAAATGCTGAATTCAATTACTCTGGATGCTAAATTTTGCTCTCAAAACTAAGAGTCACAAAGCGCAATCCAATGCTCTGTTTATTTCTGGCCTTTTTTATAGTAACAGTCAGTTGTATCGCTGTTTAAAGCTGTTTAAAACTGATTAATCAGACTTTAAAAAGCTCTTCAGTAGAGTTGTGAATATTTTGGGTTAACAGTAAATTCAATTTACAGCTCAAATTTTAGAATTAAAAGATTGATTTTTGCTCATTCGGAAGGACTCAGTTTCAATTAACAATGATTCTGCTGATCAGTGGTTCATTATTTTAATGCATTAATGTATCTTAGACAAAAAAAAATAGAACCAAAGAAAACACATTTTCTACATGAACATACAGGCTAATTTGTAACTCAATATATGGTAACACTTTACACTTTTTATAAAGTGTCATTTGTTAACAACAGTAAATGTATTAACTAACAAGAACAAACAATGAACAACTCATTTATTACAATATTTATTAATCTTTGTTAATGTTAGATAATAAAAATACAGTTGAATTGTTAGTTCATGTTAGTTCACAGTGCATTAAATAATGTTAACAAACAACTTGTGATTTTATTAATGCATTACTAAATGCTGAACTTAACATTAACTAAGATTAATGAATGCTGTAGAAGTATTATTCACTTCAGTTCATTCTAAGAACCTTACTGTAATCTGTTACCCAATATACTTCTACGTATACTACTTTAACAGCTTGTTTAGATTTTAGTACTTTAATTCAAATACTGGTTAACAAACAAAGAACTACTTAAAAGTCATATTTTAACTTCATTTTATTAGGATAATGGCTTTTTACAATTGAAAGTGTATCAAAGTAGCATTACAGATAATAGCTGACAATAAGTGTATCCTCTTTACAGCATAAATAGAGAAAAATAAACAAACTATAAACTAAAATCTAAATAAGCGTCAGCTTACTAATCAGCTAGTCAGATGATCCTCATCCATACAATATACCAAATACACAAAGATTGTTAGAGAGCTACTGTACAGCTTTGCAGCGTTTGTCACAAAACTCTAATAATAGATGATACTATAATAACAGATAATACAAACATCTATTTGGGAGCTTGAGGGCAAACTGCTCTGCTGCCTCTGTCTTTTGCCATTTTAAAAGACAATAATACAAAATATTACATAATGCTTGTCAGTTATTACATACAGCACACAGCAAAGTAGTGAGTATGATTAGTGAAATCAGCCCTAGTAAAATTAGTAAAATAGCCCTACATCGCTGCACAAGTACTGACCAAGTGTTTAGAAAGTAAACATGCAAAGAAGATCAAACGGTCTTTACAAAAAAAGGTAAAACAGCGATGTAGGATGATTTTGAAGTTGGAGGATGAAACAGGTGATTTTTGACATACCCTAACTGTCTTGAACCGGAATACACAAGAGTTTACGCAGAGCTAGACAAGACAAACATTTCAGGTTAAAAAGCACATAAATTGTCTTTTTTTATAACCGACCCTTCTTCCTTGGCTGGGATCGTTTAGAGCCCTTTGAAGCCTCATTTAAACTGCATTTTGAAAGTTCAAACTCGTCGCCACCATAGAAGTCCACTATATGGACAGAAATCCTGAAATGTTTTCCTCAAAACAACTATTTCTTTACGAGACTAAAGAAAGACATGAACATCTTGGATGACAAGGGGGTGAGTAAATTATATTTTTGTACTGGAAATGAACTTCTTTAATAAATGTGCTCCCCAATTTCAGAGGAGCATAAGGGAAAGAGTAATAATTCATTACTGCATGTCTAACACACATCAGTGGTGTGTGGTGCTCTGAAATATAGAGGCAGTTGTGTTTTATTTTTTTTATTAAATCAAATGTAAATTCATGTCCGTCACATTGTCTTGGTTAAATAAACACTACTTAAACTATCAGAAAAAGAAGAAGAATATATATTTTTACATTAACCATGTAATCAATATTCTATTTATTAAAGCCAAGTATGAATCTCCTTAAGTTAGTGTTTTTGAAACACTTTAGATTTATTCCAAAATAATAACTCAAAGCAGTAACAATTTAAACAACATATTTTATTTGTGAACTCATGTTCAACTGTTCTTTTTAATAGTTAACTTTTGATTATATTTGAACTATTCAGATCATCAATCATCAAAACTCTGTGAATATTAGTTACAGACACAGATTAACTTTAAATTTCACCAAGCTGATTACTCAATAAAAACTCGCACAGATCATGTATTCATGCCATTTCAAATCTTATTTTGATATAACAAAGTGGTTATATCAAAAAGTATGACTTATTTACTTACTTTTTAAAATTAGTCTTTCCATTTAAAGGGGTCATGACCTGAGAAATCAAATTTGCCTTGATCTTTTGGCATATAAGGGGTCTTTGTACCATTAAAACATCCTGCAAGTTTCATAGCTTAAAAAATCCCCCTTAATTATAAACAATGCATTTATTTAATCAAGCTCCAAAAACGTCTCATTTGGATCCAGGGGGCAAGATGACATCACCTGGGCACAAAGATTTGCATAAACACTGCCTCCAGAGTAAGGCAATGATAAATAGTGTTCTTCTCACCATAGGCCCCGCCCACTGGCTTTCAGTCTCTTAACGGCTGATCACTTGAACACTGAATGTGAATGTCGCGTCACGCCAAAAGTAAATAGAAATTACGATTCACTGCAGCTATCTTTTTCTACACTGGATACAGTATACAGATGCGCGTTTGCTTTCTAATACAGTCCACACACGCTAGAGTCTGTCATCAATTAGAGAAATGGAATGAAAGAATGCTTGCTTTGACCCATTTAAACAATGTGTTTGTGTCTCTGTACAGATATCAGAAGGATCCCATTGCAAGTGGATAGTTTATTTTTAATGGCATCCCTGACCGTGTCAGAGGATTGACTGGAGCATTTTGTTTTGTAAACAAGGCACAGTGTCATGGAGATTTACAAAGAAACATTATTTGAAAGACGAAGTGGGTAAAAATAGAAGCAGATATAGGTATTACCTCCTCTTATGTGACTTTTCCCCTTTCATTCTCAATTACCCCCCACCAAAACCACCGCACGCTTTAGGGGGTCTGTTAAAACTCAGTGGGCTGAGGGAAGGCGAGAGAGACGCGGACGCCTGCTGTAACTTTACCTGCTGGTTTCGCTGTTGGACAATGTTTCTTTAGAAAACGAGTGTTTTATGGGTTGTTGACATGACATGGCATTTTTACTGTCCCACAAGATAAAAATGAATATTATTAATATCGTTGTTATTTAAAATGCTGTAAATTGTTAAACATTTCTTTGTCCCACATGGAACTATTGTTAAAAAATTTTGAGCCAAATGTCAAAATTGTCCTATGGTGTGACTGTCTCAAGCACGGTTCAATAAATTACAACTTTTATAAATTAAAAAGAAAATGTTAATAAATACCTCTGGCATAACTGTACAAGTGTCTATTTCATTTAATTGCAATATTTTTTCATTCATATATTTCTGAAAGTGTATAGGAACTTGATACATTTTGTCCCTGAAAACCATGTCCACGAAAACCAAGATTTTAAATCGGCCAATTTCAGTAAAAACTCATTCATGGTTGTGTTACTGAAGTCCCTTGTCAAGCCGATGACATGTGCACTTGGTAAATGTTTGTCTCAGAATTGTTCAAATATTTGACCTTTTTGGAACCACTACAAAGGTGTTGTTTTGTTGTCCTTTGGTGTGACATCCCTAAATTACATTTTTAATTAAAAACTGTATGTTAAACTTCATAATCATGGAAAATTATGCAAATGTGTCTTGCAAACCACTAATGACAGGTTAGCTCGGAATAGCAAGGTCACAAGAAATGTCCTATGGTGTGAAAGAAAATGTCCTCTGGTGTGACGCCTGTACTGTCATACCACAGGACAAAGCTGTCACACCAGAGGACAAGGTCTCTTTAAGCAGCATTTATTTTTTCAGTGTTGTTAAATGCAAGTATTACATTAATTAAACTATTTTCTAATGTTTTCGCAGAAAACTTGTACTGTTATAAAGTGTCATACAATGTGTTTTTTTTAAACAAAAAGAATTCAGTCTCTTAGTCATACTGATTGACTAAGGCACTGAATGTTGTTGATGAAAATTATTTTGTTTTGTTTAAAAAACATGTTGAAATAGTATCAAAACTAAACTTTATTTCTCCTTTGACATGTTCAAAATTAAATAGAAATGCTTTAATAACTACCATTTCTGTCCTTTAGTGTGACATAATGTCCTATGGTGTGACACACATAAAAGAGCCACAGATTTGTTTTTATTTCAAAATATCTCTAAAAAACAGTTCAGTATTGCAATAGGGGGGTATATAAATATCACTTAAAATGGTATAATTTTGAATGGATGACAGCAAAGTCAATATTGTTGTCAAAGTTTTAAAATCATCCAACAAGTCATGGGGAAAAACATATGTTAATTATAATTTCATATAAAATAAATAACTCTATATGAAAATAAGTGTCTAACAATAAAGATAAATTTATCTCATGCTATTTATATATTTAGTATATATATAGTTTTTTTTTTCCTTAATTTTTGCTATTTCACACCATAGGACAAATTAATGGTACCGTTCAGTAAAAATATAAAAAAAAAAAAAAAGATTTGTCGAAGTTAGTGACCCTTTATATTTTCTCAAAGATCAGACTTCACACTACATAAATATATGCCTTTATATGTAATGTCTTTTACAAAAAAGCATTTTTAATGGCTATTTGTCAACTACCCTTTATACACTTTTTAGCATTGTATTTTGTAATTTTTGGTGTTGCCTCCAATATTTTGAGGTGGCACTGCCTCCCTTTGCCTCCTTGGAGGAAAAGCATTTAGCCTGGTAGAGATGGCGAGTCTCCTCTGGTTTTCCCAACTCTTTTTGGGTATGTACGTCTGGACGGCAGGGTTCAGTCTGAATTCAGGACACCATGTATTATTCATCCGCTTTCCAGCACAAGGCTACATTCTTCTCCAAAAAGCATGATTAATATCAGTCGTCACGTTCTGCCTTTCTTCCATCAGACTTAAAAAATGGTGACGGAAGGAATGAAACACAGCGATGAAGCAAAGGAATATGTCTTTTGCTTTCACGCATTGTTCCGTTCCTTCTGTCACCAATTTTCCAGTCTCTCTTTTAACTCTCACAGAAAAGTGGCCATAGGCGTTGTAGATTTAGGCTTCTAACCTACTCAATTCACATCATCCCACATGTTATACAAATCAATTGCCACCTAACAATGATACCTAGACTAAAACCCAGGAAATAACCTTCAGAGAACATCTGTTTTCCAAAGAAACGCCAAACAGGCCAGCATGCACGCGTACAGGCGTGCTCCCACACATTTGCGCTAACAGCGGATTCCTGCCTTAGTAAGCATACCCCTTTTCAAAGATTAATTACCCTCTCTTTCTATAATTGATGCTATGTTTATGTGGAAGAGAGGAGCCACTAAATAATGCATCTGCAGCCAGCAGCTCAGCTGACGTGCTCAGCAGCTACGCAAACTCGGGCCGAACATGAGGCAGACTGACCCACGGCTCACACCAGCACCGGCCTGCAAGATGAGAAGAGAATGGAAAAGGGTCTGAGAAGAAACTAGCAGAGGGCTCTGTTGAATCCAGTCGACCAGAGGCAGCTAAAAATAGGTCAGTCTGAGATGAGAGCATAATTGAACCAGTTTGACTAGACTGCACCTGACCTAAAGCACGTCTCTGGGGAAGATCAGATCGGGGCTCAGAATACAAGGTGATACAAGGTGTTTAGCTTTAGATTAGAGAAATCAACCACTGGGAAGGAAAGCAGGTCTGAACTGAAGGACTAAATGTCCCGAGCTAATGTCTTAGAAAATGATTTAGGTGACTGTAGTTACTTAAAGAGGTTAAAGACAAATAAAAATGTACAAAGAATTAAAAAACAAACAAAAAAGCTTTAAAATGCATATCCCAAGAAATTTACTTTTTTCAAATGGTCAACTGGTTTTAGTAAATTTTAGTAAATAAATTTTAGTTAATAAATTAAAATAAACAAAAAAAAATTTTTTGAGCTTACACATCTTAACCATTATTATTTAAAAAAAAATAAACATATATCATGAATTATTGGTTTATAAATAATAGTTATTATCATTTCCACTAGTTACAATAGCTTTTAGACAATAGACAGTAAACCTTATTTTTTCAAATCTTTAACAGCACTGTTTTACTGCTTATTTTTTGCCTAAGAAATAATAATAAAACATGCCAAAATACCCAAAGTTTAGAGCTTCCTCCATTTATTTATGTGTTGTTTATTTATGTATCTATTTATCAAGACAGTTATAACATCATTAAAACATTGATTTCACGCTATTAAAATTTTTTAATAAAAAAAGATTACATGCCAAACATCATATATTAAGTGGTGTATTCAAATTACTGCATGTATGAATCGAATGAAATAAATAAATAAATGAGTGGAGTCAAAATTAGCACGTTAACGCAGGCGATTCTTTTTTTTGTGTTAAAAATATTTAACGCAATTAACGCATGGGCGGGGTCAAATGAAAACAGTACAGGTGGAGAGGAGCTTCAATAGCATATCAGTGAACTGCAGTCAGATGAGATGTTGTCAGACCATATGTCGGTAAAAACTAATTTACCTGTCCTGTCAGCTGTTATTCTGTGATCGTAGCACACTCTGTATTAGGCCTATATTAAAGCGCTGTACCATATTCAAACCCAAATGAAACTGCGAGTATGCAATGTCATAGTTATGTAGTGTCGTCTGTTAAGACATGAAGTTACAAAAAAGGACGATTAAAGCTGCCTTAAAACTGTGCATGCAAGTATTTACTATTTCTAGGTCACATTTAAAGTAGTGCTGTCAAATGATTAATCGTGATTAATCGCATTCAAAATAAAAGTTTATGTTTACATACTATTTATTTTTGTACTGTGTATATTTATTATGTATATATAAATACAAACACATGCATGTATATATTAAGGAAAAATATTTTTGATTTATATATAAAATATTTATATTTATTTATAATCTAAAATGTATACAGGTATAAATATATATACATATAAATATTTAGTTTTAATATATACATGTATGTGTGTGTATTTATATGTACATAATAAATATACAAAGTAAACACACATATAGTATGTAAACATAAACTTTTATTTTGGATGCGATTAATCGTGATTAATCATTTGACAGCCCTAATTTAAAGCAGTGTCAGCAGCGGCAGCTTTTAAAGTAACAGCAGCCAAAATATTCTAATAAGCAACTGCTGTGATATCTGTTAATCAAACAACAAAATTAAAAAGAGAAAATGAATAACTTCTGTAGTTTTAAGCTTTATCTTTATCATTTAAAATTTAAAATAATTTAGTGTTTGATAACTTTAGGCTATATTTTCTTGTTGAAGGGCACAGGTAGTTAGCCTATATGACATTTATTATAATGGGTTTATGTGAAGATTGTTTCAAGTTCACTTAAATCAGAAGTTGTTTTTTTTTAGTTTTTTTTTTAAGTCTAATAAAAGTGATAGCTCTCAGTTATACTGGAATGTTGAATGGTTATATTCAATGGTTAAATATTAGGGGGAAAAAGAGACATCAGTTGGAATCAGTGATACTTGCCTTCAGTCATAAAAAATGGCAATTAAAAATGGAATTAAACAAATATTATAAATATATATACTTTTTTATGTTGTATCTACATTAATTTGAATCATGAATGTGAAATTATTGCATTATAAAAGTAAAATTAAAAACTTTAATGTCAGGTAGGATTAACTGCAATTAATCGTGATTAATTTCAGGAAAAATGTGGTTTTTTTTTTTAATAAATTGACACCACTAAAATAAATATGTTAAAATGTTATATTTGACCCAAAGGTGGTCTTTAAAAAGTGATACTCTAAAACACGAGGAAACAAGCAGGAACCAAGGCATCAGGTCTTCAGTTCAAGATCCACAAATTTCTTCCTCTCAAGCGTTTCCATGAAAATGAAGGAATTAAAGAAAAGCAAGAACGCAAAGAATGTCAGGAAAAGATGAATAATAAACAAGGAATTAATGGATGAAGCCAAAGAAAAAATGTCATTTCTTTCCGAAGGCTTTCCAAGACTTTCCTTCTCACCTTCCGTCCTCAAACTCCAGGAGGAGGACGGTTGAACAGGTTCAGGGTTTACTGGGTAGACACAGTACCTGATGTCTCAGATAAGGAGCCATATTTAAGTTCTGCCAAAATTAGGAAAAGTCATCCTAGACTTCATGGTGACATAAGACTGTTTAAAAGTAGATCTGTGTGAACCTTTTGCGTGAGCGTGAAGCTCAAAACATAACTTGTGTTATGTTGTCGACTGTGATGCTAAGATTGTGTGTGCAGCTTCCGCAGGAAGCACTGTACTTTTTTTCCTGACCATTGTTTACGGTCGTTTTTTCTGATAGGCAACAATGGGCGAAAATGGCATTTTGTTTTTCTTGGGGGAGGCTGATTATAAAAAGTGTAGTGAGCTTGATGAAAGAGAGCGAGAAACTGAGGGTGGGTGGTGAGTTGGTGGGTTCACTGTTGTCCAATCACTCCCTTACTAAGTGGGAGGCAGGGAGGGTCCACATCCTCTTTCCTTCAACATATCACCCACTGGGCACATGTCGGGGAGAGCTAGCACTCTCCAGGGTCTGTTACAATACATTTGCGACTAAAGAAAGCTTTAATGAGACTCAATTGTACACTATATTATGTAAACAGTCATTGTGGAAACTAAGTTAGGACACAGTGTTACACTGAACATATTTTTCAGCCTTCTGATGATATTTTATACACATGTACCAGTGGTGTTCAGAAATGAGGAGGCGAAGTCCATTTGAAGTCTTATTTTGATATGGTTATATCTAAGTATGTGAGATGTTTACTCACTTTTTTAATTAGTCTTCCCATTAACACCATTATAGTGTTCATTCAGACTGATTCACAAACGTGGAACGCAAACACGAGAGGTGGGATTTATCACATGAACCAATCACAGCTGATCTTAACCAGTAACATCCATACATTGCGATGGAGGCATTGCCTCCTCTCTCATAACTTTTCCCGATTTATTCTTAATTACCCCCACCAAACGCACCGCACGCTTTAGGGGGTCTGTTAAAACTCAATTGACTTTGTCATTTTTGTCATATAATTTTTTTCTCATCCAATTCTTTGAAGAGGCACTGCCTCTCTGATATATATATATATATGCATAAAAATGGACGAAAAAAGGGTGTTTTTAATCTAACTAGATTAATAATTTCAACCATTTCAATCTGTAGCCAAGTAGACTCGCAAGAAGTAAAACACTAAAACTTTTTTTTTTAAATAATCATATTTTTTACTAATCAAACACAAGGAAGAATGATAATTAGGGATGCACGATATAATGATAGTACATTGAAATTTTGAAAATATATACACTACCGCTCAAAAGTTTGGGCTCAGAAAGATTTGTTTATGTTTTTAAAGAATGTTTTCATTTGATCAAAAAAAAAGAAGTAAAAGTAATATTGTGAAATAGTATTACAATATAATATAAAACAATGTTTTTCTATATTAATATACATTAACGTTTAATTTATATCTGTAATTAAACTAACCTTGAATTTTTCAGCGTCGTTACTGTCACATGATCCTTCCAAAATCATTATAACATGCTGATTTATTATCAGTGCTGGAAACAGTTGTGCTACCTAATATTTTTTGGAACCTGTGATACTTTTTTTCAGGATTCTTTGATCAATAAAAGGTTAAAATAAAGGCATTTATTTAAAATAGAAAGATTTTTCAGACAATATACACTAGTGTTTAAAAGTTTGGGGTTAGTAAATTTGTATTCTTCTATTTTTTGAAAGAAATAATACTTTTATTCACCAAGCATGTGTTAAATTAATAAAAAGTCATAGCATAGATTTACATTGTTAGAAAAGATTTATATTTTGAATAAATGATGTTCTTTTAAACTTGTTATTAATCAAAGAATCAAAAAATAATAATTTTTCAACATTGATAATTCTAATAATAAATCTGCATATTAGAATGATTTTTGAAGGATCATGTGACACTTAAGAATGGAGTAACAGCTGATGAAAATTCAACGTTGCATCACAGGAATAAAATATATTTTAAAGTGTATTAAATTAAAAAACATTATTTTATGTTATAATAACATTTTGCAATATTACAGTTTTTTCTGCATTTTCGATCAAACAAATGCAGCCTTGATAAGCATAAGAGACTCCTTTAAAAAAGCATTACTGATCCCAAACTTTTTAACATTAAGATTTAACATTTAAGATTTAACATTTGTAGATGGTCTAAAGCAAAAGAGTCGTAACAATTCTGAAATTCTTTTAGAGCTCATAATTTGTTTAAAAAATTTACATATTACACATTAATCAATAAGTCAGCATATATAAATTATTTAATTTACAAGTGTCATGTTTATGTTTTTTTATTCATGTAAGCCATAGCTTCTGACCTTTACATTAAAACATACTCATGATTTTATGACATCAATTACTGTTTCATTTGATCAGAAACACAGTCTAAATGTTATTTGTGTATTTTACTTTCATTTTATTAGAAGTAGGCCATCAGCGCCCCCCACGGGAATTAAAACCCCTTACCGAACAGGCATTAGGACCTGCCGCTGAGGGCTGCCGCTGCAGGTTATTACTGTTTACTGTACTTTAAGAGTGTTCTCAGTTTAAATGCAGCAATCCAAAACAGTGCATCTAATTGAATCACCATTTAGGCAAAACTTTGCTTCTAGAATGAGCCACACTGCTGACGTGATCTAATCGCTAGCACACCCTGAGCACATGTGAGTTAATGTATTCCTCTTATCGGCAAGACATCGGCATAATGTTTCATATCGTGAAATGCCGATATTTACATTTAACACTAGAACCGCCACGGGGTACATTTTACCCGTATGTGTTTTTCAAATGTACATAACAGATTTTCATTAAAACAGTCATTGACTTTTACTAAAATTGTGTCATTTAAACTTCCCTGGTGTTAAAAAGTGTTTAGATAAAACCAGATGATCGTAAAACAGGGCATTTATACCTAAAAGCGCCAGCGGGTCAAATTTACCCTCTATATAATACATGTATTTTCGCGCTGTCATTATCCTGCCGCTTATGTTGTAACATTGTACATTGCTAGGCAGTGACTTTTACTCACTGAATTAGTGGTTATTAGTTTCAAAAATAAAGACAAAATTAATAAAATGAAGGAGATTTATGGATGCCGAAGAGGTATTAGAAGCACTAAATACCATGATGGATTCGGAGAGTCTGGTGAGTCCTGGGTCGGCTCAGCATCTGGCGGCTCATCTGACAGCGATCTCATTTTTAGATGTTTTAGCCTAACGTTAGCCCCACTTATATTGTTCAAACTCTGGACTAATTATTGAATTTTTGTTTTGCCATTTCTATTGTTTATTGTTCATGTGTTGCTATTTATTCTAGTCTGCACGTTCCCTGAAAAAATAAAAATAAATAAAATAATCCAATCAATGTAATGAATACAACTTTTTTTTTTTTTTTGATTACCCGTAGTTTATTGGCGTTGTTCTCTTATTCAAATCATAAATGATACAACTAAACAAATTAATAATTCATTAGGTGAAGCTGTACGTGCGCTTGAATTTGTCATCGCATCATATGCAGTGTGGTGAATTATTACACATTTACTGTCTATAGGCTATTTTAGTCATTTAAATAAAATGAATTGTCTTAATATATTGATTAATGACAATGAATAATAATATTACAGCACCCAAATATGTAGTTACTTTCTTTTAATTATCTTCGTAAGTGTGGACTTGTTTAGCTTATATGGACTGTAATGAAAACTGACTGTAGCTTGTATAAAAAGCATTAAACATAAAATAACAGGACAAAAAATATAGTGGATGACTAGACATTCATTTTTTATGACTCCAGACGCTTCTTTATGAAGACAGTGGCATAATACAGTGAAACAAAATGCTCTTTAGTCATATAAAACACTACTTATTTGCGTGGGTAAAATTTACCCGCATGGCGCTTTTAGGTATACAGCGACCCCCGGCGGTTCTAGTGTTAAAGCCATTATCGGGTGATTCCGATATCAGTCCGATAATATTGTGCATCCCTAATGAGAATTAATAATTTTCATTTAAATGCATTTAATAAAAATAAATTAGTGACAACCACAAATTAATCAATAAAACAGTCTGAGCTGATTCATATGAATAAAGTTTAAAAGAAAATTCTTTTAAAACTCCTTTTTTGTCACTCATAAATCGCAAGTCATGTGACAAGGATGGTGAAATTACTCTAAGACAGCCTTCATGAAACATAAATACCAAATAATAAAGCAGATTAAAATCATAACCTACTTGAATTGATGCTTCTGCAATTGGGACAGTCTAATAACTTAACAAAACCTTGTCTAGACAAGCCAAAAATGTGAATGGTAAATTTGGTAAGATTTAAAACAGCAATATTTTGCAATATGAAATAAGGTCATGAGAAACTTACAGTACTTATGAAAACAAAGACAATTCTGACTTTCAATACGTCACAGAAAACCAAATGTTGAAGTTGGCACGACTTAAAAAAAACACATGTACTTGACCAATAAATGTATGATGTTTTTGTTTTTTTCATTTTTACAGTGCCATGTACTTTTAACAAATTGCAGATGTATGCATGAGATGAACAACTGCTAATGCAAGTAAATACCAACCAAAGATTATTAATGCACTGTCAGAAATGCAAACTAGCACATACATCTACATTAAATAAACATGACTGCATACACACACAAATAAGACTCAACATTCATTTCATCTAACAATGACAAGCGCTCAAACACGATAGGATAAGATCACATTTATTTCCTCAGTGCAGATATACCAGAATATAAATATATTATTGACAATTATTTTCTAAAACATGACATCATTACAAAATTTGCGGTACACCACATTAGTACCTCAGCTACAGCCCTACACACCAGACAACTTGTCGATATGCTGAAGAAAATATGGAAAAGCAGATCAAGTTTTCTTTCAGCCAAGCAACTTGTTAATCACAAAAACACTGCAGTATTTCTCTTGCAAAAAGTGTTCGCTTACAATAAGACATGAAATGCAATTTGGAATGCATTAAAGGTGAAAGGCGAAAAACAATTCTCTCCAGTTAATCAAATGAAAACCGGACCCACTTACAGGAGGGCAAGATCATGAGTAATTCATTAAGGAGCCTGGCTCAGCAATTTAACAGGGTTGTTAAAACATACATGAACAAACTCAATAAAGACGCTCAGTTATGGTGAGGAGTGTGTGTGTGCACGGAGGGGTGTGTTACT
This sequence comes from Cirrhinus molitorella, assembly GCA_033026305.1. NCBI lineage: Eukaryota > Metazoa > Chordata > Actinopteri > Cypriniformes > Cyprinidae > Cirrhinus > Cirrhinus molitorella. The sequence goes on along the minus strand of CM065139.1, from coordinate 28,555,879 downwards.
TAGGAGAAAACACACACTGTTCCAGCTCAGCCCTCCATTTTCTGCAATGGCAGGGGCCAACTGGGTCCTGCGTCCTAATATGGCACAGCGGAGAGCAAGTCATCTTGGGAGATTTTCTCCCTTGAGAGCACTAGCCCTTGACTTTGATTTCAAGAACAGAGCAGTTTTCCCACAGGAAAGAAAAAAAGAATGCTTTGGCATCATAAGGAGAACAAAAAACAAACAAAAGCTCTCTGGCATCAAAAAGTCTCAAAAGTTGCAATCTTTCCTCCAGCTTTTACCCATGACACAAGTACCATCATCTATGAAGCAAAACATGCATTGTTGACACCTATTTAGGCAGCCTCAAAATCCATTCTCATTTCAAAACATACAACTCCATTTGGAGTACATAAAACCAACATAAAAATCCTACTTACAAAATCCTTCAGACAGTAGAAATAACCTCAATATCTACAGTATCTGATAATACAGATACGCATGCTTTAAGATTCTGATTTTCACAGTAAGTTAAGCAGAAAACCCAACTTTAATTTATTTTTTATAGACAGAATCAATTGGCAACCAATGAGAAAAGACATCAGAATCAATATGAATCAGAGCAACAAATGGACGGTTTCTTAAAATTCAATCGAACCAAATGGTTATTAAGACAGGCAGTTTCTGAAGCATGACCATCAAATCTTGGCCTGAATACTTCAGGTGAACACAGGAAAGGTTTCTTAAGATGAGACGAGAGGGAGAAAACGGTCTTAGGTGAGTCCAGAGCTTCAGGGGCATTAATAAGTCCAAACAGCAATCAAGACGAATGCTAAAAACCAAGTTCTTTGACTAGACATGCGCCTTTGTTCTGTTTACGCACACACATCCATGCACGTGTGCGCACACACAGTCATGTGCGATCAATAAAGCGACGGATGGGTAAAAGGCTAAACTGAGATACACAAATTCAGCTCTGGTTCAAAAACAGCACATGGCCAGAGGCAGCAAGATCAAGATCTACATTTTAACAAACAAAACGAAAGCCCTTTTTCTAGTGTGTGTGATATGTTTTCTATCGCTCTCCATCTCTGTCTAGTAAGTGGAAGTATTGCACAGAGCCCTGCCATGACATGGCAGTTCAGACTTTACATGTGACCTAAAGAGACTTTTTTTGAAGTCATAAGACATTTCTTTTACGTCACAGTATTACAATTATGAAAGCAAGTCTTCAGTTATTAACTGAAGTGATGTGGCATATAAACTAGATCCATTTTTGACAGTCATACTACTGGTTTTGTGATAAAGTGAGAGCATTTTCCATAGTGTTATACAAAAAAGTATTTGGGAATATGCCATGATAACCCTCTCCAATGGAAAACATTCTCTTAAAACAATTTAAGACAAGGTAAAGGTCATAAATACTATTAGTTTAAATACAAAGAGGAATGCAGACTGTTTCTGTATAATAAACATCTTACATACTACAAACAATCAATCCATTCAACAACAAGTATTTTCAATCTTAATACATTTTGTGGTTCCTCTATATATATATATATATTAAAAAAATAAAAATAATTCCATCAGAGAACACCAATAAATATTGTTACTTTGGTCAGCTATGAAGACAAAGCTATCTGCATAAGAAATCATTTTTAACAGTACCATCCAAATGAGTGAATTATGTTCATAGTCACAGCATGAAAAAAAGACAAAGGGCAATGCCCTTAATTTTCTTGGCACCTCCACATATGAATTATGTACATGTATCTGTGTCATAAAGATAAATAGTACAGCGCAGTAAAATGCAGTTGTTCCGCTTTATCATGTGTGAGCACATGCAGGACTCTTCAGAAACATTTGCCTTAAAACTTTGTCCTCTGCATCCTGATATCACTCAGTAGCTTTTCTTCTGACCTCCATTTTATCCATTAAGTGTCCGAATTTTGCCTACCTTTACCACTACAGCCTTGTTCATCTTAAGGAACCCGTGATGGAATTATCTGTTATGGTCATGTGTTTCTGTGTTGTGCTTAACTGCAATATACAATATTTTAAGTGTGATTGTGCATTTGGACAGGTGTTCCCCATTCGCCATTCCAACTATTTATGCCTACCACTCAAAACGCATTGTAACCAGTGGAAGTGAACCGAGCACGGAAAGAGAGTTGCACATGACTTCAGTGCAGAGGGCAAATCCAAAAGTCATACTGTCCAGCAGACATTACAATCAAATTTAAATCCAACTTAATTCAAATGAACTTCTCCAAGTAGTCAAATAGATTTTTTCAAAATGACTTGATAAGAGTTGATGCTAGGGATGAAGGGATCTTACGCGTTCCAGCTAGAAAGTTCATCTCCAGTGTGATTTAGGTTTAGAGAAGAGTCAGGCAGAATAGGTTGTCTGTTTGCTGTTGTATTACTGTGTTTTTTAAGGATGATGTCCTCTGACTAGAGGCGTGGTTATGTAATCCTTTCATGGCTTTAAATAAGCAGAAAATGGGAAGTCCGTGTAATCGTGGCATTGCTTGGGGGCTGGGGTTGACTTCTGCTCTTTGGGAAAACGGCTTTTGAAAAATTCCAGTCGTGATTGCTGAAGGTCAAGACTTTATGGATTCAAAAACAAAAAACACTGCAGATTCTTCCGCCGAGGGCAGGGTTGTGATCAGATTATCCTTAGAATTTCCAAAGCAAGAATTGGATATTACTAGTAGAAACATAAATAAGATCATGAGTCCCAAACTAGGTCAGCCCTTGAAAAAGCTTTTAATCTTTGCAGTCTTTGTCCAGAAGATAATTTTAACATCTAGTCTATAATATTTAAGGTTTTAAATCAGTCTAGCAGGGATCTGTCTTTTCTCCCCAAGTATAAACAAATTTGAGCCAGTTAACAGGAGAAACAGAGACTATTTGTTCTCACTGTGCTGACCACATGGGCAGATCCTAAAAGTCAACAGTCAACAAAGCCTAGTAAATTCACCACAATGTCTACTAGAGTAGCTATTGATGATCTAAAGACTTTACAATCACAATTCTGGCTTCACAGAATGATATTTTTCTCCTTTCCTCATTTATCGTTGCAGCAAACTGCTGAGAATGATATATGCCCATTATATATAAGCCCATTCTCATGTAGCTGTCCACTTCATCTTTAATGACCAAGGTCAAAGGTCCATTTCTTGCTGCCAGGTAATCCTGGAACTACACATATGGGAAAACAGACCCTTGTCAACTTGCCCCATTCAGACCACCCGGGACAGTGCACAGATGCTGAAAGAAATCTTCAGCATCTGCTTTTACTTGACAAGACCCTTGCCATCAACATCAAGCTCACTATCTTGCCAAAAGATGGCGTTACACATGGCAAGCAGGGCGAGTAGGTGCTTGTGGATCTCCTAGGGGCTTCTTGGTGTCGCTACGTTGCAGACAAAGCAGGCAAAGGCGCTTCAGGCCTTTTCGGAAGGCGCTGTTAGACAAGCTGTAGATGAGACAGTTGCAAAAACTATTGCTAATTGCCAGCCATGTGGTCAGGAATGAGGCAATGGCATGGTGGTATATCCCTGCGCTCTCTAGTAAAAAGTAAATGATGTAGGGTAGCCAAAGCAGGTAGAACACACTGGTGATACGGAAGAGCACGGTGGCATAGCGCTTGTCCGTGCAGGCTTGCTCACCCGGCTCAGGATCCTGTGGGCCGAAGCGAGCTCTCCGCTCACTGATTTGCCGAGTGTGTTGCCGACAGATCCGAAATATATGGGCATAGGTGAAACAAACGGTGAAAGCAGCCGGTGCGTAGAGTGCCGCAACAAGAAACGCGGTAAAAAGGGGCTGGGTGTCCCAGGAGGAGCACCATTTAAATACATCACCGTGGTATCCCGGCTTGCCCCAACCAAAAAAAGAGGGCAAAAAGATGAGTGCCGAGTAGAGCCAAATAAGGGTAATGCAAGTGCGAAGACGGCAGGGTGTGACCAGAGCTGTGTAGGAAAGAGGTCGGGTGATGGCAACATAGCGGTCTATGCTAACGCAGGCCAGAGAGGCCATGGAGACGCTCTTCAACACGCAGACCATGTAGCTAAAGACCATGCAGGTGAGTTTCTCATTCAGACCCTCCAGATGGTGCAGGAGGGACAGAGACGGGATAAGACAGCTGACCCCAACAAGCAAGTCTGCGTACGCCATAGTTTGTATGAAGGAGCTAGTGGTATGGTGGCTGAGTAGCGGAGCACAATGGAAAACAAAGATAACTACTAGGTTCCCAGAGATGATGAGCACTGTCAAGAAGAGTATAACAGCTACTTCCAGCAGGCAGGTGTTGGAGATCTGAGAGTAGCCAATGTCCAGCAGGCAGAAGGGTTCTGTGCTATAGTTAAACTCAGTTGCGTTCATCTTGTTCAGGGTGCGCTTGGGCGCACAATTAGGGTGCTAGTTCCTTGGGGGCCTAGCTATTGCTGCCCACAGTACGACTGCCCCTTATAGACATGGGGGAGGTGGTGTCCGTGCCAGGTGCCTTCCATATTAGCAGCAACATGAGCCACTAGTCCTCAGCGTCCACAGCAATCCTTTCACCAACGCTCTGGGAGACTCGCTTACTGAATAAAAGACACTGGATCATACAGTGACTGTTGTGGGGGGCAGGTGGCGAGTCTATCTTAAATTCTGGATCAAACCCCAGCAGTAGAGGACATAAACGCCACCCCTCCTCTTTTATCAGTCCCCCACCTTTTTAGGGAGAAGCACAGCTGCACCGGAGCAGGGCAGGCAGCTGCCGGCACAGGACGTGCACAAGGAAAAAAGCAGAGGAAGCGGAGTCTTTGCCACTCAGATCACAAAAGTCGCAGTCGCTCTCACACAGTTATTAGTCCACAACGAAGCAGCGCTGGAGATTCCTCACAATAACGTAGTCAAATTGTTTACTCCCACAAACCCCAAAAAAGGAGGTAATCCAGAGTCTGATGTCTTTGCACCAACTTCAGTCGGCAGTCGAACGAAGCCCGGGGAATCTCTTCAGCGTGTGCCGGGCACCCAGCTCTCTCACATCAACATGGAGGAAGTGTGTGTGATCAAGGATGAAGGAACAGCAAGTGCTGATTGGCATTTCAAACGAAGAAGGGGCTCTCCAGAGAGGAGCCAGCGTCTGGAATGTAAATGAAGAGTGGTGTGATGCAGAAAGCAGTCTCTCTCTCTCCTCTGTGGCACTGATGCATCCTCGCTCCTTCCTTCCCTCTCTCCCTCCCTCTCTCCGCTGCAGCAGGAGCACACAAACTCCTCCCACCCTTGGCTCTAGCCAGTGAGCAGATGTCGGAGCACGAGCAGAGAGAGGCATCCCCTTCCCTTGTCAATCCATACACTTCTTCACCCCACTCATAGCCTCTCACAAATATGAAAAATGCACTGCCTTCAGATTCCCTTAACACTGTTTTTCTAATGCAAAACTCATAAGTGCTTCATCCTTCCTTTTCCTTCTATTCTCATCGCAAGTCCAATGCAACATCCCTCCCACGCACTCTCTCTTTTTCCCTCATATACGGACACATGCAAAAAACAGCAGGAGGTCAGAATGTAGCATTTTCCAAAGTGCCAGAAATAAACCAAGTACATACATTTCTAATTAAATAAACTATTCATGGCATGACAATTCAAATTCTAAGCCTGCTTTATGCAGTATTGTGTTAAGTAAAACTTAAACATTTTTTAGTCTTTACTTTTTTCTTGTGTATTTTTTCATGTATCACCATGTTATCATATGATTTGTGCCAGTCTGGTTTTAGTAAATGTCAACCATGCAGATTTACTGCATTTAACTCTTGAGTCTTTCCCTAACACAAACGCACCTGTTTCCATTTACATCATCTTTATTAGTCCCTGTTACCCTGTCACCACGGTAATATTAAAACTATAGCACCCCTTCAGTCTCCCTTCATTCTGTCACTGGCAGAATCTGCAAACACACACAGTCCCCACTTTCACGCACCCCCTCAGCCAGGCACACGAGGGGCTAAAAATAGGCCCAACATGAAAGGTGGGGAGCGGACACTGGGCTCATCCATTAGGAAAAGGACAATGAGGAGGCAAGGAAGAAATAAAGAGAAATGGAAGGGCTGAATGCATAAGACATAGAAACAGACATTAGAGTAAATGGCATATTTAATTTGATTAGGCTCTGAAAGATGGAAATACAGTCTCTTCAAAGACACCATTGCATACTTCTGTGTCAATCATTCTGGTGAACCACTGAAAATGTCTTCCCACAAATTATCTGCAGACCACCAACTCAAAAACACAGGTCTGTGATGTAATTTAGATATGACCATAATAAATTCCACAATTTGACTAATTGCCTCTACAGCAACTCTTATTAATGTGTATCTTGCAATGGCTATGCCCTCTTATTTTCCAACCAATTATCATAACAGATAATTCTGTCCTATATTTATTTCTAGTTCAATATGCTTCTTCACTTACATCACAATACATCACTGCGGAACTTCTATCCTTAAGAGCTTTGTTTTTCTACATGTCAAATGAAATGTCTATTCTGACTAAGGTCTATAAGAGAAGATAAGAGAAAGGCTGTCCCCATAGTGATGGGAAGGTGTTAGCCAAGTCCAGCCTGACTCAGCTGCTCAGTGAAAACACAGCAAACACAAACAGCACATACTCATCCCTTCACAGAGTGAGACAGCAGCTTTAGTAGTTCAGTAGTCAGCCAAACTCTCAGCCTCACAAACCTGGACATCAGTGCTGCGGCAGAGACCGGCCAGAATCCTGCTGTATAGACCACCCACAGCCTTTCTCTATAAACCCTGCGCAATCCCCTGGGTCTAGACCATTCAGCGTGACATTAACCCCACAGAGCAGTGAAGCTATTTTGGTACAGTCAAGTGTGCTACTATTTGCTATATTAAAAGGTCTGCTACTGAACACAATGTAGCTCGAGACTATCTGTTCCCCACTTTAAGTCACGCCTGGCGTTGAGACGGATGTTTATTGTGTGTTCAGAATGACGCGACTTGAAATGAGAAGAGGTGCAGGCTGCCGCCGACTAACAGGCCAGGCTTTGTGTTAGCCGTTTGTTTTTATTCACCGCATGGGGTGGTGTATGAGGAGTGTCTAGAGAAATCTGTGTGTATGTCTGACCTCTGTGTCTGTGTTTATGGACACTGGAACATCTGGTAAAAGTACAAGCCAAAAAAATTTAGCCCGACAAACATGCTCGGCTGTGCAGATGGGTGCAGAGTGAACCAAGGATCAAAAATCTGATGCTTGTTACCATGTCGATTGCAGAGGAATATACTTATTCTATTAACGAAAAACAGAAGTAGAACCATACAGATGGGGACTGACTGCAGGTGTAGAGTCCATGCCAGTTTGTGGGGCATTGAAGGATTAGTTTGCTTCCAGAATAAAAATTTCCTTATGATTTACTCACCCTCATGTCATCCAAGATGTTCATGTCTTTCTGTATTCAGTCAAAAAGAAAAGAAATTAAGGTTTTTGAGAAAAATAGTGGACTTCAATGGGACTCAATGGGTTGAAGGTCATAAAGGAAGTCTCAATGCAGCTTCAAAGTGCTCTACAAGATCCCAGCCGAGGAATAAGGGTCTTGTCAAGCGAATTAGTCATTTTCTAAAAAAAAATAAAAATGTATATAATTTTTAACTTCAAATACATCTGAGATGTGCATCTAGGTCTTCACCAATTATGTAATCATTGGAAAGGTCCACATTAGAGTCATGTGTACTTCGGTTCAAAAAGGTTAGGTAGGGCAAAAAACTTTCAGACATAGTTGTTTTACCTTTTTTTGTAAAGGGTGTTTGACATTCTTTGCACTTTCTCTTTGTAAACATTAGGTTGGTACTTCCGCCTATGTCATACGTGACTTTTCTAATGTGACTACATAATGCATGAGGTCAAGGTAGTGCAAGTATATCAATTTAACATATAAATTTTTTTTGTTGCTTCACTAGATAAGATCCTTATTCCTCAGCTGGGATCGTGTAGAGCCCTTTGAAGCTGCACTGAAACTGCAGTTTGGATCTGCAACCTGTTGGTCACCATTGAAGACCACTATATGGAGAAAATTCCTGGGATGTTTTCCTCAAAATTCTTTATTTCTGAGTAAATTATCAGGAGAATTTTGATTCTGGAAGAAAATTAATACTTTAAAGAATTGATTGCATTTCAGATACAAAATGTAGTTGGCAGGGCTCAAGAAACATGGTTAAGAATGGGAACCGTTGGTTTAAAGAGTGTTCAGACCAAATCAAAGCTGATCTACCAGTCTTTTAGCTAGAGAATCTTTGACTGGCTTGTTCAGCAGCAAAACCAACCATCACTATTACTTTTGCTTATGCTTAAAGAGTTACTGTTCAAATCTGTTCACCCAAAAATGATAATGTGGCTATTATTTACTCACCCTCCAGGCATCCTAGGTGTATATGACTTCCTTCTTTCAGACGAATCCAAATGGAGTTATATTAAAAATGATCCTGGCACTTTCAAGCTTTAAAATTGCATGGGGAGGTGTTTCTCTTCAACAGTCCAAAACAAGTCCAATAAAGTGCATCCATCCATAATAAAAGGGGGTGAATAAAGGCCTCCTGTAGCAAATCAATTATAATACATATTTGTAATATAAATATCTATATTTAAAAGGTAATATTCACTTTAAACTAGCTTTTGCCAACTGGTCGTACATGGAAGCCCTTCTGGGCAGATGATGTAGGACATTTGCGCCGCTAAGTCTTGCACAAACTGTTTGTTTACAGGAGTAAAGTGTCCTTACTTTAGCAAAGGAAAACCAGTGTCCTCTTGGCTTATTTTGAAATCCTCTGATATTTTTCTTTACAAATCCTTGTTAATGTTTTGTTTTGATCCCTCTACCACGTGTTTGTCACTTCTGAGTGAATATAACTCTGATTGGATTCATCTAAAGAAGGAAGTTATACACACCTAGGATGCCTGGAGGGTAAGTAAATAATGGGCTAATTTTCATTTTTGGATGAACTAACCCTTTAAAAAGTTACACATTAAAGTTATATCACCATGTACTCAACCTCATGTCATTTCAAACCTATTACCTTCTTTAGTGGAACACAAAAAAAAGATATTCTGAGGGGGGTTTCAAATGTTTTTGTCCGTCCAAAACAACAATGGACCCCCAATAACTTTCATACTGCGACATTTTTCCAAACATCATCTTTTGAGTAATTTCACGCCCAACCATCTGTTGTTTTCATAAACCTCACATTTTAACAGCGCTGGTACTGTACCTGTGACTTCCATAGCAACAAGTGTAAATAAATAAAAAAAGTCATTGGGGTTAGAAAGAGTGGTAGTACTTTAGAAATACATGGAAAAGGTGAAGGCGCTCAATAAAACTAAATCAAACTTGTCATCGCTCAAGTCCTGGTGTTAAGACGTGTCTTGTATTTATAACCCAGCCCTGGTGAAAATCAACACTCGTCTTAATCCAGCCATTTGGCCCAGATATATCAGAGGGAGGCCTGTCCTTCAAAACACTGGAAATTCTATATTTCTCACTAAAATGTTTATTGGAAGCAGAGACAGACTGTTTCATCAATGTCACTTTGTTGCTTAACTTGCCGTAAGCGTTGAACTATAGAGCAGCCTGCCAGTTCCGTGATAACAACTCAAAATAGAAATGTGGGCCGTCAATGCCTCCATTGAATTAAACACAATGGCAAAACTCTGAGAGCATGGCTATTCTTTGTGCAACGCTTTTAAGAAATGAATCACCATGGTTCCCAGGCATCAACCACAAACACGCACATACAAAGCAAAGCATAAGGAAAATAGAATGCATTTGTTTTATTACAAAATACAAAACAGTTAAAACAACTATCCTGGCTCAACATCTATCATTATTGAAATATATATATACACACACACACAAACACACACATATATACACACACACACACATATATATATACACACACACACACATATATATATACATATATATATACACACACATATATATATATATACATATTCATATATATATATACATATACATATATATATATATATATATATATATATATATATATATATATATATATATATATATATATATATATATATATCATCAACTGCAGCTTCTAAAATGGCTATAAGGTTAAGAAAACCAATTAATTACTAATTACGCAATGTGAGAGGAACGTGTGGTTTGCGGTGTAGCTTTCACTCAAAGCCTATGAGGGATCATTTTAGCCCTCTTCTATCAGAGTTTAGAGCGCTAGGAGGGCAGACGGTGAAAAGTGCAGGTCTGTGATAACTAGATGAGTGGAAACAAGACCTTTCATCAAGCCCGTCTGCGAGTCAGCTTTACGAAGGTTACAGTCAAGTCTGTCTTGTATAGTATCCTTCCATAATAAAGCATGTGTAAGAAAATGTAGCAATGTTAAAAACAATACAATGCGTGTAAAGAGTTTAGCTTAATAAAGCACTCAGTTTTATCAGATACAGTTATGGCCAAAGATATCGGCACCTTTGCAATTCTGTCAGAAAATGCAAATATTAACTTAAGGGTGTCATTAATTTTGTACAGTGCCTATTTTTTGTTTTTGTGTGGAATTGTATCAGATTTTTCTTTTCTGTTTTTGTGTTGTTCCAATGAACATGTGAGTACCAAAACATTTGCAACTGCAACAATTTTCTGAGAAGGGTTGCATTTTCTGACAGACTGTACACTTTATAAAGTTTTAAATATGGATATTTTTTTCTTACCAAAACACATTGATTCACTTTAGAATGCCTTTATTAACCCTCTGGAGCCGTGTGGAGTACTATTTATAATGGATGGATTTCAGCACCCATTCACTGTCATTATAAAGCTTGGCTTTTTTTATTATAACTCCGATCGTATTCATTTGAAAGAAAAAAGTCATATACACCTATGTTGGCTTGACAGTGAGAAAATATATTTTTTTTTTTGGTGTAGATATTGTAACCAACCTAAAGCCGCATGCTCTTCTAGACAAAGTTTTAAGATTAGGCTGCCCCTAAATGGCATAAAAAATATAATGTAAAATCCAGATTATTTCTAGGAAGTTGGTGATGGCTTCTAAGTACAGTTCTCTTCACTTAATTGGTACCACACTGTGGATTTGACCATCCAGAGAAAACTCCAGACTATCCTTTTTTTTTTTTTTAACAAGCGGTTTTTCCTAAGTCATGAACAAAGAAATCTTTGAGTATTCACAGTATTCATTCAGCTCCATGTGTCGCAAGAACTGGCAAAACCTGCTTGTGTCATGACCAATTCTTCCTAAATACAAATGATAACTCTGGATCACTGCAAATAAGCATGTGCCGGTCTTCAGCGTTCCCAGAGTTGGATCAGGAAATTTTCATGGATATTATTTACTGTTCTACCATAATGTTCTGTTTTCATATAATGAAAATGTATGTACAATACATACAAAACTTTGACATAATAGTAATGAACAGCGGAAAAGGAATGAGTTGAAGTTTTGGCAGAGTTCTCTTCTTTTGAAGAAGACAAAAGTGGGTTTGTTTAGCTCTGTACGGCTTGAGAAACATACCTATACATGCACGAGCTGCTCAGCATGGCTGTTGTCCTAACAATCTCGCACACACTCCGTGTGTACATTTAGTTTATTTGGACTTTGGGGTGGATGGGTGGGAGAGAGGAACATCTTGTAGCCACCTGGGACCTCAGTGCTGCGGGATGTTTTCTTTACATAATGACAGCTGACATGGCCGTGCCCAGAGAAATCACTGTGAGCATGTAGCCTAACTAACAAAAGCGCCTTTTCCCTCAACTCTAGATATGGCTGTTCTGTGGATGCTTTAGAAAAATGAACCTGTTAGTGTTATTAAACTCCACACAACTGTCAAAAATTAAGTATAAAATTAAATTTATAGTTCAAGGGATAAGCCATCCTAGGTGTATATGACTTTCTACTTTCAGATGAATACAATCAGAGTTATATTAAAAAATGTCCTGGGCTCTTCCAATCTTTATAATGGCAGTGAAAGGGTGTTGAGATTTTGAATTTCAGTAAAGTGCATCCATCCATCATAAAAAATGCTTCACACTGGTTCCAGGTGGTTAATATAAAACTTTATAAATCATAATCTGCCACTGTGACGAACATAGAAGTGATGATCACGGAAGCTCAGAGGAGAGAGCAAAACAAAACACTGATCACGAAATTAGAAGTACAAAACGAGAATTTATAAAGAAAAATTTTGGAGGATTTTGATACAAGCCAAGAGGAGACTGGTTTTCTTTTTCTGCAAAACTTTGTTCTCGTGAGACTAGCATATTCTCACCTGAGCTTTTGCTATGATTTCGTCATCTGCTGAAACGCCACACTCTTGTGAACAGGCCAAAGGTAGAGATTACGGTTTATAAAGTTTTAAATAAGGATATTTTTCTTACACAAATTCATCAATTCGCTTCAAAAGGCCTTTATTAACCCTTCGGTGGCACTTTATTGGACTTTAAAATCTTAACACCCATTCACTGCCATTATTAAGCTTGAAAAAGCCAGGACATTTTTTAAACATAACTCAGATTGTATTAGTCTGAAAGAAGAAAGGCATATACATATAGGATGGATTGAGGGTGAGTAAATCATGGGGTAATTAAAATTTTTGGGTAAAATATCCCTTTAAATCAATCAATAATGGGCAATAAATAAAAAAAGCAGGTGAAAGGAAAACAGTGATTTTCATTTCATTTTAGTAAGCAGCATTCTCTATATTTGTTTCTAAATGGATTTCTGGAAAAGACAAAAAATATATCAGTGGTATTTTCTAGATAAACTTCTGATGGTAAATTTTTCACATAAACGTTCCATTTTACAGTTTGCTATCATTTGTTTTGAAGCGCTTTGATAGCTGCCTTGCTTATTCCAATCCAAATCATCATCTCTCACTAGAAATGCATGATTTACTCTGTTATTGCAAATCACTGCTGGTGTGAACATCTCTTGACTAACTGAATGCTCAGTGGCTGAAGTTCAAGCCGTTTTTAGTCACATAGGATAAAGGAAGCCATAATGAAGGTTGTGAAGTGCAGTAAAGAGCAAGATCTTAACGAGGGACAACCAGCTTTCGCATTAGAGACAAATCGCATTAAGGCACAAATGGAACAGAGTACGGGCTCACAGATTTCTGAGAATAGTGCTCTTGAATGTTGTTTGGGAAAAGGCACTTGAGCAAAGTAAAAAATATTGTTTTCAAGAAAAATATACCAAACACTGTGAGGAAGCTTGGGGACAGGGTGAAATGACTGACAAGATACAGTACATTGACATGCCTCCCTCAGGTTAAAACAAGGGGTCAAATAAGCACAACTACACATGCACCGACAGAGTTTATGTGCAGGATTGTTAAATGGGAAGTTATAGCAAATATGTGATGCTGCTGCAGGTTTATTTATGCTCTCTAAAGTGAAGGATGCACAATATCCGCACACATGAACACAAAATGTGTTGTAGACTTGCATTTGCATGCATTCATAATAAAAAAATAAAAAAATCAATAAATGCTACATAAATTAAAAACTCACTTTACTTTACATCTACATGTCCAAGCTCTGAACAGACATTAGAAAATGAGGTCAGAGAATGAAAACAACTCTTTGTACTCGAGTCCTGCTTTTTAATACACTTTACTTAGCCATTAGCAATCCAATGCTACTGCTAATCATATAAAATGCTTCTGCCATTACTCGCCTATCGAGCGGCTCTCAGGAACTCTGGGGCAGTCTCTATCCAAACAGAGTAATGCAGAGTTTTATGATAGCGAGTCATATGTACGCTCTCCTGCCTTGTACAGTGGAGACATAATTAGAGCCTTTTCCAAGAAACGTTTTGACGTCCAAAGCAAATTCTTCAGAATCTTGAAAGATGGCCTTTCATATCTGAATGGACATTTGTTGCTCAGATAAGTAAAAATATGCAGTAAATTTAATGATGAAAATTTTACTGTGACAAGCTTTTTGGAGCCACGATGACATATTGCGCTGTGGTGTTCATTTGGATACAATTCCAGTCTGTCTTGCAACATGCACTGAGCCCATCAGAAAATCAACATTTTCTGTGCCCTCTAAACTACATATCAGTTCAATAAAGTGGCAAACTCCCACACAAACTCCAAAAACAGTCACTTGCAGAACAAAAATGTACAGATAATTCACTCACCCTCTTTCTTTCTTTCTTCAGTCGTAAAGAAATTAAGTTTTTTGAGGAAAACTTCCAAAATGCAGTTTAAATGCAGCTTCAAAGGGCTCTAAATGATCCCATCCGAGGAAAAAGGGTTTTATCTTGCAAAATGATCTGTTATTTTCTACAAAAATCGACAATTTATATACTTTTTAAACTCAAACGCAATTAAACTACATTTTGGAAGTTCAAACTGGAAGGCACCATAGAAGTCCACTATATGGAGAGAAATCCTGAAATGTTTTCCTCAAGAAACAATTTCTTTACACCTGAAGAAAGAAAGACATGAACATCTTGGATGACAAGAGGGTGAGTAAATTATCTGTAAATTTTGGTTCCGGAAGCGAATTTCTCTTTTAATAAAGGCCTTCTGAAGCAAAAAGATCCATATTTAAAACTTTAGAAGCTGTAATCTCTAGCTTTTGCTAAAAGTCATACGCACATTCACGAAAAAGTGCGGAAAGCAGAGGAGAGAGCACAACAAAACGCTGGTCACAAATTAGAAGTACAAAACAAGGAACTGTAATAAAAAAAATGTCAGAGGATTTCGATATATGCCAAGAGGAGACTGATTTTCCTTTGCTCTAAATTTATAGATATTTTTGGTTTATAAAGTTGTAAATATGGATATTTGTCTTACACAAATGCTTTGATTCACTTCAGAAAGCCTTTATTGACCCCTCAGAGCCATGTGGAGCACTTTTTATGATGGATGAATGCACTTTTGTGGGCTTCAAAATCTCAACAGCCATTTACTGCCATTATAAAGATGGAAGAGCCAGAACATTTTTTTAAATACATACATGACATACACCTAGAATGGCTTGAAGGAAAGCATATCATGATGAAATTTTTATTTCTAGGTGAACTATCCCTTTAAGGCCATGTGTCCACCAAAGCGTTTTTAGCCAGCTAAAAAAGGCCATGTGCTCTTCTCAAAACAGCTAGCTTTGTGCGTTTGAGAGCACTTCAGAGGCACAGGGTTTTTTTTAGTTGAGACGCTTTGGTTGCTATTAAACAGAATGTCTGTGTGTGGAAGTAACGTGGCAGATGCATCACGAATGAAATGCTTTTTTAAGCATTACTTTTCATATCAGTATTGTGGTTATCTGCAGATGCCATCTGGTACAGACATTAATACTTCATGAGACAAGCAATATTAACTTCTCCTCTATTGTTGTTCATTAGCATGTGGTGTCGGAGTGGCAATATTAGCTACTCTCAGGGGGAAAAAACAGCCTAGTGGACACACAGCCTGAGGCCTACTTAAGATTAGAGGTTGAAAAATTATAGTGAATAATTCATTGAGATATATGATCATAACCTTCTGATCCAACCAAACAAAAGCATTGATAATGGAGAAGATGCATTAGAGTCAATTCTTTGCTTTGCCTTATGTGGTCAAATGTACCTCTGGTGTGCTGAAATGGAGGATGGGAACTGTACGCCTACCTTAGTGATGAGTGTACGGTACTCCTCCACCAGATGGTCATTGTTATGACATCCGGCCAGTAGCTGCCACACCTCCCCTCTCAAGGCCTCCGGGACACCACTGCGCACCAGCGTCGGGAGCTGTTTGGGTCGCACAGCCAGGTTCAGATGCCTGGTGAAACATTACAATACCAACATAGTTACAAATCAACTACAGCACTGCTATTTAAAGGGCTCATTCACCTAAAAATGAAAATTACCCCATGATTTACTCACCCTCAAGCCATTCTAGGTGTATATGACTTTATTCTTTCAGACGAATACAATCAGAGTTATATTAAAAAATGACGTGGCTCTTCCAAGCGTTATAATGACAGTTAATGGCTGGTGACATTTTGAATAGAGGTCAACCGATGAATCGGTTTTGCTGATTAATCAGCACCGATAGTTGTTTGGCGGAATTATCAGTTATCTGCAAAAATCCATGCTGATAGTTTTTCCGGGTTGCGTCCATTGCTGTAGCGGCTAAGAAGGCTACGCCGTCATTATACAGTATGAGACCCACAGATATGTATGATGAGAGCGGCCTCTAGAGGCAGAAATCACTGACAACACGTGATGTTTGTTTACACATGTGATACTGTGAAACATGGACGATGAACTATAATGCATGTTTTTATGGCGCATTAGTAGAGAAAGCACAACAGTATGTTTGCTATCAAGGCTGAGAGAACGCGAACATTAGCCAGACCTTAAGAGGATAAAACAATGTGACCAAAACAGTTCTTCAGGTGTAAACAGTCCAACCAAAATGTTTAATGTCACGATTGTTACCTATTTGCATTAGTTTATATATAGCTGAACACATTAATGCATTTGTTAGCCAGCAAGTTGCATATTTAAAGCTAGTGATGTGAGACAGCAAACAGTGTTCATTCAGCCGACAGAAATCCTGCCACAGAGCGCTATCACAGAGTTTCACATTAAATACATTATCTGTCCCAAATCAATGTAAATGTACATAAAGACTTTGTAAGATTGCGTGTATTGTGCTTTTTTAGCAAATCGTTTTTCTTTCTGTGGCTCTAATAAAGTCTGTATGCTTCACATAGAGAGCTATAATATAGATTGCGCTAAACACTGAACTTCAAACTCATCTATGCCACTTTTTGATAATTCTTGAAGTAAACGTATGTCCGTTTGGTGATTAAATAAACAGTTTTAGAACTGAACGCGACGTTTTTTGTGGGTGTGATAACAGATACGACATCTCCTGGACACGACGCTGGGCTTTTGCTCAGTTTGTGACTAAAATATTTTGTTATTTTGATTAGATATTCATCAAGTGTTCTAGAATAGAAGCAGTTAAACTGTGAGACTATACATACGATATCCATATGTCATTTTAATACTATGGCTTTTTGTATATCTTTAAAGACTGTTGATATGAAATGGTAACACTTCACAATAAGAGTCCATTTGTAGCATTAACTAAGATTAATAAAAGCTGTAGAATGTAAGTATTGTTCCTTGTTAGCGTGTTAATTTCAACATTTACTGATATTTTTAAATATACAATTAATATTAATACATTTATTCTTTTACAAAGTATGGTTCAGTACTATTTTTAAATAGTAGACCACTGTTTTAGTTTCCATTCAGTATCCATTTTAAAAACCATCGGCCAATTAATCTGTATCGTCCAGTGTGGTCCCACCTAGCTATCAGTATCGGTAAAATCAAATATCGGTCGACATCTAATTTTGAAGCCCAAAAAAGTGCATTCATCCCTCTAGAAAAGTGTTCCACACTGCTCCAGGGATAAATAAAGGCTTTCTGAAGTAAATTTATGTGTTAGAGTAAGAAAAATATCAATTTTTAAACTTTATAAACCATAATCTCTAGTTTCCGCTAACTGTCATACGCACATTCATTGAGAATATGTTTATAAATCTGCATATAAAGCTTTAAAAATGTATAATTTTCTTACAAAAATGCATTGATTCACTTCAAAAGGCCTTAATTAACCCCTGCCTTTTATAATGGATGGATGCACTTTATTGGGCTTCAAAATCTCAACACCGATTGACTGCCATTATATAAAGCTTGGAAGAGCAAGGATTATTTTAAAAATGTAATTTATTCCTGTGATGCAAAGCTGAATTTTCAGCATCATTACTCCAGACTTCAGTGTCACATGATCCTTCAGAAATCATTCTAATATGCTGATTTTCTATTCAAGAAACATTTATTATTATTATCAATGTTGAAAACGCTTGTGCTGCTTTATATTTTTGTGGATAACAGCATACATTTTTTTTATGATTCTCAAATGATTAGAAAAGCATTTATTCAAAACAGAAATATTTAGCAACTTTAAAAATGTTTGTACTGTCACTTTTGATCAACGTTTTTGGAAAGATAATTATATAACTTCATAAACTATAATCTTTAGCTTCCGCTAACTGTTGTACGCACGTTCAAGAGAAAACACTTATAAATATGGATATGAAGCTATAAAAATGTATATTTTACTTACAAAAATGCATCGATTTGCTTCAGAAGGCCGTTATTTACCCCTAGAGCGTTTTTATAATGGATCGATGCACTTTATTGGGCTTCTAAATCTCAACACCCATTCACTGCCATTATATAAAGCTTGGAGGAGCAAGGAGTATTTTATTTCATTTTTTTACATGTATTTTATTAAGCAACAATTTCCCTTATACTTCCCTTGCAACACAGGCAAAGTGACCTTCTGGTGTGTAATTTATTCCCCAGGACCTTTTACTAAAGGAAAGGCTTATATGAGACAGTCTTAACCTGCTAGAGGCATAATCTCTGTATGCGGTCTGCACGTTTACCAACATTTATTTGTATTTGTTTATGAAATGTCTTAAATGTCACTGGTGCCCATTTTCCTTCCTGATTAAAAGGAAAGTGCATAATTCTACTGTGCTGTACTATGCGCAAACCGTTTCCCCCAGGGATTTTTACCACTAATATTATCCTGCCAATCACTCAAAACTGACAAACTCAATTGGGATTATTACCGCAAACTGTTTCCTTCAATAAGAAGAACTTTGTTCAGTGCAACACATCAGTTTTTATGACATGACATTACTCTGTCATAAGCGTGAGACATGTGTTTTGCAAATACAAAGTCTGCAGAGGCTTTTTGTTGTAGGAAATAGCAAATTTAAGCAATATGCACCGCTTATTAATGCAATATGCACTGGACGCTTACACCCAATGTTTTTTAACCAGGAAGCGCTAACATCAAACAGAGGCTCCAGCAGCTGTGCAGTCATTTATTTTACCCATTCATAAAAAAAATATTTGTTCACAAATGTTTATACGAATTTTACAAGGATCCTTAAAATTTGATGACCAAAATAAAGCCATTTATACATTTTCATGCATAAGGTTGGTAAGGTTTTTTAAATGTTTTTGAAAGATGAAAATATGGTAAAAAAAAAACAAAACAAAAAAACCATACAATTGCTAAATATTGTTACAATTTAAACGAACTGTTTTCTATGTGAATATATTGTAAAATGCAATTTTTTCCTGTGATGCAAAGCTGAATTTTCAGCATCATTACTCCAGTCTACAGTGTCACATGATCCTTCAGAATATCCATCAAATATCCTGATTTGCTGTTCAAGAAACATTTTTTATTCTTATTAATGTTGAAAACACTTGTGCTGCTTCATATTTTTGTGGATAACAACATACATTTTTTAGGATTCTCCTAATAGAAATAAAATTTTCTACAATTATTTTTTTAATAGTCACTGTAAATTAAAGTCAAAGTAAATATTGCAATATTATTTGGAAAAATGTGCGTTTTTTTTATATAATATTAATCTATTCAGTGAACCGCATATCTTTTTCACACATTAACTTTAGTATAAACCTTAAGAAAAATGTTTTCAATTGAAACATTTGTAATATACATAAATATATTCAATTATTACATTTATATAAATATTACTTAAATTATATTTAAAAATATTGTTTCAAAGCAGTTTTATTCAGTAAATATTTTAAATGTACACTACCAGTCAAACATTTTTGAACAGTAAGATTTTAATGTTTTTAAAGAAGTCTCTTCTGCTCACCAAGCCTGCCTTATTTGCCCCAAAGTAAAGAAAAAAATTGTACAATTTTGAAATATTTTTCCTATTCAAAAAAGCTGTTTTCTATTTGAATATATTTTAAAAAGCAATATATTTAACAGATAAATGCTGTTCTTTTGAACTTTCTGTTCGCCAAAGAAACCTGAACAAATTCTACTCAGCTTTTCGCAACATAACAATACAAATAATAAATGAGCAGCAAATCAGAATATTAGAATGATTTCTGAAGGATCATGTGACTGGAGTAATGATTCTAAAAATTCAGCTTTGAAATCACATGAATAAATTACATTTTAAACATATTCAAATAGAAAAAGTTATTTTGAATAGTAAAAATATTTGGTAACACTTTACAATAAGGTTCATTAATTAACATGAACTGATAATGAACTGCACTTATACAGTATGTATTGATCTTTGTTAATGTTAATTTTAACATTTACTAATACATTATTTAAATCTTATTAACATTAGTTAATGCACTGTGAACTAACATGAATAAACAATGAACAACTGTATTTTCATTAACTAACATTAATGCAGATTAGCAAATACAGTAACAAATGTATTGCTCATGGTTAGTTCATGTAAGTTAATACATTAACTAATGTTTAACTAATTAACCTTATTGTAAAGTGTAACAAATATTTCAAAATTTTACTGTTTTTGCCGTACTTTGGAACAAATAAATGCAGGCTTGGTGAGCAGAAAAGCTCGTATTGTTAAAAAACTGGTAGTGCATATTTTAAGCATTTTATGTGATATATAACATTAAATATATTGTAAGCAGTGTTAGTGGTAACGCATTACAAGTAATGCGAGTTAAGTAATCAGATTACTTTTTTCAAGTAACTAGTAAAGTAACGCATTACTTTTTCGTTTACAAGAAAATATCCAAGTTATTATTTTTTATTAATTTTTTATTTTTTTGGTGTGTATGGGCTTTTACATTTGCTAAAAATCAAACATTTTATATTAAAAACAAACAAGCAAGTCCTGCCCAGATTTTAAAAGTAACGTAACACATTATTTTCCATTAAAAGTAACTAAGTAACGTAATTAGTTACTTTTTTAGGGAGTAACACAATATTGTAATGCATTACTTTTAAAAGTAACTTTCCCCAACACTGTAAGCATGTTAACTTTGACAGCCAACTAATATATTGTAAAATTCTCTTCTCAAATGTCCCATAAACTCCAATTTGTAAATCTCTGGGTTACATTATCAGCTTCTTTTGACTACAAGCAACCACCCAGAACACCCTAGAAGCATGCTAGCAACCACACATTTGATTTACACGGCCATTAGCTTGCATATTTATGTCCATTTTGCAAAGAACAGAAGGAATCACAGTGATTTGCTCTATGAGCTGCAGTCTCGATTACTCAGCATAAACTCAATTATAAAAGACACTTACAGAACCAAAAGCCCAAACTACCAAAATATGAACAAAAAGCTCAAAAGTTAAGTGGTTTGAAAAAATACTTTGTCTTTAAAATGAATATGTGTGTCCTCAACACACAGCACATTAAGTCACTTAATTTAACAACAGAGCAACTGTAAATCTCAGTTTCCAAACAGGGAAAGCCGAGGGATTAAAGAGGAGGAAAACTAGGGACTAGATGCAGATGTGAGCGTAAGACGTGCACAAAGACACAGCTGTGTTCTTCAGGGTGCACAGACAGTCGCAAGCCTGTAATTAAATTCCTGGGATTTTTAATTGAATTCATCTCGAGGTTTTGATTAACAACAATAAGAGTAATGGGAGCGGGAAATAATCTTAATAAGACCCTTATCTGAATTTGACCATTTCCCCAGTCTCTCCAGTCCTCTCTTCTAGTGCTCAACATTAAAATATCTCGCTCATTTCCCTCCCATGAATGAGTTCTTAAATTAGAAATGGTGTGTGTGTGTGGGCATGTGGAGATATTTTTTGGTGGGAGATAGAAAAAAAGAGTGTGTGGGACGGGAAGCTCGATTTTCTGCATGTTTTATAGCACTTCCCTGCACAGAAAGGCATAGAGCAGCAGTTCAACAGTGTCAGGAAGAAAGAGGCGGACAAGACAACCTCTAATCTAAATGTGCATATGCTAATGTGAAACAATTAATCTCTACAGGAATCTGTACAAGCTTTGTATCCAACCCACGGCTCGTTAACAACAGTAATGTGGCTCCAAGTCTAATTTTTCCTGCAAAAGGCTGCATAAATTTACACCTGTCGCTTGTCAGTGTCTAAAATTAACACTCCTTAAATTAACCAAATGAGAGTAAATAAGGACGCACTAAACTTTAAAAGACAGCAAAGACATTTATAATGTTACAAAAGAATTCTATTTCAAAAGGCTCTTTTGAACTTTAAATACATGAAAATGTATCAGTTTTCACAAAAATTATTAAGCATCACAATTGTTTTCAACACTGATAAGGTCCTATGCTTTCCGTGATGTGGAAAAAGCAGATGGAATCGGAGAATCCAGTCATAAAAAACATCATTTGCCAAATTTTAGATGAATAAATCAAAAGTAGGTCAATACATTTAAATCAAAAATAATATGGACTACACTCTTTACCAGGTTCTTCATGGCGATGCTATAGAAGAACCATTCTTGGTTTCACAAAGAACCATTCATTCAAAGGTTATTTAAAGAACCATCTCTTCTTACCTTTTTATGATCTAAAGAACCTTTTTTCACCACAAAAGAACCTTTTGTGAAACAGAAAGGTTCTTCAGATGGTTCAGAAGGTTCTTTATGAAACCATTTAGACAAAAAGGCTTCTTCTATGGCATCGTGAAGCACCTTTATTTTTAAGAGCATAGTGCCTGTAAATATTAAGCCACAAAACTACTATTTAAATATGAATCCTGCATGTTGTGCACTTCTCTGTGCAAATACATAAACACGTGAACATAATGGCTAGAACTGAGTCACTTCATGAGCATTTTACCAAATCTTTTGAGAAAAACTATGGTCATCAACCCATTAACATAAAAATTCGGTTAGACTTGAAGAAACTGTGACAGAAATATACTACTGAATGTAATTATAGTACTACTACTAATAATACAATTTTAATTAAAACATTATTTTTAAAAGGAAAATGTAAATACACAACACATGGTAATGAAACCATTGAAACGGAATCCATAAAAATGAATGAAAAAAACAGAATTTGTTAAAAACAAAACTTAAATTGTAATTTCAGAATATTACTGTTTTTATTGTATTTTTTTTTCAAATAAATTCAGCCTTTATGAATATATATGTTGCTTACAAACCAATAAAAATTATTTTGCCTTGCACTCAAACCTAAGCTAGTTAATTCACATTGAATTTCCCGAAAACATGCTAAGTAAATAAACTAAAATGACAATGAAAAGCAAACAGTACCAAAATATAAATAAAAAAATAAATATATATAATAAAAAAATAAAAAATAAAAAATAAAAACATCATTCAGTAAGAACTTTAGCTTTAGAATGGTATGGGCGGGTGTTTCTCTTCATCAGTCCAAAACAAGTCCAATAAAGTGCATCTATCCATAATAAAAAGTACCTCACACAGCTCCAGGGGTTGAATAATGGCCTCCTGGAGCAAATCGATGCATTTTTGTAAGAAAAATATACATATTTTAAAAATGTAATCATTTAAATGTAGCTTGCGCCAACTAGTCGTAGACAAAAGCTCTTCGGTTGCGCATGCGCCGATGAGTCTCGCACAAACCAACGTTTGTTTACAGGAGCAAAGGAAGCAATGTTTTCTTCAAAGGAAAACCAGTCTCCTTATTATGGATTGATGCACTTTATTGTACTTGTTTTGGACTGCTGAAGAGAAACACCCATGCCATTTTAAAGCTTAGGATAATTGTTAATATAACTCCAATTGGATTAATCTGCTAGGAGGAGTATGTAAAAGTCATACAGAGCTAGGATGCCTGGAGGGTGAACAAATAATGGGCTAATTTTAATTTTTCAGTGAACTAACCCTTTAATAATAACACTTTTCTGGTTATAACCCTGAGCCTTCATTTCCACTTGTTTTCAAAGCACTCACCATTTAGACAGTAAATCTCCCCAAGTTTCCAGAATTTTCTCAGCACATTCCTTAGACACGTCTCCAGACCCACTCAATAACGGCTCGTCATTATCTGGGAGGATAGAGAGAGAGAAAAAACGAGAGAGAATGTGAATTCCTGGAGGACTTTAAAAGAACAGCTCCTGAGGTCATGTACATGATGATATGAATAAGAACTGCTGTGAATGGGAGTTGAAGGCCGCTTACCTTCCTCCTCATCATCCTCAGGAGGAGAGGGCACCATAGAGCCATGAGAGCCAGACGACAGGATGCCGGGGCTCGCTGTGGTCTTCCTCCTCTCTCTCTCGGTCTCACTCTCTAAACTCATCACTTCATACAGCGTGTCTGAGTTGCTCTTCCTCTCCTTGTTCTCCATCTGAGAGCAGATTGAAGGGACTGTCAAACACTTCATGCTATGATCTTACTTTGAATGTGAATGTGTGGTCTCAAAAGCAAAAATGTAAGATTGCGGACAAAATGTGAGTATTTTGAGGCACAGACTTTTGGTTCTCTATCAATTCAGCCATGTATACAATTCAGGTCCTGCACTGAGCTGGTCCTCACCGGTCTGAGTTTGAGATAGAAGGTCTCGGTGTAACTGCGTTTGCTGAAGGGCCAGAAGAGCCTCTCGTTGGGTGAGCACACTCGAACCCGCGTCTCCAGCAGGAACCGCACAGGCTCTTCCACCTCCGTGATCACCAGATCCACCGCCGTTGTCATGTACATGAACTTGTCTGTGTGTCATACAGAAGAATAGGAGATGTTCATATAGGTCATCAAAGTGTACTCATATTACTGGAGTTCGTACACAATGTCACTCACAAAAATTTCTTGAATTCCAAGTTTGTCTAAGAAGACGAAGAATTATGAAATAAAAATACATTTTATTTGTATAGCAATTCCTATTTTGGATCCAGCTCAAAGTACATCATGCAGGATAAAATGATAACAATCATTATATTAATCATTATATTCCTATAGCTACTTCTAAATCAGGGAAACTCAATACAGCACAATACATAAATAAAATGTAGCTCAAAGAACTTCAAAAAACACCAAAAACGCTAACTTAAAAATAATAATTCTTATTATTAATATTACCAATCTTGTTGTTATAATAATAATAATAATAATAATAATAAATTACATAATGATAATAATTATTGACAACAATTAAATGTTGATAATAATTAATAAGTATTATTAAGTATTATTACAATTAATTATATTTTTTATTATTAAATAACTTAATAATAACAACAACAACAACAACAACAACAACTATACATTTGTATAACACCTTTAATACTTCAAATACAGAATTTAGAAATCATATTTTACACATTATTATTTTCAATATTATTATTATTATTATTATTATTATTATTATTATTATTATTATTATAGCACCTTTTACACATAAAATCCAGCCTAAAGCACTTCAAACATCAGGTAAAGGCTAACTGTTAAAAATATAGACTTATTAATATTATTAATCTGGTTGTGATAATAATAATAATAATAATAATAATAATAATAATAATTATTATTATTATTATGAATTATAATCATTATTAAATATTTTTATTATAATAATAATTTAAACATTATTATAATAAATTATAATCACTATTATTAAATAATAACAATAATAATAATGATAATAATAATAAATAATATAACGCCTTTACTACAAATCCAAATTTATTTTATTTTAGCACTTCAAACACCAGGTAAAAGCTAACTGTTAAAAATATAGTCTTATTATTATTATTATTAATCTGGTTATTATTATTATTATTATTATTATTATTATTATAAATTACAAAATGATAATAATTATTAATATTATTATTATTATTATTAAATAACTGATATTATTATTGTTGTTGTGGTTGCTGTTATTATCATTGTTAAATCATTTCAGTATAATAATAATAATAATAATAATAATAACAACAACAAAAACAATACATTTGTATAACACTTTTAGTACTTCAAATCCATTTCAAAGTGCTTCATAAATCTTATATTATTATTCTTGTAATAATAATAATAATAATAATAATAAATATATAACACCTTTACTACAAATCCAAATTTATTTTATCACCTCAAAGCACCTTCAAACACCAGGAAAAAGCTAATTGTTAATTGCTAATATTCTTATTCTTACTCATATTATTAATGTTGTTGTTTATTGTACAGAATGTTTGAAAAACTGAATGTTTAGAGCCTGTCTAATATAAGTTGGTAGGGTTTTCCAGATCTTTCAAGCACAATGGCTAAATGCAACTTTTCCAAATGTCTCATGGTTTAACAATATTCCAGAAAATCAGCATCAGAAAACCTCATACAATGATTTGGAACCCAGTCTGCAAACAGAGCACGTGTATGGATCTGTACCTTTGGGCGTCTCCTCGTTCACGGCCTGAAACTGAGGAGTGTTGGGATTCCAGCTCCCTGTGATGATGTAAGACTTCCCATCAGAACTCTTTCCCATTGATTCCTAACAGAAGGGTGGAGGGCAGATGAGGACAGCCAAGAGAAAGAGAGGATAAAACAATTATAAATTCAACCATAATCATGACTTCACAGACATTTTGTTTTGCGGCTGTGATTCACTCACGGTGAATTAACCAACGGGAGACGGCCCCGGCCAAAAATTCTAAGTGCTGATAGTTGGCTTTGTCTACAGAACTAACTGGATGGAGGACAACGCTTCCAGACTCATGACAACATCATCACATGGGCCAAGCACTTTCAGAGTGATAGTAAAAAAAAGGTTTAATATGAACGTTACACAGTTTAGTTTTGTAGCTACAGGCGAGTTTTAACTTTGTCCCTGTGCATCCTTACTTGACCCTAATGCCAGATTTCCCAGTCACTGGCAAATTTCCACAGAAATGGACTGTCTATCATTGATAAGAATTCTACAAACCCAGAATTCTGCAGAGATTCCTTTACTATCAGTGAAGAACATGCAGGGTTACAGATTAACTTCATACACTATTTTGGTTTCAGACTTTATTTTTATATCTTTACTATATTATTATTATTTCAGAATACAGAACCTTAAGTGTATTTGTCAATAAAAAAGTTTGGGCATACCCTCTCATTTAATTTTTTTAAAGAAGTCTCTTATGCTCATCAAGGCTGCATTTATTTGATCAAAAATACAGAAATGAAAATGTTATAACAATATAAAATAATAGTTTTTATTTTAATATACATTACAATATAATTTATTCCTGTGATGCAAATCTGAATTTTCATCAGCTGTTACTCCAGTCTTAAGTGTCACATGATCCTTCAGAAATCATTCTAATATACTGATTTATTATTAGAATGATCAAGGTTGGAAACAGTTGTGCTGCCAAATATTTTTTTGCAACCTGTGATTCTTTTTTCAGGATTCTTTGATGAATAACAAGTTAAATAGAACAGTATTTTTTCAAAATATAAATATTTTCTAACAATGTAAATCTATGCTACCACTTTTCATTCATTTAACACATCCTTTGTGAATAAAAGTATTAATTTCTTTCAAAAAAGTGAAAAATAAGAAAATTTACTGACCCCAAACTTTGAAACAGTAGTGTATATTGTTAGAAAACCTTTCTATTTTAAATAAATGCTGTTCTTTTTTAACCTTTTATTGATCAAAAAATCCTAAAAAAAAAAAAAAAAGTATCACAGGTTAAAAAATAATAGTTTTCAGCACTGATAATAAATCAGCATATTAGAATGATTTTTGAAGGATCATGTGACACTGAAGACTGGAGTAATGATTCTGGAAATTCAACTTTAATTACAGATATAAATGAAATGTTCATGTATATTAATATAGAAAAATATTGATTTACATTGTAATAATATTTCACACTATAATTTTTTCTGTATTTTTGATCAAGTGAAAACAGCCTTGATAAGCATAAGAAACTTTTTTAAAAAACATTAAATGAGAGGTGGTGTCCAAACTTTTGACTGGTACATACATACAGATATATATATATATATATATATATATATATATATATATATATATATTTTTTTTTTTTTTTTTTTTTTTTTGCAAGCATTTTTGCAGTTTTCAACCATTTTAGGTGTGTTATATAACATTAGAAATTATTTCAATATGACATTTATTTATTTATTTATTTATTTTTAGTTATTATAATTTCTTTGGAATTTCCTTTAACAGGCAAAATATTACTATCTGTTAATTGGTTAACTGTCAAGTTTTTAACTATTAGTTACTGTAGCATAGAACATTATATGCAAAATATTGTTAAATTGATGTTTTTGTTTTGTTTTGGTTTTTTGCAAAAACTATATAATTTATGGCATTCATTTATGGTGAAAAACAGTAAAAGAATATTCTAAAAAGGCCTAAAAGATTATTACAAATTATCTAAACATTTTTTCTTCTTTTTTATGTTTTTTTTTTTGTTTTTTTGTTTTTTACAATGTTTTGTTATTTTTTTCTGTCATTTCAAATCAAGAAACAGGTTTGTGTTGCCTCATAATATTCATAATAATCTAACTTTTTTTTTGTCTTTTAGAAATACTATTACTATTTGGTAGTAACTTGTGTTAGGATGCAGATGTAGATTTATGTTTGTTGTTAAAATCCTAATTTTTATATGGTGAAATTAAATTATTCTGACTGTTTGATAGCATACATTCAGATCATGATAATCACAGTTTAAATCACAAATATAGCAACTCAATACCATGGGAAAAATGTGATTGAAATGTGATTTCTATGTATTTGTATGAAAAACAGTAGTCTAAATACATTTAGTATAAATGCATAAACGCTATAGCTTAATAACAAAAAAAACTGCAAATATATGAAGAGTTCAGATGAAAAAGCCACTAAATCCATCTGAAAAATGCATTTTTATCAGGCTCAGATGTATAGGTTTCTGCCTAAGTACCAGTATTTCTGATTGGACTGAGGCTGGGATTTTAGCGTGTTTGAAGTAAAAGTATTTGGTGGACATATAATACGGGTCAAGAGCATTCACTCAGTATCATTATCTTATTTTTGACCGAAATGGCTTTTAGGGGGTTCATATATTCCATGACTCCTCCTTCAATACATTTATTACGTCTACATTAACAATATAATACAATTCAACACGAAGACTCACATTTCTGACACAATATTATGAAGGTAAATCAGTAGCAAAACTCGAGAGCTTGCTGATTTGAATGTGAGAACTTGTCATATTAACATTTGTATGTGTAAGTTAAAATTTACACTCACAGATCTGATGTGAAAAGCTGAATCTTTCGATTTGCACCCATGGACAAAGATCAAAACACCCGTGTTTTTAAATTGAAGTTGCAGATTAATAGCTACAAATGTGTAGAATGACATTTACATAAAGAAAATGACACAGACATATGTGTACGACATATTTACTTTTGCACTTATCTTTAATATCGTTGTACAACGTCAAGTCGCCACTTACAACCTCTCAGATCTGGCAGTACAACTTCAAATCCTAGCGCTTCGACTTTTGCTACTCCTTTTGCACTATTCCTGTTGCAAAACTCACTTGTGCACTTGTAAATTCAGAGGTGAGAGACCAGAGCCGGGGGCGGGGCTGTGGTGCAGATGAAGTCATTTTTTTGGTCAATGGCTGACCAATGAACAACGAAACCAGCTTGAAAGAAATTATTATTATTATTATTATTATTATCAGTTATTTGTAAATTATTGCAAACTATTTTCATTTAATATCCTCAGATTTCACAGGATTTTAAGACACTGCATTCATCTTGTCATTTAAGTATTATCTGGTAGATAAATAAAGCAACATCTTTCATATCCTACTGCATATTGTGGAGCAATATCTCTGTACCAGAGTTGCGACATAACTTCTTTATTGGGTTAAATTCCTTATTTACTTGCCTTAATATTGACTTGTGTTGTATTCTTATGTGAATATCATAAATGTAAGTTTAAATGTAAGAATTAATACAAAAATTCAAACATAGAAAAATCGAGTGCTTGATAATGTCTAAATGTACATTAAAAGGCAAAAAAACGCAGTTACGCAGTAATACTGTTTTGAGCAACTAGAGCAGAGCTAAATACACGTATTTATTAAACAGCCATAATGCTGACGATACACTGGGCAACTTTTTGAGCAATGTTGCCAGGCAACTTTGGCAAATGTTGTCATCAATGGGCAGCCAGGTAAGATACAGGGTCCACGACTGATCTAAATTATCCAGATGGAAATTTGCTACACATTCTCAACGGAAAATTGGCCAAATAACATTTCCAAAAAAAGTTTCCCGGCAACACTGCTCAAAAAGTTGCCCAGTGTATCATCAGCATAAGGGCATCTAGTGGTTGAACTATGGGATTGCATATGAATATTATCATTCTGGCCACCAATTGTCACTAATTTGCCTCTTTTTACTGGAATTTAAAAACATTTTCTCTATTTTAACTTTAAATACTACACTAATTGTAATATAATTTGATTCAGAACGGGACTTAGGAGTTTGCAGTATCTTTTTATCTCCGCCTGACAGGGATGCATAGAGCCTGCAATTAATAACTATAATTAATGAATATAGTTTCCAACATTTTACAAATAACTGATACATATGAATAAAAAATGTTTCTGCACTGCAAATCGCCATGGCTGGCATTGTTCATTGGTCAGGAATCAACCAATAAAATGACTTCATTCGCACCACAGCCCCGCCCCCGGCTCTGTTCTCTCACCTCTGCATTTACAAGTGCACAAGTGAGTTTTGCAACAGGAATAGTGCAAAAGGAGTAGCAAAAGTCGAAGCGCTAGGATTTGAAGTTGTACTGCCAGATCTGAGAGGTTGTAAGTGGCGACTTGACGTTGTACAACGAAATTAAACATAAGTGCAAAAGTAAATATGTCGCACACATATGTCTGTGTCATTTTCTTCATGTAAATGTCATTCTACACATTTGTAGCTATCCATCTGCAACTTCAACTTAAAAACATGGGTGTTTTGCTCTTTGTCCATGGGTGCAAATCGAAAGATTCAGCTTTTCACATCAGACCTGTGAGTGCAAATTTCAACTTACAAATACAAATGTTAATATGACAAGTTCTCACATTCAAATCAGCAAGCTCTCGAGTTTTGCTACTGATTTACCTGCATACAATACCATGGTGCAATTAGTGCTACTACAGTAAATCTATAGTAAATGATTTGTAGATTAAAAAGCCTTCTGACTGCAACATTGCGCACAGTGTCTCTCCTGTTTGTCAGGGCTGTATCATGTAAAACTAGAGATGCAGGTATGTCTTCAACCACCTACCAGGTCGAGCAGGTGCATATCACTGTTCTTTACATTCTTCCCTGGGCTCAACAGCAGACCAAAACACCTAAAACACAAACATGTTGCTCACTGGAACAGAACCACACAGCAACTACACATATCATCTGCAAAAAAACAGCATATCTGCACACCCATCTGTGGGTGCAGAGCCTGAGAAAACACACATAAACAGAAAAGCACAGCTGTGCATTCAGGCAGGCTTGGCTTCAGTTCAACACATCAGTCACCATAGAGAAAAACCATCCTACATGTTCTCATGGCCTGAAAGGAACACTTAAGCACAGAAAACACATAATTCAGCTCATGTTTATCATTAATAAATGAATTACTGGTTGTTATGGGAGACACAAGGCTCTTCTGGATGAGGATGTCGTCTCTGTGAAGAGAGCCGTGTCACTGCGGGAAGCACGTACCTCTCAATGGCCAGCTCTTTGTTGGACGTCTGCTGAACGTAGATCACGATCTTTTTGTCCATGCCTGGCCGCAGTTTGAAGCTCTGTCTGTCCTTGTCCTTTGATACAGCACTGTTGGACACAAAGAGGCATTTCAAACGCTCAGTTAAGTGCATATCACATTATTTTTGCTTTAAATAAGGTCTTTATGATATCAACATTTTGATACCATTGAAATGTCATAATTCTTGTCACCACTGTCAATATCATACAAAAACTAATACAAGCCTAAATTTAAAAAATAAAAATAAAAACTGAAGACAAGTAAACAGTCAGCGATTAAACATAGAATAAGCAATAGGGGAAAAAAAACTACAGTAGAACAAATAAATAAAAAATGCTACATACATTGTATAAAATAATCTGTAAAAAAAAAAAAAAAAAAAAAAAAACCCTGCATATTCTTCACTGTGTAAATTCAACATATATTTCTTCTTATTAAAGTTACAAAAGTGATTTAGTCAAGAGCAGAGAGAGATTTTCTCTCTTTTGTTGTTTGATTAAAATGAATGAAAGACAGCAGGAATATTAGACTGCTGTCACTTTAAGAGCTGCCTGGATCCAATATACTGTTACATGTGTTTATTTTTTCAGATGTTTGCTTCCACTACAAAGGGTTAGTTCTAGAGGTCGACCGATGTATCGGTTTTGGCACCGGTAGTTGAATGGCGCAACAAAAAACATGCCGATAATTTTTCGGGGTTGTGTCAGTTGCTGAGGAGGCTTTTATGTTTTTGACATACATTGTTTATGCACATTGTTCATTAAATTGTGATTAGGATTAGGATTGTGATTAGGGACAAAATAACATTGTCATTTTTCTGAAAACTAGAGTTACCTTCGGAGACACATTCATATAAACTCCCCACCCCAATATTTATTTTTTTCTTCTAATATTTTGATGATGAACAGTAAGAAGATATTTGAATTATTTATTAATAAACTAGTGTATTCTGAGTCAGCGTTGCAAAGATCCTGACTCGCAATCTCCTCTTTGGACGGATTAAATAACGAAGTATTTGTTTTCGATTTGTTTTATTTTGTTAAGTAATCATTTACAGCTTTCTATATATATATATATATATATATATATATATATATTTTTTTTTTTTTATATCATGTCTGTGGGGCATGTATTCGCTGAGTTTAGTTTAATTTTTGTGAAGCGTTCCTGATCAAGAACGAGACTGCAAAAAGCACATCATGTTTGTTTTCTTTATTTTATAAAAGCTCTGTTTGTAATGTTTTGTTGATAATGTGAGTGCACACAAATACAAGTAGACCCTTTACAGTTCCGAATAATGTATTACTCTTACCTTTGTAAGAAAAATGACGGATCATTTTTTAATCGTTTCCACTGAAAAAAAATGCAAGTGTTCACACTGGCGCCTCCATGTCCTGTAAAACGAACTTCAGCTTCCACTTTCCACACAAGTGATTGGATATGCACATCATAGTGCACATTTATTTAGGTTTAACAATTTAACTAACATTGTTTTATACTTGAACTGTTTTATACCCATAGTCAAGAAGATTTGAGAAGGCAAACTGATTAAACCGAAGTCTTCCGCTGGCCATTACTTTAATAAACAAAAACGTATTGTTAACGAACAAAAAAATGCTCCAACCGTTTTCCTAAATTAACTTAATAAAAAAACTAAATGAAATATAATCACTTTGCCACTACATACAAATTTTAACTATGTTAATAGCTGAAACAATAAGCTGGGAAAAAAAGACGGGCTCAGTCAGACTCGGGCTCTAATGCAGTGTGTGCGAAACAGCCTGAACAAGCATAAACAAAACAGTGTTTCCGTCCACTGTTTTTCGGTTAAACTACTGAAAATAATAAGCGTTTTGTCACAATAACAGATACTAAACGCGCAAAATGTTGCTATGGTTTCCAAGCAAAACATTGCTATGGTTTCTGCAATCATGCAGTTTCACACTTTTAGGGGATTTCACTCCCACATTCAAATGCTGTTGTTACTCCTGAAACTTACAGTGTTTACATGGCCTATATAAATGCGCAGCCTTTTTTGTGGTTGCTAAAGGTGCGCAATAATAGTGGTTGTCTGAATTGACCGCGGTTATTGTGCCCGATCAGATGGTTAATTAATAATCGTGACCTAATGGCGTGAGGCCTCTAGAGGTGGAAATCGCTGTTTGTTTACACACGTGATACTTATAAGTTCAAACTCAAATATGCCGCTTTTGATCAGACTTGAAGTAAACTTATGCCCATTTGGTGATTAAATAAACAGTTTTAGACCACCATTTAAACTGAATATGACTCGTCCAGTGTGTGTGTGTGTGTGTGTGTGTGTGTGTGTGTGTGTGTGCGTGTGTGCGTGATAACTGATACAAGATCTCCTGGACGCAGCACTGGGCTTTTGTTCGATTTGTGACTAAAATATTTAGTTATTTTGATTAGATAATCATCAGGTGTTCTAGAATAAAAGAATATGATACAAATATGACAGGATTTAAATACTATGGCTTTTGTGTAGATGTTTAAAGATCTTTAGCCTGACTGTTGATATGAAATGGAAACACTTCACAATAAGAGTCCACTTGTAGCATTAACTAAGATTGATAAAAGCTGTAAAATAGAAGTATTGCTCCTTGTTAATGTGTCAATTTCAACATTTACTTACATTTGTAAATGTTTAAGTTGCTTCTGTAAACATTAATGAACTATGAACTAACTTTAATGCTTAATATATAATTAATATTAGTACATTTTCTTACAAAGTATGGTTCAGTCCCTTGTTTTTAATATAATAAATCTAAATCTAATAATAAATTGAAATTGAAATCAATCGTATAATAAATCTAAAACTGAATCTAAAAGACATTTTTTAAAAAGAATACTAAAACAAAATCTTGTCAAAGTGAACACGAATCTCTTGCATCCAAATGGAGCGAAAGGGCCTTTCAAGGTAATTTTGTCATGTTTTTCCTGTTGTTTTTATCCAAAGTGACTTACAGTCCACTTATAACAGGGACAGTCTCTCTGGAGCATCAAGCTCATGCTGATGGAGACACTGCAGTTATTTTGGGCACTTTAGCCCTTTCCTTAAATACTTTTCTCTCTTGTTGCCTTTTCTGTGCAGCATTAAAAAGGTCACTAAAAGATTTACAAATAACTCTAATTTATATTTAACAGTAATAGTCTAATTATAATTTTAATTTAATTCATATACATTTAATTAAACAATATACTAATATTAAATAGTTTTTTCATTTTTGGTCATCCAAAAATGAAAATTCTGTCATTAATTACTCACCCTCATGTTGTTCCAAACTCATAAGACCTTTGTTCATCTTCGGAACACAAATTAAGATATTTTTGATGAAATCCGAGAGCCTTCTGACCCTGAATAGACAGCAACCCAACTGACACATTCAAGGCCCATAAAGGTAGTAAGGACATTGATAAAAAAGTCAATCGTGGTTCAACCGTAATGTTATGAAGCTACAAGAACACTTTTTGTGCACAAAGAAAACAAAAATAACAAATTTATCAAACAGTTCTTCTCTTCCGTGTCAGTCATGTGTTGTGGTACTCTCGTGAATGTGTGTTCACTAGAATCACAAGAACTATTTTAATAATATCCTTACTACCTTTCTGAGTCTTGAACTTGTCAGTTGCATTGGTGTCTATGCAGGGTCAGAAAGCTCTCAGATTTCATAAAAAAAATATCTCCATTTGTGTTCCAAAGATTAATTATAATATTATAATATGAAACTGTGGCGTTGTTCTGTATGCCAGTGCTTGTTAAAATGAACAATGCATTTTTTTTTTTTTTTACATGTCAACAAAGGATATGTTTCCTTTGAAGTTAGAGCTTTCCCGCGCCTTACAGTCCAGGTCTGTGTTAACCGAACCTTGTGTAGGGCGGAGGAATAAGGCAAAGATGTAAGGCATGATAAATGACAGGAAGCATGTGTCGACACTTCTGAGAAAGAGAAAGAGAGACGAAGAGGAGGAGGAACTGCAGATTTGGCTATTTTTATCATTTCCCTCATCAAAACCGGGCAGATGACTTCCGAAGGCTGAATACCAGAAAATAACACCTAATTGAATTATTCAGTTAGAGACGAGACCTCTGGGGTTAAACGCAGATATGTGCAGGAGAACTGAATGAACTTTAATGGAAGGAGAGAAGCAAAGCAATTCACCTAAATGTGCCTTTCCCATCATCCTCTTTGATCTCCAGGCTGACGGTGAAGGTAAAGACGTCGCTGTCTGGTGTAAGGGGCGGAGCCTTGGCTGCGAGCGCCGCTTTATTGGCTGATCGGCGGAAAGCTGTGGCAAAGCTGTAAAGTATTCGGCTGACCTACAAAGGCGAACACACACACACATCTCAGTGATTGGAGTCAAAACAGTCTCCAGTGACATAGACTGTGTTACAGTGACTCACTGTCGCACTGTTCTCAGGTTATCAACACACTCATTAGCACACAAACACACAGAAATACACCTGACAGCTGCATCCCTGTGGTTTTAACACTTTACTCCACACACAATTGGTACATGCCAGGATGGATGACTGCCCAACCAACAATCAACCAGTCATTCAGTGAGATTGACTAGTGAATGTTTTTTGCAGTGGTGCTTTTACACATAGCAAATCTCAATTTGCCAAAATCTCAGACTACGTTTACATGAAATAAATGTGGAATTTATGAAAATGACCACATTCAAAAGTTTATATACACTTGATTCTTAATACTGTGTTGTTACCTGAATGAACCACAGCTGTGTTTGTGTTATTTTTTTATGTTTAGTCATACCTTGTTTGTCCTGAACAGTTAAACAGTTAAACTTTCCAACAATGACTGTATGACTGAAAACATTTTGAATTTGAAGATCAGGGTAAAGTTAACTTATTTTGTCTTCTGGGAAACATGTAAGTATCTTCTGTAGCCTCTAAAGGGCAGTACTAAATGAAAAAAAATATATATGATTTTTAGGCAAAACAAAAAAAATTTGTTCTGTTCAAAAGTTTTCACCCCCGGCTGCATTGCGTTTCCTTCTGGAGCATTAGTGACATTTGAACCCTCTGTAATAGTTGCATATGAGTTGTCCTCAGTGTGAAAAGATGGATCTCAAAATCATACAGTCATTGTTAGAAAGGGTTCAAATTAGTGGTATCAAAATTAGCGCTTTAACGCAGGCGATTCATTTTCTTATTTTAACGCGTTACATATATTTAACGCAATTAACGCATGGACGGGGCTAGGTTTCACCACCCCATTCACAACTGTTAAAAAATGTGTTTATTTAGATGCGCACAGCGTCTTTACAAGCACATCAAAAGGCGCGCGCTCCAACTTCATATGTTGGTAAAAACAAATTTACCTGTCCTGTCAGCCATTATACTCTGCTCGTAGCGCACATTTTTCAAATGCATGCACAAATGTGCTGGCGCGCGCTGTATTAGGCTATATTAAATGGAGCCGATGCCGAAACCGATATTAGGGAGTATAAAAAAGACCAATATCGATATATCGGCCGATATTTTTTGTGTAGGCCATTTTATAGTACAGTACCAATACTTCCCATTTGTGTGTCCAAACTGGTATTGTATATAGGCTAGAATAAAGTATTTGCATAAACAGAATATATATAGAAACACATTTTTAGCAAATGTGGTGATCAAACAAATCAGATAATGATGTGACAAAAATATGTAATGGAGGCAGGGTATTTAAAAATTTAACAGTAAACTTTATTATCCAAAATGAGCCTGACATCAGTGCATTTAATCACTTATTATAAATAACTTTAAAACATAAATAATACTATGTGTGTACAAATATAAATATATATATATATATAGAGAGAGAGAGAGAGAGAGAGAGAGAGAGAATAAACTTAAATTGAAGAAAATGTCACAGTTATGTCATCAGCTAAGACATTAATGTAAAAAAAAAATAAAAGGCAATTAAAGCTGCCATAACACTGTGCATGTAAGCATTTACTATTTATAAGTCACAATTAAAGCAGTGTCAGATCCACAACAAATTCAGCAGTGGCAGCTTTTAAAGTAACAGCAGCCAAAATATCTTAACCAGCTGCTGTGATGTCTATTAAATCAAAGAACAAAATTAAAAAGAGGAAATTATTAACTTCTGCTGTTTTAAGCTTTATCGTTATATAATGTATAGTTTTATATAATTCAGTGTTTGATAACTTTAGGCTATGCTGAAGGGCACAGGTAGCTAGCCTATATGACATTTATTATAATGGGTTTATGTGAAGATTGTTTCAAGTTCACTTGAATTAGAAGTTATCTAAGAAATGTTAGTCTAATAAATGTAAGTGATAGCTCTCAATTATACTGCAATGTTGAATGGTTATATTCAATGGTTAAATATTAGGGGGAAAAATTCATAGAGACATAGTTGGAATCAGTGATACTTGCCTTCAATCATAAAAAAGGTAATTAAACAAATATTTAAAATATACATTCTTTATGTTGTTTCTACATGAACTTGAAACATGAATGTGAAATTATTGCAATATATAAGTACAATTAAAAACTTTAGTGTCAGGTAGGATTAATCATGAATAATTTCAGAAAAAAATGTGCTATTAATAAGTTTTATTTTGGTTTTTTTTTTAAATCGATTGACACCACTAGTTCAAATACACAAAAATGCTGAAAAAACAAAGAATTTGTGGGACCTGAAAGTATTTTTCTGAGCTGTGGATCATTCAAGTAACACAGTATTAAGATTCAAGTGTATGCAAACTTTTGAAAGGGGTCATTTTTATAAATTATAATTTTTAAACTATTATTTTCTTTTGTGGACTATATGTAAATGTCTTTTTGTGAAATATCTCAGTTCAAAATAAACAATAACACAAATTTTGTATGATCCCTCTTATTTAGGTAAAATAATTAACATTTTGCAGATTCTGTAAGGTATAAGTAAACTTTTGACTTCAATTGTAAATGTTATTAAAGGGATCATCTGAGTCCCATTTTCCACAAGTAGGTGTGATTCTTTAGGGTCCTCATAAAATGTCTGCAACATATGATTCAAATTCCTCAATGGTCATGTAAAACAACACCTTTTTATCTCGTCAAAAACAGCTCCGTTCACAGCGAGCTGTTTCGATGCATGTCTCTTTAAATGATAATAAGCTACTACTTACCCCACCCCTCCTCTACCCCATTTTTTGTGTATTCTGCGGCGCGTTACCATCAAAAACAAAACTAATCTACTGTGTTCTTAGTGGCTCTGATGGGAGAAAATTACTTTTGTTCACATTTACATCCAACTACAAAACACCTGCAAGACATTGTTGATGCTACAGCTGCTTGAGCATGGAGAAAATGGTAGACAGCATATAACTGGCTGAGGGCAGAAATATGCAAATACAGGACAGTCTGTCAACGGTCGTGGGCGGGGCTTGAGCAATATGACATCATACTGCTCAGAAAATCAAAACAGCTTGATAATTGAAACAGTTTAGGTTATGTGGGGATTTTAAAAAAAATAGTGAATAGATATTTATTATTGTAGGATGGTTGTGACACACTGCTGAGACACATTTATATGCAAACACCATGTAAAAGTGAATTTTGCATCAGATATCCCCTTTAAGATTTACACATTTGCCTGCACGGCTGCGATCTTCCTCAAGATGCTCTGTAAATGTGTCTGTAGAAGAGGAACTGAATCATTTTTAGAGTACTTTTTTAACTTAATTTTTTGATATCATAGGACAAATTCTAACAACAAGTTTAACCAAAGTTTTTTTTTAACTGATGCATGTGTGCAGTTGTGTTTGTCTCACCGCCTCCTGGATCTCACAGCGGAAGACGTGGATGCGGAAGATCTCAGCGTTGTAGTGGCTCTCTGTAAAGGCAAAACAGTCGCTCTCCGGCGTGCCGTCATGGCCACGAACACAGAAGAGGATCTTGTAAATGGGGTAGTTGGCAATCTCAGTGCTGGTCTGAGGGTCCAACAGCCTGATGAGATATTCAAGGACAAGATGTATAAACCTCTTTGTCAATTACCATCATTTCTTTTCATGGTTGCTGCTGTCTCTAGTTTCCTAACGTACCTGACAGTGCCCTCTGAGACTCCGGGTACGGAGAGAGTAACGTCCAGGGGCATCTGGCACTGGCTGCGGAGGATGCTGACCATACGCAGAGCCTCCACCTCACTGCGTGGGGCGTTTACTGACGCACAGCCTAAATACGTCAGCTTACTGAACACCACGCTGTCCTCGTCTGGGACAGGGGTCCCAGGACTCAAGTCAGAAGGCTCATCTAGAAGCAATGATGGAAGGAGAGACTCAAATTGAAACTTCTACATATATAGTATCTGTCAATGTATTGGACTCAGGGTTTGTACAAGATGCTTGAATTAGATTTTTTGAAATATAAGACCTGGAAACCCTTGAAAATAGCAATATTCCTGAAGATGTACTTGAAAAAGTGCTTGCATTATTGAAAGACAATGTATATATATGAAATAAGTGTTTAATTTTGATTTTAGCTCGGAACTTCGTAGTGCAGATCACAATACATTCGATTTAGATCTGAACTTCTGAGCAGGTTTGCAAGTCTTTTGCTTTAGACAGAAACTTTGTAGTGCTGATCGCAAATCATTCGATTTAGATCAGAACTTCAGAGCAGGTTCACAAATCATTTGATTCTGATCGGGACTTCAGTGTATGTTTGCAAATAATGTATTTTATATCTGGATTTTGGAGCAATTTTCAGAATATTTTTTCAGAATTCTTTTTCTTAAGAAAAAAACTGCAGAAAAAACATCAGAAAACATTAAACCATTAAGGCAGCTATAAAAACAAACCAAAACAAAAAAAGAAAAAAAGAAATGTGCACACAAACAGATTGGAACCTCGTAGCGTGGACCGTGAATCATTTGATTCAGATCAGGACTTCGGAGCAGGTTCACAAATCTTTTGCTTTAGGTCTAAACTTTGTAGCGTGGATCACAAATCATTTGATTCCGATCGGGACTTTGGTGTGGGTTCGCAAATCGTTTGCTTTAGATCGGTTCTTTGTAGCGCTGATCGTGAATCATTTGATTTAGATTGAAACTTCTGAGCGGGTTTGCAAATGTTTTCTTTAGATCGGAACTTCGCAGCCCTGATTGTGAATCATTTAATTTAGATCGAAAAACGGAGCAGGTTCACAAATGCTTAGCTTTAGATCGGACCTTCGTAGCGCTGATCGCAAATCATTTGATTTAGATCAGGACTTCGGTGCGGATTCGCAAATCATTTGCTTTAGATCGATCTTTGTAGCGCGGATCACAAACCATTTGATTTAGATCAGAACTTCGAAGCAGGTTCACAAATCATTTGATTCAGGTTGGGACTTCAGCGTGGGTTCGCAAATCCTTTGCTTTAGATCGGATCTTTGTAGCGCTGATCGCAAATCATTTGATTTAGATTGAAACTTCTGAGCGGGTTTGCAAATGTTTTCTTTAGATCGGAACTAGGGAGCGTGTTCGCGAGATCTGAACTTTGTAGCGTGGATCACAAATCATTTGGTTCAGATCAGGACTTCGAGGTGGGTTTGCGAATCATTTGTTTCATATCAGGATTTCAGAGTGATTTCCAGAATCTTTTTTTTTTTCAGATTTTTAGAAAACAAACCATTAAGGCAGTACAATTATTAAAACAAAAAGAAAAAACAAAGAAAATACAGACAAATAAAAATACTTTGTAAGATTTTATTAGTAATACTTTGCATGTGCTTCACTTAATTTTTGCCATTTTTTATTAATATATTTTTACTTATCCATTCCTCTATTTTGAGAATTTGAAATAGAAGACATAAGTGAGATATCTGATTGAAGTCCTTGAAAATTAAAATTAGTGCTTGAAATGTCCTTGAAAGTCCTGAAATTTCATTTTACAGTATATGTACGAACATTGTGGACTTTCTTGACTTGAATTGCTTGAAATGATTTTTTATGCTAAAACAAATAGCGCCTATGCAGCGGCAATTCTAAGATTTTTTTCAACTGGAGGGCACAAGAGGGGCCACAATAAACACAGAGGGGCCAATATTATGTTGTGTATTTATATGTGTAGTTGACAAGGCAGTAATTTTTTTTTTTTTTTTTTGTAAAAATCAGATCTTTGAGAAAATGTATTTATGTTTTTCTGACCCTCTAACTCTAGCACTCTCTATTCTATTTCTCTCTTTTCTATTCTACTTTATTCTATTCTATATATTTTTTATATATTTTATCTTTTCGTTTTATTTATTATACAATTAACAATTGTTATTTTATTCTTTTTTATTCTAATCGGTTTTCATTTTATTTATTATATAATTAAAAAAAAACTTGCTACATATACTGCATTAAAGGGATAGTTCACTTTGAAATTAATTTTTGATATGTTTTAGCTTACCCCAAGGGCATCCAAGATGTAGGTGTCTTTGTTTCCGCAGTAGTTTCAATTTTGATATTTTTAGGTCCAACCGTTCTTGTCTGTCAATCATATAATGCATGCCTATGGTCACCTCACAAAAGAAAACGCACAGATTCAAATTAAACAGTCCAAATTAAACAATTCCCCATCGTAAGTACACATTAATGACCTAAGACACGAAACGAGCGGTTTGTGTGAGAAAACGAACAGTATTTATGTCGTTTTTTACCTTTTGTAAATAACCATGCCCAAGTTGAAGTGCGCGCGCCTCCTGGTGTGTGAGCGCGCCGGCGCTACTCCCGGAAAGCTCCGGAAGTGATCTCTCGCGAGTGAACGTCACTCATTGTTTACACAGAACAGAGATTGTAGGTAAGACGGCTAACAGAAATGGTACCTGTTTGCGCTTATCCGGGATGTTTAAACAAGAAATGGTTAAAAGAGGTATGTTTAGGGATGTTTAAAAAAGAAAATAATTACTTGTGCTCGCGCAATGGATCACGTCCGGCGCTTTCCGGGAGTAGCGGCGGCGCAGCCAGAACGCGCTCACACACCAGATAGCGCGCCCCCTTCAACTTTGACGTGATTGTTTACAAGAGGTAAAAATGATATAAACACTGTTCGTTTTCTCACACAAACCACTCGTTTCGTGTCTTAGGTCATTAATGTGTACTTACGGTGGGGAATTGTTTAATTTGGACTGTTTAATTTGAATCTGTGCGTTTTCTTTTGTGAGGTGACCATAGACATGCATTATATGACTGACAGACAAGAGCGGTTGGACCTAAAAATATCAAAATTGAAACTACTGCGGAAACAAAGACACCTACATCTTGGATGCTCTTGGGGTAAGCTAAAACATATCAAAATTTAATTTCAAAGTGAACTATCCCTTTAAGCTAACTGAGACTTGTCATAGCACTTGTTGCTCTGTTGTTGAATTTGATTGCTTCCATTGTCCTTATTTGTAAGTTGCTTTGATAAAAGCATCTGCAAAATAAATAAATGTAAAAGTAAAATATAAAGGGACACTAACCTTGTCAACTCTTAGCTGTTGTTGTTTTTTTCTTTCTTTTTTTTTTTTTTTTAACTGAACCATAAATGT
Source organism: Cirrhinus molitorella (assembly GCA_033026305.1). Taxonomy (NCBI): domain Eukaryota; kingdom Metazoa; phylum Chordata; class Actinopteri; order Cypriniformes; family Cyprinidae; genus Cirrhinus; species Cirrhinus molitorella. The sequence continues at coordinate 28,512,685 of CM065139.1, read as the reverse complement.
GTCTATAGCAAAATTTAAGAAAAAAAAAAACAAAACTTAATATACAAAGCATGAGTGAGATTTACCTTCGTGGTTAGACACTTATTTTCATATAGAGTTATTTATTTAATATGAAATCATAATAATTATATATATATATATATATATATATATATATATATATATAATTTCTCCCTATACGACTTCTTGGACAATTTCAAAACAAACTTTGACAACAAGACAAACTTTGCTATGTTCAATTCAAAACTGCTGAAAGTTATACCATTTTAAGATGAGTGATATCTCCCCTATTGCAATACTCAACTGATTTTTTATTTTTTTTTATATATATATATATATATTTTGAGATAAAAACAAATATGTGGTTCTTTTATGTGTGTCACACCATAGGAAATTACGTCACAGACCTAGACCTGAATGTTGAAATATGATGAGGGGTAACAACTCTATAAATGCAGTTATGACCTACAATTTGAAATATTTGTGCAAAAAAAAGTGTTTTTTTCCCTCATATTTATATATAAGCTATCACATATCACAGGATATCACACGGGCAGCAAGAGCAATATGACACGAGTGCTGATTTTGTAGGCTATTTATCACACAAATATAAATGATGTATCTTACTTTTATGTGCAAAAATTATGGCGTAAAAATGTTTCCAATGCAAGTGATCGCGCTGGCGCCTCTATGCCCCGCAAAGCGCGCTTCAGCTTCCACTCTCCGCACAAACAATTGGATATGCATCTAACACACATTTATATAGGTTAAGCGCTGAAACTAACATTGTGATATGCTTAAGTTGTTTTATATCTATAGATTTTATTTTTAGCAAATAGTGATGATTTGAGAAAGCTAAATTGATCATAAGCTATGACCAATTCACTGTCTGCTGTCAGCTGCTCCTTACTTAAAAAAACAACAACAACTTACATTTAACAAACAAAAAAGGCTCTAAATGTTTTTCTAAATAAACGTAATAAAATAATGAAACGAAATATAATAACTTTGCCATTTCATATAAAACTGCACTATTTTAATAGCTAAAACAGTTAGCCAAGCTGTTTTGGGAAAAGGGAGAAAAAAGACTGCTATTAAGAATGCTATTACGAGTTACAAGTTGGTTATTTGCCTCTTTGAATCCCTTGTTGTATTCCTTTATTGTAAGTTGCTTTGGAAAAAAGTGTAGGTTAAATGTAAATGCATGTAAAAAAAAAGTTATATAAAATAGATCAACTTCAATGCGTTTTTCTTCGTTGGAATACAGCTTGCTATTTAGTCTCGGTTCGCGCAATCGTTATTCAAATGTAGAAAGATATGATTTTAATTTTTGAGTGACAGACAAGTAGAAGGGTTGGGGCACACTGGGGGGGCCAATCAGTTTTCAGGGGGGGGGCAAGTGTCCCCATGGCCCCTCCCCTGAACACGCCACTGTGCCTAGGTATGAATTTTCATAACTAGAATTGGACAGGTAGGTCTTGATAACAAATGACCAGCAGATGGCACTGTCTGCATATGTAAAATACATAGTCCGTACACTTCCCTTTGTTGACAAACCAAAGACAAGGTTTAAACCTCAATGAAATAGGCTATTTTTATTGTCTGAATATATACGTGTGTGTGTGTGTGTGTGTGTGTGTGTGTGTGTGTGTGTGTGTGTGTGTGTGAGTGAGTGTGTGTGAGTGAGTGTGTGTGTGTGTGTGTGTGTGTGTGTGTGTGTCTGTCTGTGTCTGTGTCTGTGTGTGTGTGTGTGTGTGTGTGTGTGTGTGTGTGTGTGTGTATATATATATATAGGGTGCTATTTTTTTTTTACCCCTGTAAGATCTCTCGTTGAGTTCACTCTCCTGAGCTCCTTGAACAGGCAGCACTATCTCAAGTTTAGGGGGAATTAGGCCGGACCGTGGTGGCACAGCTGTAGTGGGATAGCCATGGTCAGCCCCTCCCAGATGTTCCGGTCCGCCCACCAGTTCAGTTACTGAAGGGTCCATCAGCACATCTTCCAGCTCCTGCTGTAACTGCTGCTCACTGCCGTTGCCCACAATCTGAACACACACACAGACACATGCACATAAGTACGGTCATTCAATGACTCATTTGAGACACTTATATATAGATTCAAGATGACGAAAAACCACAGACTGGACAGTATCGGACCATAGAATTACGTCAGGGAAATCAGCATATTCAAAATTTTACAAATAAAACAAAGCCGTGAGTGACAGACATACAGTTTTAATATGTTGTCTTAAAGTCACAGCCATTTTTACAACACATTTTGAAAATGATCAATTTTGCAACCCATGGATCAGACTGTACATCTATCCCTCACAGCTTCATTTTTATTTCCATCGTGAATAACAGAATTTATGCCGGTTGTGTTTGACGTTGTCTACACTGGACGCATCAAAGCACTACTATCTATCGTGTCACATTGCTTGCATAGTTGAAAATTAGAACTGCAAATGTAACATTTTTCAAGTAATTATTAAAAAGTAACTAAACACAAGAAATTACAGCCTCTGACCTCATTGCAGCTGTTTCTAATGCCAAATTTACTCTGAAAAGGTAGCACAGAGGCACTTTTGAAGTGACATTTAGGCGTAATTTAATGCTGCATAGTGGTGGCATAATTCAATTCACACAGAATTTCGAGCAGGCACAGAGCAGCCTTAAAGGGACAGTTCACCCAAAAATGAAAATTACCCCATGATTTACTCACTGTCAAGCTTTCCTAGGTGTATATGACTTTCTTTTTTCAGACAAATACAATTGGAGTTACTTTAATAAAAATGTCCTTGCTCTGTGAATGGTTGTCAATTTTACTGATTAATTCAAATTTAATGTTTTGCCATGATTTTATTTTTTAAAAAGCGAGGGATTACGATTTTGAATAGAAATATTACCAAATGTTAGAATTAGACACTTCGACAATATGCCAATGATAACAGTAAAGAGAAAAGAACAATCAAACTTCTACATACACATATGGAGATTTTTCAAATACAAACGCATATGTTCACTTCAGAAGGCCTTTATTAACCCCTCAGAGCCATGTGGAGCTCTTTTTATGATGGATGGATGTACTTTTTTCACTTTAAAATCTCAACGCCCATTCACTGCTATTACGAAGCTTTGAAGAGCCAGGACATTTTTAATACAACTCTGATTGTATTCATCTAAAAGAAGAAAGTCATATATATATACCTAAGATGGCTTGAGGTTGAGTAAATCATGGGGTAATTGAATATTTGGGTGAACTATCCCTTTAACTCGACTGTATAAAGACCTTATGACGCATTTTTGAAGGTGAATTACTTGGCAGTGAACTACACAATGCTGAGGTCAGCATTGGCCAAAATTTGGCCGTCGTTGAGTGTCTGTCAGCTCAATTTTGAGGTGCGTTCTGCACCGCTGACACTAGTCACACCTCATATGTGATTTTTTTGGCAGATTGAGCTTGTTGATTTAACGTCGGATACGATGAGAACAAAAGCGAAAGTGACAAAAGCAAGCAAACGACACACAGACGGCCATCTCAAATTTAAATTCTTATCTTACCTGAGTATTCAATATGATCACTGTATTTGATTTGATTTGTAATACAAAATACCTACATTTCTGATTCACATTATTCTGGTTATCTGATTGGCTGAAGAGAGAGAGGGTGTTATCTGTGATCATTACAGCCATGAAGACAGTGACTGTGAAACAGTGAAAAATCTCTCAACACACAGGAACTGCACACACCAATCCCAGGGAACGCCGGATTTGGCAGATGACCTCCACAAAACAGGCATTTCTATCAAATGCATTCTGTTTTGTTTACAAAATAAGTATAAAAGTGTGACAAAATAGCTTTAGCATACAAGCTAGAGGTACTAGCATGGACTGTATACTGTTGGGACCAAATGGCGGCTGGACTAAGAGCCCTGGAATGAGGGAAACAGTGGAAGCACCAGACACAAAACAGCAGCCTATAAACACTCTACTGAGCACTGCACAATCACATTGTCACAGTCCCGCTTATATCCCACACTTAGCTGCTGCAAGGGCCAGTGAAGCTGCCAATCAAACTGATTAGCCAATCAGACACAAGGCACAGAGACACAGTATGACCACAAAGCCACATAGGAAGAGAGAGAGAGGAATAGATAGATAGATAAAAACTGACCTTAAAGCTGACCCCTTCCTCAGAAATCACCTGCGTAACAAACAGAGTGTTTAAGAGACGCCCACAGAGGACAGAGAATGGTAATGAATGGGTTAACTGAGAGAGAGAGAGTGTTCTCTACTTTATGACCGATGGGGTATAAAAGACTTGACAACCAGCAGAAACATCTTCACATTTACCTGCTACAGTGGATCATGAACTGTGCTACATAATGCGATGACGCCCTCTGGTGGCAATAGCAAGCATTTAGGCCCAATTATTACCCAGTTTTTATTTACTGACTCTCATGTCATTACAAAACCATATGACTATTCGTTACTTTTTTGAAAATGTTCACAGTGACTTTTTCCATACATTTTAAGTGACTTCATTGCTTCATTCATTTTTGGTAGACTTAGGTAAAAACATGAGAGTGAACTATTCCTATAATACACAATGTGACAAAAGACGTATGATGAGCGTAATGGGAAAAAGGGGAACAAAACCTGAAAGTCAGTTGGTCCATAGCCATGATCAAATGCAAATATGAAGGAACAGATTTCACAAGCCAACAAAATGAACAAATCCACCAAACCACAAAGCAAGATTGACTGTGAAATGAACATACAAGAATCAAGACCACAAGATCTGAAAAGAGGCAAGGCTGGAGTGGCGTGGTTGAAACCTCCATGAATTCTGCTCCATGAATGAATGAGATCGGTATACATGCAAAATCTTCTTGTGGCCCACCATAATACTATTGAAAAACAAGCACTTGTACATAATATAGCAGAAAGTGTATTTGTAAAAGTGGTAGATGGACAAAGAACATACTGTAGTGCCGATACATCAAATTATAAGTTAAAGAAAAAACCCAAAGGTGATACGAACTGGACAGAAATCTTGACAGCATTCATATGGTGTGGCGTCATGTGAGAAATGGACAAGTTGAGGCACAGGCTAAGCAGAAGAACAAAACATGGAATGGGAGTGACAAGATAAAGAGTGCAGTCTGCCTGTCCTCATGACAGTGACTTTCTGAATGGATGTATGTGAACATTTAAAATCGTATTAGCATCTTTTAACAAACTAGCTGGGTGGTGCAAACTGTACTTGCTAATTTACCTAATGGGGTGATTTTTCAATCAGGGCAATATTTCTGTCCTCTATGATGACTTTTAAAAATGAATTGGTAAGGCCTAGACGATTAATCGAAAAGTAATCAAAGCTGAAATTCAGAACCTCTAACTGATGTAATTTTCCCATGTCTGTCATTTCGGTTCTTTTTAATCCTGTTAATACTTTCCCATTAAACAAATACTACTGCATGTGTAGTCGGCGCTATACAAATGTGTATGACCATTGTGCTTGCTTCTTTTAAAGCACCTTGCACATGAGTGGCACATTTAAGCCCTGTTTACATGTGTGCTTTAGTTTAAAAACAGCGTTTTAAAAGGAAAACGATCCTCGTTTTCACTGGCCACGTACACACTGCAAGTATCAACCTAATTTAAATGTGGGAGTGAGTCCCGTAACTTATCGTTCCATGTGTGTACGGAACAGCAGTCACTCCCGCATTTGTAACCATAGCAACATTTTGTTCATGCTTAAATTATTAAAAAAAAAAAAAAAATCTTGAAATTTCTATAAAAGTTTTCACCCCCGGCTCTTAATGCATGTTTTTTCCTTCTGGAGCACCAGTGAGTGTTTGAACCTTCTGTAATAGTTGCATATGAGTCCTTCAGTTGTCCTCAGTGTGAAAAGATGGATCTCAAAATCATACAGTCATTGTTGGAAAGGGATCAAATACACAAAAATGCTGGAAAACCAAAGAATTTGTGGGAGCTGAAGGATTTATTCTGATGAACAGCAGACAGTTTAACTGTTCAGGACAAACACGGGACTCATGAACAACTATCACTAAACAAAAAAACACAGCTGTGGGTCATTCAGGTAACAACACAGTATTAAGAATCAAGGGAATGTAAACTTTTGAACAGGGTCATTTTTATAAATTCAACTATTGTTTTCTCTTGTGGACTATATGTAAATGTCTTTTATGTAAAATATCTTATTCAGGTCAGTACTAAATAAAAAATAACATGCATTTTATATGATCCATCTTATTTTGGATAATAATTAGCATTTTGCATATTCTGCAGGGGGTATGTAAACTTTTGAGCACAACTGTATATTTAGCAATAACAATAATTATTATTATTGTTTTTAAATACCTTTAAAAAGTTTGGGGTTGGCAATATTCTGTAATGTTTTCTAAATAAGTTAACATTTCATTTCTAATAAAAACACAGTTTACTAGATTACAAGTTACTTTTAAAAGTAATGCATTATAATATTGCGTTACTCCCTAAAAAATAACTTATTGAGTTTTTTTTTTTTGTGAGCGAGATGAATTAATACAAGTAACATCTTACTCACGATTTCTCTCAACATGGAGACAAGAGAGCTTTTAATCAATAAATGTGGGAAAAAAGTAACTGGCGTTACTTATTTGAAAAAGTAACTTGGATATTTTCTTGTAAATTAAAAAGTAATGCGTTTCTTTACTAGTTACTTGAAAAAAGTCATCTGATTATGTAACTTGCATTACTTTTAGTGCATTACCCCCAACACTGGTTAAGACGGTAATATTGTTTAATAATTTCCATAATTTATAATTTATTCCTGTGATGCAATGCTGAATTTTCAGCATCATTACCCCAGTTTTCAGTGAATGATAAATGAGTGAAAGTTCATTTAACAGCTCTTTGTCTGGCGATTTCAACTAAACTACCATTGATAAACGTGCTGTGTTTAGTTTATGCTCAGGAGGCTGCTTAGAGAGCGCTGTCTTGCAGTGTTGCCATGTCCTCGCATTTACAAGCGCTTTTAGGTTTGTTGTTAGGTCTTAGCTAATAAAGCTAGGCACTTTATGGAGTTAAGTGGAATAAAGTGGTCTGTTTTAATTTTTATAAAAGAAAGCATTTGGGTGTTTTTTGCACTTGTCCTTGTTTGTTTGTTTTTTTTCTATGAAGATCTGGCAACACTGACACGTCACTGCAGGTGACGTAACTATGTCTGTAAATGCGGTTGTCACTACCTGTATTTTTCAGGAGTTAATGCGGTTGTCAAATGCAGTTGTCACTCCTGTATTTTAGTGAATTATGTGTGTACAGAACGTGATTAAGGAGTACAAGGTGAACTGCCAACCGAATTTATCTGCAGTGTGTACGTGGCCACTGTGTTTCAGAAACTATCTCCATCTACACAACGGAAAACGAATGTCACATCACCATTTAGGCTGCATGTGTCATCAAGGATGTTTTAATTTAAGAGAAGTAACCGTAATAAAATTGACTGTTATTCCTGTGGGTGTAAAAATACTATAATTTCTTTTTTTAATTTGCAATTCATTTTCTTAAAGGCACAATATGTACGTTTTCGCCGCTAGAGGGCGCATATTCAAAACAAACAAGTGGAACAAAGGCGTAAAGTGATGACGCTGTGATTGATTGTGAGTTGTTGTCTTCATTTCCACAGCTGATGCAATCCGTTGGGACTTGGGCAGAAATCATGTTCATTGATGAGCGAACCCCGTTGAAATAAAAAACAGCTAAAACCAGCCTAGGTTGGTTGGCTGGTTTAACTGGTCATAGCTGGTCAGCAGTATGGTTTTAGAGGGGTTTTGGCAACTTTCCGGCCAGCTAAAACCAGCTACTTCCAGCTAAGACCAGCCAACCAGCCTAGGATGGTTTTAGCGTTTTTTTGGTTTTTTTTTCAGCAGGGAATGTATTAAAGACTTATTAAGGTCACTGTAGTATGAAGCAGGGTGGGGCTAAAAGTCGTGGAAGCAAAATGAGGATGCTGGAGGTGCGATACACGGGTCAAAAACAGCAGAGCTTTTATTAGGCCACAGTTGACCACTTCTGCTTCTTCCGGTCATACGCATGTTGAAAAAGCAGTGCTGTTTTATCATACTAAATACATTACAGTGTATAATGCTACTCTGTGTGTTCGTCACTTGTCTAATAAAATGCATAACATATTTTGGGGTTTCCATGTTTTCTACAAAATAAAACTGGAAAATCAAGGGTGTATGATGTCATATGCAGACGACGCAGTGGCACGGTCCATTACACTAGTTAAAATTGCTTATTTCTCTGGATTTAAACAATCTTCAAAACATTTGGGATAACTGGGATATACGCAGAGCGAAAGCAGGCAGCCATGCCATCATTTTCAGAAGTCTCCATTTTGGTTTGTTTACACCGAAACGCAACCCCGGAGTCTGCAGCATTTTCAAAATCTCAGTTTTCAAGGGTTGAAGTAGTAGTGCCGGAGTAGTGTAAACAACCGGAGTAACCGAAGCAAAAGCTATGCATTTTAAAACAAAAATGCACTAGTGTAAACGTAGCCTAAGATGCTGTGTTAACATAAAGGATTAGTTCACTTTCAGAACAAAAATTTACAGATAATGCACTCATCCCTTTGTCATCCAAGATGTTCATGTCTTCCTTTCTTCAGTCGTAAAGAAATTGTTTTATGAGGAAAACATTTCAGGATTTCTCTCCAAATAATGGACTATGGTGCCCCCAAATTTGAACTTCCAAAATGCAGTTTAAATTCAGCTTCAAAGGGCTCTAAAAAAGAAGAAGAAGGGTCTTTTCTAGCAAAATGTTATTTTTGAACAAATTGTCAGTTTATATGCTTTTTAACCTCAAATGCTTGTCTCGTCTCGTCTCTGTGTTGCGAATGCGTAGTCTGTGTGATCCGGGTGAATACAGTTAGGTTATGTTGAAAAACTCCCATCTCATTTTCGTCTTCAACTTCAAAATTGTCCTACAATGTTGTTTGATCTTCTTTGTATGTTTACTTGATTGATTTTGAAGCTGAGATTTGGAGTTTTTCGACATACCCTAACTGTATTGACCCAAATCACACAGACTACAAATGCGCAGTGCAGAGCTAGACAAGATGAGCATTTGAGGTTAAGTAGTACATAAATTGTAATTTTTCCCAGAAAATAACCAATCGTTTCACTAGATAAGACCCTTCTTTCTCAGCTGGGGTCGTTTAGAGCCCCTTGAAGCTACATTTCAACTTCATTTTGGAAGTTCAAACTCAGGGGCACCATAGAACTCCACTATATGGAGAGAAATCCTGAAATGTTTTCCTCAAAAAACATATATTTTTTTTTACAACTGAAGAAAGACATGAACAACTTGGATGACAAAAGGGTGAGTACATTGTATGTACATTTTTGTTCTGGAAGTGAACTATTCCTTTAAAAAAAATATTTTTTTCAAAAACGTATATTTGGTTATGATTTTGAGCCCAGAAGTGTTTGAAAATCAGAAATATAATTCATAAAAAAAAAGAAAACAACAACATTGTGATCTCATTGCAACTACAGTCAAACCAAAAATTATTCAGACACCAGATATCATTTTTGATATTATTTTAGTTTTTTTGCAATTGGGTGCAGGAAAATATAGATTTTTCATAAATGATTTTTCATAAAAAATCTTCATTTAGTGGACTACCAGTAAAATTTATCAAATTTGGAACCAAAAATTATTCAGACACTTTAACCTGACCATGTTTTGCAATTAAAGAAGTGTTTCTTCTTTAATTGCTAATGTGACTTTTTTACACCACAGACTCAACAAAATTAAGCATTGTTTGGTAATAGTTGTGTAAATATTACCATACTAACATCTGTCTGAATTTTTGGTTGATTGTAATCCATTACATACCTTTCTATCAAAGTTATCTGACATTACATGATAGATAACTAGTCATTACATGACTTTAGCAAAAAAAAACTGTGATAATGAAATGTTGAGGCGTCTGAATAAATTTCGGTTTGACTGTATATTAGGAGACATAATACATTTAGTTACTATCTAATCATTTTAATTCAAAGCTAATTTTATTTTTCATTCTATTAATAAATTAAATAGAAAACATACTGCTTATTATCCTGCTATGTTAACAAATCCAAGGTATATCTTACTTTTCTCATTTTTTTACAATCTAGGGCTACACAATTTAGGGAACGTTTTTTTTCTGATTTAAAAAAAAATGTGATTGTGATTAAAAAAAAACAAACAAACAGGTTTGTTGTGCTTGTTTGCAGGGCTGCAAAATTTGACCAGAATTTCATGATAATAATAATAATTAGAAAGAAATGTACATAAAATCAAAAAAAGAAAAAAAAAATATTGTAATATTTCACCGTTTAAAAAAAAAAAAAAAAAAAAAAAAAAAAAACCCACAAAACTAATATTTATGGCTTTCCTAATCTATTCATGTCAAAGCATCAAGCATTTATTTGGACAGAGGGAACCCTTAAAGCTTCTCTTTTGTGGTTTGGTGCATGTTGCAATCCTAAAGCGAACCAAACTCAGAGCAAATGCTGAGATGATTTTGTATGAAGCATCATTTATTGTGAACCAAGACGCTCTGAGATGCTGCAAGCACCGGTGGATAACAAGCTGCTCATGTGTAAGAAAGTAATGCTGCATTTTACTCTAAAACATACATTTATTTCATTAAATTACAGTCTTTGTTATTTAATAATCACACTAAGCTATACTGCGATTTCTGCTTTATTTTGACTAATAGTGCAGCCCTACCTACTAAAATCCCCTTAAAAGTTGATCAAGGCCATGATTAGATATTACAAAACATGTGATATGCTCTCTAAATGTATATTAAGCCTATTTTTTTATTTGAAGTAATCAGAAGTGCCCTTAATTGAAGAATCACCCATCTATAGTTCACTGAGAAGGAATTTCTCCCTATCCGTTTTCTATCTACTCTTACCTTTAGTCCTGTCTTTTCATCATCGCTACCATTATTAGTGGAGGGGGTGTCGTCCCCCAGGCGGGACACCAGGACAAAGTCCTCACTGTTGAGGGTGGACACAGAGTCGGAGGACACGCTAATTTTCCCCACCGAGGCCTTGTCATCCATGACTGCTAAATCAAGCCAGACGCGCTCATGAATGGCGGTTTAATGAGCAAAATTACCTGGAAAACAAAGAGATGAAAAAACAATGAGGAAAGGAAAAAAAAAAACATGAGAGGAGCTTGCACGCCCATGATTATTTTGAACACGTCCTCTGTGAACTGCCAATATAGTTTGTGGTTCTTTACGCAGCAAGTTTCTACGGTTCTGCAAGTGGCAGATTAACATGCAAAGCTATTTATGAGCACATGGTGTCTGCAGAGCAAAATAAAATAACCAAATTTGACAGAAGCGCTGACTAAAGAGGCAGAGATGTGTGTGAGGAGTATATTGTAAAATTATAAAAAGAAATGGCAGTAAAGTTTGATAAATGGAAATACGTACTCATACTGTAGCGATACACCAAGGGTCCAAAATTAACAGTTGCCAAAACAAATGAAAAAAATATATATAAATCACGTTACCCATTTACCTTTATTAGAATTTTTTTTTTTTCCCCCAAATGTTGTTGTGTTTTTCCACAAATTCAGTTTTTTCTATTTTAATTTCTCTAGACTCTGTTTTAATGGTTAAATGTATTTTTTTTTATTTTTCATGGTTATGTTATTATAGATTACACTTTATTCATCAAAAAACATGAAGCTTACAATAATAAACAGCAATTTATTAAAAATTTAACAAAAAGGCAATTTTTAAGGTCCTATGAAACATTTTTTCTTTCTCTCAAATTAATTTTAATTTAATTTGTTACATTTGTTTCCATGTCTAATTAATTGAAAGCATGAAACTTACAACATTAAACAGCAATTTATTAAAAGTTTAACAAAAATGAAATGTTTCAGGGTCTATGAAACGTTTTTTTTCCTCAAATTCAGTTTTTTGTTTTTGTTCAAACTTTTCTAGATTCCATTTTTTCTGTTTTAATTTTTGTTATGATTAAATCACATTTTATTTTATCACAAAAAACATGTCTAATTAATTGAAATTGAAAATTACAACATTAAACAGCAATTTATTAAAAAAATTAAGGCCCTGTAATTTTTTTTTCTCTCAGATTCAGTTTTAGGGCCCTAAATCTGTTTTATATTTTCCAAAATTCTGTTTTATTTTTCCCCCAAATTCTGTTTATTCCATTTTAATTGATCTAGACTCTGTTTAATGGTTAAATTACATTTTATTAACCAAAAAACATGTCTAATTAATTGAAATCATGAAACTTACAACACTGAACACCAATTTATTAAAAGCTGAGCAAAAATTAATTTTAAGGCCCTATGAAACATGTTTTTTTTTTTTTCCCTCAAATTCAGTTTTATTTTTCCCCAAATTCTTTTTTCCGTTTTAATTTTTCTAGATTCCTATTTTTCTGTTTTAATTTTTCTAATTTTGAAAAATTCAAATTCAAAATAAAAATTTTTAAAGCCCTATGAAAAAGTCCTCTCTCAAAGTTTTAATTTTTCCCCAAATTATATTCCGTTTTACTTTTTCTAGTTTCATTTTTTTTTTCATTTAAATTTTTCTATTTTTTAAAAAATTACATTTTAAGGCCCTAAAAAAACATGTTTTGCTTTCTCAAATTTTATTTTCCCCCAAATTCTGTTTTGTTTTTGTTTTCCATTTTATTTTTTCTAGATTCCTTTTTTTTCCCCGTTTTAATTTTTCTCTTTTTAATGGTTACATTTTAAAATTGAAATTGGTTTAAAATTGTATTTATTTTATAATCAAAAACATCTAATCTATTGAAATCAAGAAACTTACAACATTAAACAGTAATTCATTAAAAGTTTAGCAAAAATTAAATTTTGAAGGCCCTATGAAACTTTTTTTTTTCCCAAATTCTTTTTTTTTTTCTTCGCTTTTTTAATTTTTCTAGATTCCTTTTTTTTTTTTTTCAATTTTAATTTCTCTAGACTTTATTTTAATGGTTAAATTATATTAATCAAGAACATGTCTAATTAATTGAAATCATCAAACTTACATTATTAAACCGCAATTTATTAAAAGTTTAAAACAAAAAAATAAATCTTTAAGACCCTATGAAACATTTATTTTTCTCAAATTCAGTTTATTTTACTTGATTTTTAAGGAAAAACAAATATTATTATTATAATTATTTCCCCCAGAAATACTGTTTTATTTTTCTGCTAAATAAATTCTGGTAAATATATATATATTTATTTGTTTTTTGTTTTTCTTTAAAGATAACGTTTTAATAATTATTTATTTATATGGTATTTATTTATTATTTCAGCTTTATTTCAGTCTGAATAGTTTTTGACTGTTCCAAACACTGGGAGGGGCATATCATAAATAGCCAATCAGCTTTAGTTACCTCAAAGCCATGAGATTTGCTAATTGCTATTGCTAGTCAAAAGTACATGAATCATCAATATTTCTGATGTTTTTTCTGCAAAAGTAAAAATGACAAATATGCATATCTACAGTACATCAGCTTACACTAGATGTTACAGCAAACACACGTTAACTAAGTCACAAATTCTAAAAATAGGCTTCATTTTCAATTTTATCCTTTTGACTGATGTCTGAAATATGACACGGTGCATGTATATCTCTATTCCAGCTTTGTATTATTCTGTGGTGCATTTATGCAGTGATAATGTAGGATGGAAATGGGCGTGGCTCTGTTCTACAGCAGCCAATTGTACACCACATGCAAAAATCCATGATATCTCCACGGCAACAGTCAAATGACAAACAAAGTTGGTGCTGCTGTGGATTGTAAACTGCACTGCCCTCACTGTACTGCCAAGTGCTGTTTACATTACCATGCACATGACCGGGTGTAACAACATTGTTCAGATTGACCTTATCCTTGTGCAAACTGATCTTATTCCAAAGAAACAGCAGCACACTTAATTCTACTACAACAGAAAAGAAAGCTGAAGAACAAATGATAGCTGTGTTTATAAAAGCTGTACCTGTGTGTATCTGGACAAGCTTCAGAGGGTTTGGCAGAGGGTCAGCGCTGAACTATATTTGGATATTGGAGGAAAATAATGGGAGCGTACAAGTCCAGACATGAAAACACTAACAAAAGCAGCTGCGCCATTTCACTCTAGTGATTCCTCTGTAGATCTCTAGAGGAAGTGTTGAAGAATGACCAGAACCTGTGTGATTTACACACACATATACAATGTGTTGTAATCCCAGAAGTCCTGTACAAAGGGGATGTTGATACAATGAACTCAAGTCACAACAGCGAGTTACAGACCTGTGACAAATGTAAGATCCACAGACAAGAGGCAGTTTCAGTTGGAAGGAATTTACAGTTTGCTACATTTCAGCAGACCAATTTGTTTTAGAACCAATAAATGCTCTTCAAAAACAACGCTCTTTCATCTACTATTTATGATATTCAACCAGCCATATTGCTACATAAAGTGAAGCCACATTTAAAAAGGAAATGCAATTTATGTTCAGGACAGAATAAAAATTTCCTGATAATTTACTCACCCCCATGTCATCCAAGATGTTCAGGTCTTACTTTCTTCAGTCGAAAAAAAATTAAGGTTTTTGAAGAAAACTTGGGGATCAATAGGTTGAAGGTCCAAATTGCAGTTTCAATGTAGCTTCAAAGGGCTCTACACAATTTCAGCCGACGAATAAGGGCCTTATCTAGTGAAATGATCTGTCATTTTCTAAAAGAAATAACATTTTATATATAACTTTTTAACCACTAATGCTCATCTTGCACTAGCTGGACTTCACTCATTATGTAATCATGACGGAAAAGTCACATGTGGTTAGTTCTTTGTGTACTTCAGTTCACATAAGGCAAGTAGGGCTGCCACTAATGACTATTTTTAGTTTGATTAACCTATCGACTAATTTATCGATTAATCTAAACTAATTTCCCACAAAAGTTTACTTACAAACATTTTATTTTTAATAAAATCGATTAGTTGGAAGGGCTTTTGATTATTAAAATTTAATGGAACCATTAAAATGGAATCCAGAAACGTAATGGAAAAGAATTAGGTAAAAAATGAAATCGAAGATGTAAAAAAAAAAATTGAATAGTCGATTAGAATCAACGAATCGTGACAGCCCTATAGGGTAGGGAGAAAAACTTTATCTAATTTTCTCCTCAAACTTCAAAATCGTCCGACTTTCTTTGCTCGTTCGCTTTGTAAACATTAGGTACTTCCGCCGACGTCATGTGTGACCTTTTCAACTTGATTACATAATGTGTGAAGTCGAACTAGTGCAAGACAAGCATTTGTGGTTAAAAAAATATATATAATTGTTATGTTTTGTTTTTTTTTAGAAAATGACAGATCATTTAGCTAGATGAGACCCTAATTCCTCGTCTTGGATCGTGTAGAGCTGATTCCCATTGAATTCCACTATACGGAGAAAATTGAATATTTTCTTCAAAAGCCTAAAATTCCTTGCGAATGAAGAAAGAGAGACATGAACATCTTCACATGAGGGTGAGTAAATTATCAGGACATTTTTATTCTGGACATGAACTAAACATTTAAGTTTTTTATTGATTTGAAATCATTTTTGAAGAAGTCCCTTCTCACCACGGCTTTATTTAATTGATCAAAAAGAGTGTAAAAACAGTAATACTGTAAAACATTATTTCTATTTAAAACAACTGTTTTCTAGAAGCTAATTGTTAAGAATTATTGCATACAGTTGAGGTTGAAAGTTTACATACACCTTCTATAATCTATAAATGTTGATTATTTTACCAAAATAAGAGGGATCATACAAAGTACTGATCTGAATAACATATTTCACTTAAAAGATGTTTGCATATAGACTGTTTGCGTATATGATTTTAAAATCCATCTTTTCACACAAGTTCATAGTCGGTAAGGTTCAAATACACAAAAATGCTGAAAAACCAAAGAATTTGTTGGACCTGAAGGATTTTTCTGAAGAACAGCCAGCAGTTTAACTGTTCAGGACAAACAAGTGACTCCTGAACAACTACCACTAAACAAGAAAAAAAACAGCTGGTGATCATTCAGGTAACAACAGTGTATTAAGAATCAAGTGTATGTAAACTTTTGAACAGGGTCATTTTTATAAATTCAACTATTATTTTCTCTTGTGGACTATATGTAAACGTCTTTTATCTTTTTCAGCTCAGTACTAAATAAAAAATAACATGCATTTTGTATTATTCCTCTTATTTTTCCTCTTATCAAAGTAGGTCACCAATACAATTTCTGCTTTTTTAAAGCAGAACATTTGTTTACTGGAATTTAATGTAGTTGGCACCAACGTTTTTCAAAAAAAAAGAAAGAAGTGGGTGGATACTGCTAATAAATGATGCAATCTATTGTTCATGTTTAATGTGGAAAACTAAAAATGGCATTTGTTCTTTAGAGCTATGCAGGGAACTTTTTGGACACATCGGTTTTGACAGTTACTCTGTAGGAAATGACAGAGATCCACCCATTTTACTTAAAGTCAAAGAAATGTTCAGAAAAAGTTAGTTGAAATGTAAAGAGCCACCACAATGCCAGTCAAATATTGGCATTCTGTAATTCTTGCCCAGTCTGGATAAATTAAACAAATTGAAACAAACCATGTGCTCAAACTGCAGAACATTACTAAACATTTTGAATGACTCAGCGTGCATTTGCATGTCACAGGTGTTTGTTTTTGCTGTTTTATTGGCTCGCTTGACTTACTCTTCAACTTCTGCAAACTGAAATGAAACTGAGACTGGTGGGAATCACAGATGACAACAATCTACACAACATTTTAGACAAGCTACTGATGCGGCTTGGACATTCTGCCAAACAACTTCTTTTGTGGCAAGTTTTTTTTTATTTTTAGGTGAACTATTCCATAAAACAAGCAGTAGCATGAGAGACGTGTGGTACTTCACAGGTCAGTGGGTTCATGCTGCAGGGATACAGTGAGAGAGGATGTTGAATGGCAGGTTGTTCCTTTGTGAATGAGCTTTGGTTTTCCTGACTGGGCATATTGTGCTCTGTCCTAATGGAGACCAGGCTCAGCTCTACACCCTGGGGAGCAATGACCAGAAACCAGCGGTACACAGGCCTCGCAGTTCCTACAATGAGCCGTGTGCATTGTGCTACTGGTTAAGTTAGAGGAGTGGCTCCTCACACAGACTAATGGTCAGACAACTGACTTCATAGCCTTGGTTGCTGATATCCGCATGGATTCGCGTGGAATAGACACACAGGATGCTCCCTCACACTAACGCTCTGTTCTCGCGCTGTTATAATGGATGCCTTGTCTGCCTTTTTCTTCTCTCTCTCTCTTTCTGTCTCAGGACGCAATAGGCAAATGAGGAGTGAAACACAAGATGATGTTTTAGACTCTCCTGGGGCAAAACGAAAAGGAAAAAGATACAAGGAGGACAGAGAAGAGAGGAAGACAGACAAATTGAGGCAGAGAGAGACAGGTGGACTGAGGCAGCGAGAGAAAGATAGTCAAACTAAGGGCGAGAAAAATAAGTGGATTGAGGCAATGAGAAAAAGACAGGCAGACTGAGGCAGAGAGCAAGACAGCTAAATTGAAGTAGAGAGAAAGACAGGCAGGCTGAGATAAAGGCAGACAGGCAGATTTAAGAAGAGAGAGACAGGCAAACTAAGACAATGAGGGTGGACTGAGGCTGAGACAGGTGGAATGAGACACTTAGATTAAGGCAATGAGAGAAAAACAGGCAGGCTGAGGCAAAGATGGACAGGCAGACCTAAAGAAGAGAGACAGACAGACAAACTAAGAAAATGAGGGACAGGCAGGTGGACTGAGGCAGAGAAAGGTAGACTGAGGCACTGAGAGAGAGACAGGCAGAGTGAGGAAGAAAGAAACAGGAAGATTAAAGCAAAGAGACACACCAAAGCAGAGAGACAGGTGAGACAGGATCCAAAAGAGAGATAGGTGCAGAAGGAGAGAAACAGATGGATTGAAACAGACAGAAAGACAGAAGCGGGCAGAGTGGCAGGTAAGTCAGAAATGGACAGAGAGACCAGGGAGACTGAAGCAGACAGAAAGACAGGTAAGACAGAAGCAGACAGAGAAACAGGTGAGACTGTAGCGGACAAAGAGACAGGTGAGACTGAAGCAGACAGAGACAGGTAAGACGGAGAGACAGGGGAGACTATGCAGATAGAGACAGGTAAGTCTGAAGCAGACAGAGAGACAGGTAAGAATAGAGAGCTGAGACTAAAGCAGAGACAGGTGAGACTGAAGCAGACAGAGAGTGAGACAGGTAAGACTAAAGCAGATACAGGTGAGATTGAAGCAGAAAGAGACAGGTAAGACTGAAGCGGACAGACAGACAGGTAAGACTAAAGCAGAGACAGGTGAGATTGAAGCAGAAAGAGACAGGTAAGACTGAAGCGGACAGACAGACAGACAGGTAAGAATAGAGAGCTGAGACTAAAGCAGAGACAGGTGAGACTGAAGCAGACAGAGAGTGAGACAGGTAAGACTAAAGCAGATACAGGTGAGATTGAAGCAGAAAGAGACAGGTAAGACTGAAGCGGACAGACAGACAGGTAAGACTAAAGCAGAGACAGGTGAGATTGAAGCAGAAAGAGACAGGTAAGACTGAAGCGGACAGACAGACAGACAGGTAAGAATAGAGAGCTGAGACTAAAGCAGAGACAGGTGAGACTGAAGCAGACAGAGAGTGAGACAGGTAAGACTAAAGCAGATACAGGTGAGATTGAAGCAGAAAGAGACAGGTAAGACTGAAGCGGACAGACAGACAGGTAAGACTAAAGCAGAGACAGGTGAGATTGAAGCAGAAAGAGACAGGTAAGACTGAAGCGGACAGACAGACAGGTAAGACTAAAGCAGAGACAGGTGAGATTGAAGCAGAAAGAGACAGGTAAGACTGAAGCGGACAGACAGACAGGTAAGAATAGAGAGCTGAGACTAAAGCAGAGACAGGTGAGACTGAAGCAGACAGAGAGTGAGACAGGTAAGACTAAAGCAGATACAGGTGAGATTGAAGCAGAAAGAGACAGGTAAGACTGAAGCGGACAGACAGACAGGTAAGACTAAAGCAGAGACAGGTGAGATTGAAGCAGAAAGAGACAGGTAAGACTGAAGCGGACAGACAGACAGGTAAGACTAAAGCAGAGACAGGTGAGATTGAAGCAGAAAGAGACAGGTAAGACTGAAGCGGACAGACAGACAGGTAAGAATAGAGAGCTGAGACTAAAGCAGAGACAGGTGAGACTGAAGCAGACAGAGAGTGAGACAGGTAAGACTAAAGCAGAGACAGGTGAGATTGAAGCAGAAAGAGACAGGTAAGACTGAAGCGGACAGACAGACAGGTAAGACTAAAGCAGAGACAGGTGAGATTGAAGCAGAAAGAGACAGGTAAGACTGAAGCAGACAGACAGACAGGTAAGACTAAAGCAGAGACAGGTAAGGCTGAAGCAGAGAGAGAGACACAGGTGAATTGAAACAGAGAAAGACAGGTAAGAATGAGGAAGGCAGTGGGGTTTCTCTCAGATGTTGTCTTCTGTTCCCAAAAAGCATTTAGCTGGCTGTCACCATAGAAACTGCACACCTGTCTGGTTAAATGCACGCCAGCTGTTTGATTTCTCAACTCTTACTGCTGAACTACAAAACAAACAGGAAACATTTGATCAAGTCAGAGTGACCAAAAGGACATTTCATGGTGGCACAGCACAAAGTGTCAAAATAAATCAATCCTACTGTAATCAATGAAACTGTCTACAGTGCCAGCACAGTAGTCTACAGTTCTCCGCTTGGTGTCAGATTTCAGAAAATTGTTTTTTCCCCTACTCCCTGTTGTTTCCTGTCCTCAACTCGAATGTACTGTACTGGGGATAAAACTGAATTAAAGGAAAAAAACAGACATGTAGCCAAGTCCTGTATCCATGCACTATAAAACATCAATCCACTTCCCTTATGAAAGGAGAAAAACAGGAGATGAGCAGATAATACAGAAAGAGAAGCTGATGAAGCTGTGTAAGAAAGAAAAACATCCACCCGTTTGCTAAACCTGTGCTATGCAAGTGTGGATAAACACTTTAGCAATACTGTAATTCTTTATAAAACAAATAAAGCTTTGTAAGCACATAAGGAAATAAAACAGTAAGAGATAAAGCATAATAAGGAAAGACAAAATGAGAGAAAAAGGGTAATAAAATAAGGAAACATACATAAACAAACATACAAACATACAATGATACATATTTAGTGAGTGGTACTGTCTGCACCGATAACCAATACAGCTGCGGCCGCAGTTAAATTACCAATAGTATGATAACAAAGCTGTAGTAATCAACAGGAAGCCTGTGCACGCCATGGAATAAAAACAAATACATAAAGTATTTCACAATTTTTTTCTTAGAATTGCAAGTTTGTATCTTGCAATTCCGAGTTTATACCTCACAATTCACAATTCTGACTTCGTTTCAGAGAAAATTCAGAGAAAAAAAAAGTCAGAATTGCAAGATTTCCACCTTTTTCTGAACACCAGTCTCTCCAAACCTCACAATTCACAATTTGGACGCAATTCAGAGAAGAAAAAAAAAAGTCAGGACTTTGTTTCTCGAAATTTATAGAAATAAGTCAGATTCGCAAGATATAAACTCAAAATTTGAACATGTTTCTCACAATTCTGAGTTTGTATCTCAGAATTCGGACTTTGTTTCTCGAAATTTATAGAAATAAGTCAGATTCGCAAGATATAAACTCAGAATTCAAACTTGATTCTCGTAATTCTGAGTTTATATCTCAGAATTCTGACTTTGTTTCTCACAATTTCGAGAAAAAAAGTCTGAATTGCAAGCTGTAACCTCAAAATTCGAACTTCGCACAATTCTGAGTTTATATCTCAGAATTCTGACTTTGTTTCTTGTAATTTAGAGAAAAAAGTCAGATTTGCAAGATATAAACTCAAAATTCGAACATGTTTCTCACAATTCTGAGTTTATATCTCAGAATTCGGACTTTGTTTCTCGAAATTTATAGAAATAAGTCAGATTCGCAAGATATAAACTCAGAATTCAAACTTGATTCTCGTAATTCTGAGTTTATATCTCAGAATTCTGACTTTGTTTCTCGCAATTTAGAGAAAAAAAGTCTGAACTGCAAGCTATAAACTCAAAATTCGAACTTGTTTCTCACAATTCTGAGTTTATATCTCAGAATTCTGACTTTGTTTCTCGCAAATTCAGAGAAAAAAAGTCAATTGCAAGATATAAACGCAGAATTCAGACTTTGTTTCTAACAATTCTAAGTTTATATTTCACAATTTGGACTTTGTTTCTCGCAATTTATAGAAAAAAAGTCAGATTTGCAAGATATAAACTCAGACAATACATACAATAAACATGTAATTATCAGTTCAGACTTTTTTCTCGCAATTTAGAGAATAAAGTCACAATTGCGTGACAAACTCATTATTCTAATTCTCATAAAACTCTCACAATTCACTAAAAAGACTTTTTTTTCAGAGAAATTTCTCAGTTTACATCTTACAATTCAGTTTTGTTTGTTTGTTTCAGCACAGAATAATTCAGTAATTACAAGTTTTTATCTTTCAATTGTGACTTTTCTCTCAGAATGTCAGAATTACAAAATAGAACTTCAGAATTTGAACTGTCTCACAATTCTGACTTTTCTCTCACTCGAAAGTGCAAAAATTATGACTTTTATGTAAACTCAGAATTGCATTCTTAGTTTATATCTCTCAATTCTAACTTCTTTCCCTGAATTGCGTTAAACAAAATCTGAATTCTGAGTTTATATCTTGCAATTCTGACTTTATTCTTTAAATTGTGAGTAAGAAAGTCAAAATTCTGAGATTATAGCTTGCAGTTCTGACTTTTTTTCTCAGTTTTTTCTTTGAAACAAAGTCTGAATTGTGAGGTATGAACTCAGAATTGCAAGAAACAAGGTCCGAATTCCTAGTTTATTTCTCGCAATACTTACTTTTTTTCTATGAATTGTGAGAAACAAAGTCCGAATTCTGCATTTATATCTTGCAATTCAGACTTTTTTCTTACAATTGTGAGCTTACATCTCCAATTCTGAATTTATATCTCAATTCATAACTCAGACTTCTCGCAATTCAGAGGAAAAAGTCAGAAATAGGAGAAATAAACTCAGAATCCTTGTTTGTAAATGTTTCTCACAATTCTGACTATTCTCAGGATTCTACGTTTACATCTTGCAATTCAGTTTTTTTTTTCCCAACGGAATAAAAAAATACAACTTTTTATCTCACAATATAAATATGAACTCTGAATTCTGACTTTCTTTCTTGCAATTTCAGTTTATTGAATTTATTCCTCACATAATTTACATCCTGCAAATCAGTTTTTTTAACACTGATTAAAAACAAAAGAGTAACATTAAGAATTTTGACTTTTTTCTTGCAATTATAAGCTTACATCTCGCAATTCAGATTTTTTTCTTCAGAGAACTGCAATGAAAAAAAACTGTGAGATTTTTTTTAAAGTCTGTGGTATCCTGTGATGGAAACAATTAAGCTTCCGTAAAACACTGAATAAGTAAATCGACCATCAAGACGGGTTTGTAGTGGGTAGTTCAAATATCTGAGTGAAGCATGTGGTCTGTGTCAGTAATATCGAGTCAGGGTGCGGTTGCACATGGGCCAGCTGTCTTACATACCCTGAAGATGAGAAGCATCTGTCACTGTGCCGTTAAACACATGGTCATCCACTGGGCCTTTCTGCCTGTCCCCTGCTCACACATCACTCACGTGATCCATGTGATTTGGAAAACAGTTCAGTTCAACATCATGCCCAATATGTGCATATGGAAGCAGTGGTGCTGCAAGTCAGTTATTTTCCCAGATGAAGACACAGACCCTTGAGCAATTCGCCATGGCTGCCTTGGCAACATAACATCCACTAAGGAGCATGTTTATTGTCAAGGAACACAAGCGCATTGGGAATTATAATGTATTTATAATACTTACAGTCTACAGTTAGGTTTTTCAACCAATGAAAGAATTTATATAAACTGTTAATTATACATACATACATTTAATGCTTTTTGTAAGAAGTCTCTTATGCTTACCAAAGGTACAGTTATTTGATCAAAAATACAGAAATATTTCAAAATATTATCACATTAATATTTAAAATAACTCTTTGATGACCATTTATTTAAAATGGAAAAGTAATGTTATAAATGTTTTTATTGTCACTTTTAATGAATTTAACATGTCCCTGCTAAATAAAATATGATTTTTTTTACTACATACTTTTAAATAGTAAAATATTTTTCAAAACAGTTTTCAACACTAATAGGAAAATCTAGAGACTTTATACTTTACATATTTACTTTATACTTTACATCACATGATGTAAAGTATAAAGTAAATATATAAAATAAAAGGCAGTCATTTTAAATTGTAGTATTATTTTACAATATTACTGGTTTACTGATATAAAAAAAGATTTAAAATAAAATCTAACTAAAATCCTTAATGATGTATACATGCATCATTATATAATTATATATTAATAAGAAAATTATAAATATATAACAATTCGAATTATTAACTTTAGCAACAACAAACAATTTTCAGAATATTTAGAACAATACGAACTTCTGCAACATTTCAGCTTTGTTCAAACTGCTTTCAGGCAAGTTTTTGTTGTGATCACTTTAAAAAAAAAAATGCCTGAAACTATGTTGCGTAATTATTGAAACAATAGATTAAATAAATATGTCACTTTACCTGTCAGAAAATAAAAAAGTTACCAGTCTGGGCTTAAATCTTAAGGTGTGGCTGCTGGCTCTTTGTACCAGACACACAGTTCCTCCAAAGACATTCAGTTATGCAAACTGAAATCATATTAGCAACATTAGTGTGTGTTTATGAGAGCTGATCTCACTGCTGTCAGTGATGGGTATATATCCGCCTCTGGCAGGAGGAATAATGTTGTGCTTCAATTAGTGATCTTGGTGTTTTGTTTGTAAACAATTCAATGAATTGGAGCAAAACGAATCGTGAATCACTGAATCATTCTCCCTGCACTAACTTGTCTTTCCTGTTTGAAGTGAATGCCAGCTTGATGTGCAGTTATTTACCGTTGCTCTTTTCAATTCGTTTCAATAGAGGGTTTGCACTTACGTCAGGTTTGATCAGTTACCCAAGTGCGCGGCCATATTGCAGATACTCATGTAAACAACAGCATGAATTGCATGGTTAATGTACTACTGAACATGTTGTTCTGCTAACTTATGCTGTCTAAGCCATGGAAGAAAAACATGTAAAAGTAAATAGAGAAGAACTTAGTAAGCTGGAAAGAGCACAATATTTTGACAAACTAAAGTTAATAGGTGGTAATGATATGTATGAGCAGCATTACCCTAATATGGCACCTAATATGAGAACAAACACGAATGTTGTCAAGATTCTTGCCCTGGAAAACCTAATTTAGTTTAACCAACCACAAATGCTTTTTGCTCCTCAGACAGCATTTTGCACTCTTCTCCTTAATTTGTTATAACTTCTTATAACAATTACTCCAAATGTTTCTCCTGGTCTGACAAATTAGTACAGCCCAAAACATGACAATAAATGACCATTTTCGGCAGGAATAATCAGTAAAATATGCGGGTTTCGTTCGGTTCAGTGGAATCATTTACATTTAGTGCCACCAATATGGCCAACTGATGAAGCGTTGTGAAAACACTCAATAGGAACGAGCGAAAAAATTTAACCTTGCAGATTTCACTAACACTGTCTATCATGCATGAAAGAATCAACTGAATGAACGATTCAATCACTTGCTTATTACACAGAGAAAGACAGTCAATTGAAGCCACCTATTGGCGTAACAACGTAAACAGGCAAAGATGTTTTTAACGGATTTAAATGATTCGAGTCAGAATCACTAGCTAGTACAATCAAACACATGCCTATCACAACCAACTAGATTCAGAATCATTACACATGCGATAAAACGTAGTAATGCAGGTGTGTTTGCATCTATTGCAGATGATGCATTTCTACTATGAGAGGTGAATAAATCCTCTAATTACATCTTATATGTGCCTTAGTCAGTAACACAAACAATTTTTCTATTTTTCTTTGTTTGAAACAGAATCTGTCACAACGATGGGCATGTGTGCTGTGCAGACAGCAGATCTTTTTAGGTTTTGTGTCATGCAGTGAAGCAGAGATCAGCACACGGCCTTTTAACGGGCTAACACACTATAGCATGCTAGCCTCAAATCCAAATCTGCATATACTGTGTTATCTTCCCCCTAAAACGACAAAACTACTGAGTAACGAAACGGACGTGTAGAATAAATAAAAACACGGAGGTGTGCATCGTTGCCACTCATCCTACCTGTTTCCACAAAAGCTTTTTATTCCAGAGAGGCTTGACATAACAGCGCTGAACATTAGCCAGCAACAGTGCTGCTGTAAACACAAACCAAACCCCGCTTGCACTGCGCATGCGCCGTCGCACTCTTCGGCAATCTTCGGAATGGAATCGAATACTATCGTACTGCTTTCTGCACAGTATGTACTACGTTCTGCATACTGATAGAGCATTATCGAAATTGTGGAAGAAAAAGCATTTCAAACCGTAGTATGCTAAACTGTTGTTATGTTGTTATGTTGCCTTAAGAGAGTGTTTATAATTTACAAAATAAGCACAATTTCATATCTGTAATCTACTTTGCATCAAATTTGGCAGTCAAACTAAGTAATAAGGCAAAAAACTGAGATAATAGTAACGTTAAATGGAAGTTGAGTATGTTGCACACTAGCAGAAAAAGAAGAATCCAAACTTTGTACACAAACCGTTGTATATTACAATACATAAATGCCATATTTCATTTTAATTTTGAGAGAAATAAAAGGGATAGAACTAATTCAATGTGTTCAGGAGACTGTACTATTGTTTAACAGCATACCGATTAAGCAGAAGCCTCTTTCTGAGAAAAAAAAAATATACATTGCGTTCAGTTCTAACGACTGGAAGTTCTGTCCCTCACAGCCTCGTTTTCATCCGTGTTAAATTCAGTATGGTGACTAACTGACTAATGTCTGTAGTACAAGTCCAAGCATACAGAAAATTTCCATGTACTTTGTATAGAATGCATAGAAAGATGAGGTAGTATGCGGTTTGGTACAAAATCTTCCTCTGAATGATTAACATGTATTTCCTACTTACCTTAAACTAATCTTAACATACACTAGCTATAACAATATTATTTTAGTGTGAGTTTAGTGTGTAGTTACAAATAAATAAATCTGTTTTTGATAACATAGAAGAAAATCTGACATGAGGTAAATATTCCCTTCTATTGTAGGCTACTGGAAGTGTGGAAAATAGCAACAAAACAAATAATAGATAGGTAATAGATATTGGACCCTGGACCACAAAACCAATCTTAAGTAGCACTTAGCACATATTTGTAGCAATAGCCAACAATACACTGTATGGATCAAAATTATACATTTTTCTTTTATGCCAAAAATCATTAGGAAATGAAGTAAAAATCATGTTCCATAAAGATATTCTGTAAATTTCCTACCATAAGTATATATATTGATTAGTAATATGCATTACTAAGAACTTGATTTGGACAACTTTAAAAGTGCTTTTCTCAATATTTTGAATTGTTTGCACCGTCAGATTCCAGAATTTTAAAAAGTTGTATATCGGCCAAATCCTAACAAACCATCCATCAATGTAAAGCTAATTTATTCATCTTTCAGATTATGTATAAATCTCAATTAAAAAATAAAATAAAAAAATAAATAAAAAATTGACCCTTACTGGTTGTAGGTCCAGGGTCACATATTTACATCTATAATATGGATATGGTCCTTTCAATCTTTCAGCCCCTCCCAGGTTGTGATGTTACAACACTGCCTTAAATCACATTTCCTTCCTTTTTTATTTTTAGTTTTATTGAAAGACCAAGATTTTGAAGATGGGATTTACAATCTCACATAATTGGTTTCTATTACATGATGAAAAAATACAAATAAAAAATTACATTACATTACATTAACAAATGATGCATTAGTCTGTAGAGTTTCCATCAAGGTAAGAAAAGGGTGCCAGATTTTGTCAAACTGCTCAAATTTGCCCTTCAAACAGTACCTAATTCATTCCAAATGTAAAGTAGAAATCATCTCTCCAAGCCATAGCTTACATTTAGGAGCCTCCTTTTTCTTCCAGAACAATTAACTTCTTGGCTGTAGTTAAACTGTATGCAAGCAGTTTGTGTTGTGCTCCTGATAATGAATGCATACCTTCAGAAACTCCCAGAATGAAAAGTGTCGGATCCGGCTGCAATTGCACCCTAAAAATCTCTGAAAGCACATCAAAAATTCCATTCCAATAACTCATCTTGGAGAAAAAAATAAAACTATGGGACGAATCAGCATCTGCTGAATTACATTTGTCACAAAGAGATGAGACATTTTTGAAAATTCTATGTAATTTCTTTTTTGAGTAATGCAATCTATGAATAACTTTAAACTGAATAAGGCAGTGTCTAGGGTTGATAGAATGTCCGTTAATATCCTTTAAACTCATCCTTAGAAAAACACATTTCCTCAGAAATTTAGTTCTTTCTCCCATTCTTCCTTTTAGAAAACTTGTCCAGGGGAAAGTAAAGGATTGTAGCAGATCATAAATTATCAGTAGTGCCTTTTTACTTCCTTTACACTGATCAAGACACTTATCAATAGTTGAGGGTGATGTATTAACCATTGAAGGTGTATGAGCATGTATATAATTCCTAATCTGTAGAAATAAAAAAAAAAAATAATAATAAAATAAATAAATAAATAAATAATTTAAATTTCACCCATTTCTTCCCATTGTACAAAAGTCCCATCCGGTCTTGATGGGGTAAATGATGGATTCTTAGCGATAGGAGTTAGAAATGAAAGGGACTTTATTTTGAAGTGTTCTTTTATCTGTTTCCAGATACGAAGTATATTTCGAATTATGATACTGTTATTGAAAAAGTTACGGGGGAGAGAATTACCGCTCCCAGATTGTATGCACTGTAAAAAAAAAAAAAAATCCGTAAAATTTTACCTTAAACAATCCGGTAGCAACGTTTTACAGTTTACGTTTTTCAGTTAAATTTACAAGTAAATACCGTAATTTCATTAACTAATATAACTGTAATGTACATACGTGTTGAAGTACTGAAATCTGTTTTATACCTTTGTAATACACTGATAACCACCAAAACCAGGTGGTGATGAGAAAGTCACATGATAAACTAAAGCCCATCACAAGCAGCTTTTTAAATATTAACATATATAGAAGGTGCACAGTGTCATTCACACAAACACTAAACACCATCATGATGACACATGAAACTGAAATAATGCAATAAACATTAATTTAACAACATTAGATGTTGCATACAACCCTAATGTACAAAACTGCTAAGAAAAAACTAAAAAGAAAGAGTTATTTCTACAAAAAACCATAAAATTTTAAAAAATGTAATGCAGGGAATTCTAGGAATTTACAGTTAACCATTTAATAGGTTTTTACTGTAGCATTTTTACAGTTTTTTTTTACTGTTAAATTCACTGTTCAAATCATTTTTTACCGTGTGGGTAACACTGATTGCTTTTCCTTCCTCTTTAACAGAAGTTTCTCTTGCTGTTTGTTTGCTTTGACAATTTAGGAGACTTAAATTTCGCTTTCATGATTATCATTTTAGTTTTTCATTACTATTTGCCTTGGGCTAAAATGATTTTAAGTCGTAAATAAATAAAAGATTATTGCACATTTTATAAGGCAAAACTGTTTTACTCTTTCTACTTAAAAAAAAAAAAAAAAAATGTTTTCAACATTAATTGCCATTTCTTTGTACTTATTTTTGAAATTGAGCCATTTCTGAGTGAAAATAAATAGCTTAGAACATCGTGACACCTAATTTTTACATAACACATAATAATATTTTTTGTAAGCATAATTTTAATCTTCAGGTGACGATTTCAGGTTCTTCAGTTTGTTCAGGTAAGAATAATGGAGTGAAGTAGCCCACCATCACATGTCGTACCACCGTACACCAGCAGATGTCATGCTTATTCATAAAACTGCATCCTTGGGGTATAAGAAAGAGTCTGAACACTCAAGAGATGATGTAACTGTGTTTATTATCTTGGCATGCAACTACATGTCATGACCTTTAGATTCATCTCACCAGCTTGCCCTACATATCAGAGCCAAGCTTAGCCAAGATACAAGAGCAATAACAAACAAACAACCAGTAAGAATCGACTGTGCATTGGCTACATTTCTATATATTCTTTCTTGCATTGCCACAAGCAAAAGGGAAATCTTTGCCCGGTGGTATTTAAAAAGAAACAAATGCAATATAAATAATTTCTACTATTATTTCATCAAAAGATATTCCTGACTTTTAGAATCTTTCTCTCTGTGACCATAAATAGCCTCATATATCTGATTATATATCATAAAAATGTGCAGTATGGCCATCGAATGATGGCTCTGGTTGTATAAAATGACGGATGCCCATCTTCTATTCATTTACAATTGAATCGAACAATAGATTTGCAAATAAAATGTCTAATACAGACGTAAAAATATCCAACACATCAGTTCGTTTTTGCAGTTGCACACAGGACAAAAACAAGCATCATCACAACCAAACACGTCCTGCCCCATTATTACAGCTAAGCAAATTTGTAAAATTTAAATGCAAAAAAACTGACATTTCCAAGGGAAAAAAACACTACAGAACTATGGATATAAAACAATCATAATCCAGATAGTAATCCATACGAGCAGACAGTAAGTGCTATAGGAAGTGAGTAAAATGCAAGATACAGTGCAGGACACTCACAGCACTGGGGTGTTGTGTGACACAACTACACAATCATACTTCCTTTGCCAAAGAACTTCTTTGCCAAAGGCAGCATGCATGATACAGGGCTGAGCTGGGCAGATAAACCAGTCGAACATGTACTAATAAGGCTTTGCTGCATCGCAACAGGCGATAAAAAGGAAAAAAAGGCCATTTGATAGCTAGCAGTAAAAATTAAAACGGAAACTTGCATTGTTACCAACTCAGCGCCATTTTTAAAATTCTCATACCGAACAAATAGCATAGAAACCAAAAAATAAAGGCAAAATTCTTTACATGTACACTAAATCAACAAATTTCTGTATATCACATTTCGCAAAAAATGTCTTTGCTGGAAGGTGCAGCTGTAACATCGCCTGTCGAGAAACACTTCGACTGCAGGAGGCAAAATGAGATTTAATGAGACAGCGCTTGAGCCGAGACCAGGAAGATTCACTCAGTGGAAAAACACTAATACCATGTAAGTAAAACCGTGATTAACAGTCTTAAGTGATAATGCATTCATATTCATATTTTGTTCAGGCTTAAGACAATATGCACATTCACACACTAATACAAACATATACACACACTTAACTGGTCCAGGCAACACATTTAACAAAACTGGAGAAAAATGTTAAACAATAAAACCATCCTGTCCATCTTAATTAGATGCTGAAATGCTATTTTAAATAGGAGAGTTTTTCTATGCGCTGTTACACAGTTTTCATCCACTTTCAGGAACACTACTGTCCACAAAACTATTTCAAAACACCAGCAATCTTGGAGATGTGATTATTTTTACTCTTAATCAAGCTGGAAATAATCCTGTGATAAACATAAACAAAACGTGATGGTTTGAAGATACTGTAGGGTTGATTGTACTTTCAAAATGCTGACCCGAACAATTAAAAACTGATACAAAATATTCCAACAACAACTTCATGGAAGTTAGCAATGTTTTGTAATAAAATAAAGGGAAAACAAGAATTTTGGAAAATAAAGAACCCTAAAACTCAGTCTAATAATCTGTAATTTTCAAACTGAAACTACAGGAATAAACAACGGTGAAAACAAAACCAAAGTGACCTTTTGACTATTGTAAACAACAGACGGGAACTGTCACTGTTTCATTCACACTAAACAATTCCACATCCTCAAACAAGACTGAACTGTGAAATTTTATTGTGCTGTTGGTTGCTTATAGCTATTAAAGAAAATGTTCACCCAAAAACATTTTTGATTTATACTCTGTCCTCTTGTGGTGTTTCTGTTGACCCAGTCAGTTTTGACTCAAACTCAACCCTCTTCTGGTCTTTATCTTGACTCAGACTCAACCTTCTTCTGGTCTTTATCTTGGCTTTGATTAAATCATCGTCTGGTTTCTGTCTTGCTTCAAGACCCGACCCTCTTCTGGTCTCTGTCTTGACTTGGACTGGGCCATCTTCTGGTCTCTGTCCTGACTCTGATTGACCCTCCTCTGGTCTCTGTCTTGACTCAGACTCAACCCTCTTCTGGTCTCTGTCTTGACTTCAACTAAGCCATTTTCTGGTCTCTGTCTTGACTCTGATTTGACCCTCTTCTGGTCTCTGTCTTGACTCGAACTGGGCTATCTTCTAGTCTCTGTCTTGACTCAGACTCAACCCTTCTCTGGTCTCTGTCTTGACTCAGACTGAGCCCTCTTCTGGCTTTGGTCTTGACTCAGACTCAACCTTCTTCTAATCTCTGTTTTGACTCAACCTCAATCTTCTTCTGGTCTCAGTCTTGATTCAGACTCTGCCCTTTTCTGGTGTTTATCTTAATCCAGATGTGACTCTCTTCTGATTTTAGTCTTGACTCAGACTCAGTCCTTTGTGGCCTCTGTCTTGACTCAGACTTAACCCTCTTCTGGTCTTGGTCTTGATTCAGACTCTGCCCTGGTGTTTGTCTTGATCCACATGTGACTCTCTGTTGATTTTAGTCTCAACTCAGACTCGGTCCTCTTCTGTTTTCTGTCTTGACTCAGACTCAACCTTCTTCTCATCTCTGTCTTGATTCAGACTCTGCCATCTTCTGGTGTCTGTGTTGACTTGGACACTGCCTCTTCCGGCATCTTTTTCGACTCAGACTTGTCCCTCTTCAGGTCTTGACCTAGAATCGACCACTGTCTGGTATTTGTCTTATTTTAGACTCATCTGGTCTTGATCTTGACTCTGCGCAATTATTCAGGGGTGGCCTGTACTAGGACTTGCCAATGAAAGGCTTTTTAGTGATTAACTGCCTAAATTCCGCACACAAAGTGATTGTATGGCTTCATAAGACTTGGAAATAGCACACATGTCATATGGGCCACTTTAAAGACAGAATTTTCATTTTTGGGTGAACTGTTTCTTTTGAGTATTTCTACAAAATATTGATTATCTGTGAAATGTCTCTTAGAGATACCAGACATATACCATAATCCACACACATACGTTCAAACAATGATCAATGAATGGTTGTTTCAAACAATGATGCCCAAAAAACAATTAATGCACATAACATTGCAGTGGCTAACACTGCAATAAGATTAATAATAATGCATGTACTATAGATTCCAAGCACCTTGGTTATTCTTAATGTTGGAAGAGTCTGCTATATAATCATTATACAGTAGATTATGGTTTCCTCAGTGTGCTAAAAGCTAGTGAGAACCGTCACTTCTGTACAGAGTTATGGGACACGGGTGATTGGTTTCCTGGCTTGGAGAGAGTTCTGATTGGCTGACATCGAGAGTTACCTGAGGTGGAGTTGTGACTCAACGTGAACATTCATCCACAAGCAGTGATTAAGAAAAACAAACTGACTCTGAACAGATGATGAGTGATTACAATTACAGGGCATAGCTAGCTCTTATGAAGAGAACACATGAATACAGAAGGCTTTCGGCCGCGTCTCGCTGCCACGATTGACTCCTATAAGGGCAACTCTACCTTCTACCTAAGGAGAATGGTGGATTCTTGGCATGACCCCATGGAATTAGAACATGAGGAGGCCTGGTGTTTTAAGCCTGCCTCAGTTCCCGTTTAGCAGCATCTCAGGTCCTGGACTGGGTCGTGGAGGGTCTCCAGGCCTGGGCGAGCACGTCCTCATCGGCATCTTGCCCATACTGAGGTCTCCAGGAGAGAGGGTCTTTCTGTAATAGCATAAGTCACCACAAGAGAAATAATAGATTACATCCCATTTTAATATACTAAGATTATGAACTTTTGGCAAAGTTTCCTCTCTTTACACTGACAGTGCTGGCATTTGTTGTATTGGTAAGGATCTTGACACTGTGCTGTAAATACATCATTACTACAGCAACTACAAACAAACTGATCTGATTTCATCACTTGCAAAATGACAAGCAAATAGTCAGCCTTAAAATAGGGATTTGAAAACCGAATCAGATTTGTGTGCAGTGTCAACAAAACTCTGTTTACCTGAATGCCATCTTCTTCATAAGGTGAGCATCCATTCTGTCAGACAGGTTGTTTTCCAACTGAGAACTTGCCGCTGGATCACCAAAGACCGCAGCGAGGTGGATGTTTTGGGATCGGCTTTGCGTTTCCATAGAGTCCTTCAGATTATACAAGCAATTAAACATTAAACAAGCCAATGCAACCTAGGCTTTCAAAACTTAGTGTAAAAGTTACCTCAGAGTTGCAGTCCTGAGTCTCTGTGTCCTCCATGTCAAGAGCGGACAGCTCCAGCTCGATGTCTCTGTCAGGCTCACTCTCCGTCCCATCTTTCCCCAGCAGATCTGTGCCCTGCTTTGACCCGCAGCTGAAGGAATTACATCTTACATGCAGCCCCGACACAGCCAGCTGATCGCTGAAATGTACACACACATACACAGAGCTCTGAAACCGGCCCAAAGCTAAAAACAAATCAAATCAATCGGTTCTGTTGTTTGGTGTTCTCAGATTAGAAACTCAATAATGAGATCAGGTGAGAGATGTTCTCCCACTCAGAATCTGCCCTATGAGTAATCATCATTGACACCAAAAACAATGTTTTACATACATTTTTTTGTAGGTTAGTCTGTAAGATTTCAATGAAATTGTATACAATTAATTTTTATAAATGAATTTAATTTAAATTAGTTGTACTTTTAGAAACTATTTTATAGATACACACTGTTAGTATAGAAAAAAGTTATTTTAAACTGTAATAATTTTTCAAAATATTACTGTTCATACTGTATTTTTAATCAAATAAATGCAGTCTCGGTGAGCATAAAAGACTTATTCAAAAAACTAATAATGCATGTATATATTAAATTAAACTATCTATTAAAAATATAGTATGCATATTGAAAACTCAAAAACATATTAGTTTTGCCATGGTATTGACAACAGAGGTAATTTAAATAAGTAAGCATCAGGTTGAAAATAGTATCACTGGTGCAAGAGACAATGATTAAAATTATTATTTAGATTTCAGAAAAAAAAACAACAATAGTGTAAAATATGGTAGAATAACTAGTAATATACATTTGCTCATTTAAGATATGAATTGTACATGAACTGTAACAGGCAGATAAGGACTTGTGGTTGTTAAGGAGACTCTATGAAATGTAAGCCCTCATTGCAGTGTGTAAGAGCTTTGCAAACACAAATGAGAGGAGCTATGTTCCGGCTGCTGCTCTATTTTTAGAACGCTACAGAGGACAGCCAGGCGACTACGGTGGGATGGGGTGGGGGTGAAGATGGGGAAACACTGTGAAGACTACTGTTACAGTGTTCCTGACAATCCAGTAAAACTAATGTACAAATGATAATAATAATACTTTACACATAGACAACTGTTATGTGGTTACTAGGGTGCTTTGAGTGGTTACTAGGTGGTTGTTTATTAGCCCGAGTCAACAGGATCCACCTCTAAGTCTCCATGACATTTCAGTCTCTTTATACAGCATGGCTCAGATGTCTGCTTCAAAGTAAGCCTATGGGATTTTGTTGTTGTTGTTGTTGTTTAATACAAAGTATTTGCATTATGAAATGAAGTTTCTACACAAGATGTCTCAGTTTGAACTGGTACCTTTCTAGAAAGCTGGAGTGACTAGAAGAATCAGAACCACGTGGGCCCCATCTGAGGTCACTGTGACCAATATGACAGCTATAGTCTGTAAAGAGAATGGAACATGAATTACTCTCAAAGCTGAATACATTTAGAGTCAAAACCATCGAAAGCAATACAAATTCTAACCTCTAAAGTTGATTGAAGTGGTACCGGCGCACCCTTGCGATGCAGTGGCCTGGACTGGGTCAGTCGTGTGAAAGCCAGTGCGGGAAGCGCGGGAGATGGCTCCCCATTTAGAGATGATGGGCCCCTCTCCAAAAGGAATGATGGGATCTTCGTCTTTCAGTCGCCTGTAGGGCTCGAACATGTGCAGCCACCGTTTGCCACCACTCTCCCCATCCTGAGGAAAGATAATTAGATCACATATGAAGCACTGCTTTGTGTGATGTAACTAGAATTAACAGTAATGTGTTATATGGTATCAAATTTTAACTTGGTTCTGTTGTTTGGTGTTCTCAGACTAGAAACTCATTATTGAGATCAGGTGAGAGATGTTCTCCCACTCAGAATCTGCCCTATGAGTAATCATCATTGACACCAAAAACAATGTTTTACATACATTTTTTGTGTAGATTAGTATGTAATCTATTAAAGAATAAGCATATCTGTAAGTGTTTCAGTGTGAATTTAATGTGAAGTGACTCCATTTGTACCCACTATACATTCATTGTTGATTCAGTTTGAAGAAAATCAATAGGAATCTGTTTGGTATCGAGGCAATTTGGTCGGTGCCTAAAAAGTCGAACTCGAAACCCAGCCCTACCCTCTACACATTGATTGCTGATTCAGGTTAAGGGAATCAGTAGGAATCTGTTTAAGAATAAGCAGATTTAAAAGTATTTTAGTGTAAATTTGATCTAAAGTGAATCAACTTCTATCTGATCTGAAGTGACTCCACTTCTACCTTCTATACATTCATTGTTGATTAAGTTTGAGAAAATCAATTGGAATATGTTAAAGAATAACTACATTTAAAAGTATTTCAGTGTAAATTTGATCTGAAGTGACTCCACTTGTACCCTCTGCACATTGATTGCTGATTCAGGTTAAGGGAATCAATAGGAATCTGTTTAAGAATAAGCAGATTTAAAAGTATTTATGTGTAAATTTCATCTGAAGTGACTCCTCTTCTACCTTCTGTACATTCATTGCTGATTCAGTTTGAGAAAATCTCACTCCATACGTTCATTGTTGATTCAATTTGAGGGTATCAGTAGGAATCTGGTAAATAATAAGTACATTTAAAATCATTTCAGTGTAAATTTGATCTGGAAGTGACTCCACTTGTACCCTCCATACATTCAGTGTTGATTCAGTTTGGGAAAATCAATAGGAATTTGGTAAAGAACACACACATTTAAAAGTATTTCAGTGTGAATCTGATCTGAAGTGACTCCACTTCTAATCTCTATACATTCATTTATGATTAATTTTAAGGAAATCAATAGGAATCTGTTAAAGAATAACTCAAATTAAAAAGTATTTTAGTGCAAATTTGATCTGAAGTGACTCCACTTGTACCCTCTGCACATTGATTGCTGATTCAGGTTAAGGGAATCAATATGAATCTGTTTAAGAATAAGAAGATTTAAAAGTATTTGAGTGTAAATTTGATCTGGAGTGACTCAACTTGTATCTGATCTGAAGTGACTCCTCTTCTACCTTCTATACATTCATTGCTGATTCAGTTTGAGAAAATCACATACATTCATGCGTTTATTGTTAATTCAATTAGAGGGAATCAATAGAAATCTGGTAAAGAATAAGTACATTTAAAAATATTTCAGTGTAAATTTGATCTGAAGTGACTCCATTTGTACCCTCTGCACATTGATTGCTGATTCAGTTTAAGGGAATCAATAGGAATCTGGTAAAGAATAAGAGTATTTAAAAGTATTCAGTAAAAATCTAATCCGAAGTGACTCCACTTGTACCCTCTGTACATTCATTGTTGATTCAGTTTGAGAAAATCAATAGAAATCTGTTAAAGAATACCTACATTGAAAAGTATTTTAGTACAAATTTGATCTGAAGTGACTTAACTTGTACCCTTTGTTGATTCACTGCTCATTTGCTTTGAGGGAATCAACAGAAATCTGGTAAAGAACAAGAGTATTTCTAAGTATTTAATGTAAATCTGATCTGAAGTGACTCCACTTGCACACTCCATACGTTCATTGTTGATTCAATTTGAGGGAATCAATAGAAATCTGATTAAAAATACGTACATCTATATCAGTGTAAGTGTAAGTGTAAACGTGATCGGAAGTGATTTCACTTCCACCTCTTTCATATTCATTTTGACACCTAATTTTGAGTTAGCTGTTCTAAAAGTAAATGAGTGCAATTGTGTTGTGAAGCATCCACTTACTAGCTGTTTGGAACAGGAGTGGGTTGACAAATGGTGGGGCTCTGACTCAAATGGGCTGATGGTGCTGCACGACCAGGGCGAGTAGTGGGCAAGACTCTCTTCTCCACCATGACACTTACAAGTCATACGCCCACCACCTACACCCTCAGGATGCTAAAGGAGGAGAATGAGTGAGATGACAACATTCTATCTCACACCCACCCGTGTGCAACAGGCTGCCAGATTCAAATAAATGGGGGTGGAAAGAAACAATGTAAAGTGACTCAGCCTCCGTGGTGCCAAATCTTTCTCTGAGAGTTCATGTGTTTCAAAGCGTTTGTGCGCGCACACACAATTTTCAGGACAGAACTGCTTCTTGCTTTGGATTTATCAGTTGCTGAGCAACAGACTCACTTAAAATAGCTTAACACACCTCAGAAGGGCGACTGCAGCTTCGGTGCCAAAGTTATTAATCGAAGAAATAACAAATCTGATTTAATGCCGCTTTAGCACGGTGCAGACATGTGGTGTAGTTTCCCTTGACACACACCTCTAAAAACACCATATCGGTGGGCCGTACCTCTGGACACACATCCACAGTGAAGACCGGCGATGATTGGGAGGGCCTGTTCATGTTGCCGTGGTGATGTACCCACTGTTCCTGTTTGTGGCGATAGAGTTCCTCATAGCCGAGAGGAACACCACGGTTGTACGCATCCTATACAAAAAAACAGAAAATGTTTTTTAACTTCTTCATTCTCATGATGACACAGTTTAGTCATCTATTTGTGACCCTGGACCACAAAACCAGTCATAAGGGTCAATTTTTTTAAAACTGAGATTTATACATCATCTAAAAGCTGAATAAATAAGCTTTGATGTATGGTTTGTCAGGATAAGACAATATTTGGTCGAGATACAACTATTTGAATCAAAATCCAATTTGAATCAAATTTGTCCAAATTAAGTTCTTAGCAATGCATATTACTAATTAAAAATTAAGTTTTTATATATTTACGGTAGGAAATTTACAAAATATCTTAATGGAACATGATCTTTACTTAATAATCTAATGATTTTTTGCATAAAAGAAAAATCGATAATTTTGACCCCAATGTATTGTTGGCTATTGCTACAAATATACCTGTGCTACTTAAGACAGGTTTTGTGGTCCAGGGTCACATTGGGTGAACTGCATAATTTCTGAGCAACCAACAGTGTGAAAGTAATGACTTTTTAAAAACAAGCTTCAAACACTCCCCTTTCATTTCTTTCAACCTCATGTCTTTAATTATGCAATGTTGTCCGGCCACAGACTGCAATAATGGCAGAAAAACTACACACTTCACCTTTAAGCCTAAGACTTAAATTTACATTTTACCAACAAGTTCCCATATCAATTAACACAAAGAATTCTGCACAAAGCAACAAAACCACATCCAGTCAGGTTATTAACATTTAAAAACATAAATAAATATAAAGAAAAAGAAAGAAAGAAAGTAGACAATACGTTTCGTGTTGTGTCTGATAACCAAAAATGGCCAATATTATATATACTATATTTATATTATATAAATAATTTACTATATACTATACTATTTATACTATTTGTCAATAATAATGGTAATTAAAGATACACTAAAAGCTTAAATCACTCATTTGAATTTAGGCATCACAACATGATAATTTCAAGTATGAAAAAATGTATATTCATTTCAAGGTTTGATAAACATTACATTTAACAGTGTTAATAAATTATGTTTTCAAATATTAACTTTAAGGGAGCGTTAGAGGATGGAATAGGTCATATAAATGTAAAAACAGCAGAGATTGTTAAGTGAAAAAAGCTAAAACAGAATAATATATATAAATATTACATTAATTAAAAATATATATCATTTTAATTAAAATAAAAAAAATCAACTGAAAAAAATAAAGCTAAATAAAAAATGAATAAAAATGACAATAGTTGACAAAAAATGACAATACAGGATAATTATATTGTAATTATTATATTATAATAATTTAAAATTCTGAAATAAAATGTAAAGCTTAAAAAAGATAATAGCACATAACAAAAATACTAAAACTTTAACTAAAATTAAAACTGAAAATAGTAAAATAAATGCTAATTCAAAATATTAATAAATACTGCCCTAGTAAATAAATAATACTGACATAACACTGTATAAATTATGTCCAATATCGACAAATACTAATAATTTAAAGGCATAGTTCACCCAAATATTAAAATTACCCCATGTATACTCACCCTCAAGCCATCCTAGGTGTATATGACTTTCTTCTTTCAGATGAATACATTGTGAGTTAATGGCAGTGAATGGGTGTCGAGATTTCAAAGCCCCAGAAAATCCATCCATACATCATAAAAAGTGCTCCCCAAGGCTCCAGGGAGTTAATTAAGGTCTTCTGAAGCAAACTGATGCATTTGTGTAGGAAAAATATCCATATTTAAAACTTTATAAACCGTAATCTATAGTTCCCGCTAACTCACCGCAGCTTACACTACACCTACGTCCTACGTCACCCTAGAGCTACAGATAATGGTTTAGAAAGGTTTAAATATGGATATTTTTTGAACAAAAATGCATCGATTCATTTCAGAAGGCCCTTGTTAACCCCCTGGTTGGCCATGTGGAGTACTTATTATGATGGATGGATTCACTTTATTGGACTACTGAAGCTCAACACCCATTCACTGCCATTTTAAAGCTTGGAAGAGCCAGGACATTGTATTTGTCTGAAAGAATAAAGTCATATACACCTAGGATGCCTTGAGAATAAGTAGATCAAGGGTCTTTTTAATTTTTGGGTGAACTATGCCTTTAAAAGAAAAAAATACTATATACTGATGTTTAAGCTATGTGAAGTGATTTTGTGATCTGACACAGCAGAAACCAAGTGACAGTCAAAAAAATTGTTGACAGTAGGAGAGAATTTCCAACTGACACCGTCTTCAAAGATGAATGAGCCTGTAAGACATGAGATAATGAAACCTGCCCTGTGCATCGCCGCTCTCTGCTCCGCTGTGCTGCAGTAGGGGCTGTCCAGCGAGTTGAAACGCTCCCGGAGGGGCGGCTGGTAGATGGTGGAATGAAAAACCTCTGGAGGGAGAGAGTTACTCCTCCCGCCATCCCTGGGATACAACGGTGGCCTCCACACACGCCTGCTGTCATAGACCGGGGTGTACATGCCGTGTGCGTGGGACATAGAAGGGTAGGTCGAGGGTGGCCCGTAATGGGCAGGGCCTAATCTGTCTGAAGGAGGAATAGAGGGGTGCTGATCTGCATACAGAGGGCCCACTGAAGGGGGTAACATAGACTCGGGCACATTGCTGGAACGAAGGAAGCGAGCGTTGCATGACTTGTGAGGAGGAACTGTGGGAAACAGAACCGAGTGAGTGTAGTGAAAAATGATATGCCATAAGAGAGTGATTCCAGATATGACACTTACTGGCAGGTTGGTGGTAGGGTGACAGGTCATATGGTCTCTGGTCCTGAGAGTAGTAAATCTTAGGATGAGCTCTTGTGAGGACAGGCCCATGTTTGAGGAGACCGCAGTCATCCTCTGTAGACAATCCCAAAGCTCTCGCAGAAGACTGGCTCTGACTGACAGGAATTCTGGATGAAAAATAACAAGAATTTCCATAGGAATCAAAGTGGGCAAAAATAATCTTACAAAAAATGGCACGTTCATAGTTCTTGGTGTATTTTTTTAAATAGATAAATAAGGCTGTCAGATGAGTAATTTATACATATATATATATATATATATATATATATCTTTATTTATTTATCTGTGTTGTTTGCACCAGTAAAAGAGTAAAGACTACAATGAAGATTAATTAAATGTAATATTTTGTCATTTATTTATTTTATTAATAAATAAATAAATAAAGATTCATAAAAATTCTTTATTTAAAATGACTAATCATCTTACAGCCTTATTTATTTATTTAGAAATCAATCAATCAATCAATAAATACATTCATTAACATAAATGTTAACAAATATATATACACTGAATAAAGATATAAATAAAAAATGGTGCAACGTTGCAACGTTTTATCTCACAATTTTGGATTTGTTTCTGACAATTGCGAGTTTACATTAATAAGTTCAGACTTTTTTTCTCAGAATTGCTATATAAATTCGCAATTGCAAGTTACAATGTCCAATTCTGAGATTGAAATGAAAGATTGAGGGGGAAAAAAGTCGGAATTATGAGATATGAAGATATAAACATCGAAATCATGCAATTCAGACTTTTTTTCACACAATTTTGAGAAAAAAAGTCAGAATTGCAAGTTTATATTTTGCATTTCTGACTTTTTAACTCACAATTTTGAGTTTATATCTCACAATTCTAGAAAAAAAAGTCAGAATTGCGAGTTTATGTTTCATAATTGCGAGAAAAAAGTCAGAACTGCAAGATAAAAAGTTATAATTAACTTTTTCATTTTTTATTCAGTGGTGGAAATGAGCTTCCATATATATATATATATATACACAGAAAAGTGACAAATGTGCATCCCTGACAATCCCAAATCCAACCACTTTGAAAAGCAATACATGTCCCCTCAACAATCCACATGATTTCAGGCATGATTCATGTCTGTAGCATAAACGCTGCAAGAGTTATGCACCAAAGTTGAATGTTCAGGTTTAGCAGTTTGGTCAAATCTTCAGTAATAGTGAAGCACACTTACTGTTCTAGGCTGACAGCAGGCAGTCCATTAGCACTACTGGGGAGTGTTTTGTCCTCCTGGTGGTCTCCTCCTCTGGGGATGAGCTGAGTGGGAGATGCGTCCTCTGGAGCGTCTTTCTCAAGGTTCCTCACCTCTGACCCTGGGACTGTTCCTTTGGTGCCAGCTTTGGCCATAACAACTGGAACCGACGGGAAGGGCCTCACCACCCCACTGGCTTTCCTATTTCTCATTCTGTGCCTGAAATGTGGAGACGTAGAGAGAACGTGAGAAAGGAGAGGAGGAAATGGGTTGACTGGAGGGAGGTACGGCAGATCCTGCCATAGTCATGCCAGTGTTCTGTAAAGCATGCTGTTGTGTTGGTGAGATCATGTGGGTGAACTTGAATAAGAATGAGGAACGGGAGACGTGGGAAGGCAGGGAGGTGCGTGTGTGCTCTTTTGTGATTTACAGCACGAGACCGGCTGGATACGGTCATCGTGATTGTGTGTGAAAGGGAAAGAGTATGTGTTCTCACTTCTCCAGCTCCTCCTGCGTGTGGGCAAAAGTGCAACTGGCCCCTCTCGGGCAGCCGCCTTGCTGCCGCAAGTCCCTGCACATACTCGTCTTGTACTTGCTGTTGGGTTGGGCCTGAACAAAGAGAACAGAATACATTTCAGACTGTTTCACAATGACCCAAATATAAACTGGCTATAGATGCTCTTCCATAGTTTTGTCAAAATTTTCAATGAATGTGTATAGCATGATTTTTGTGCATTCTAAATATATCTATAGAAGCCTGTTTTCACCACTGAATAAAAAATACAAAAACGTTATTGTGACATTTTTTCACAATTCAGATTTTTTTTTTCTTGTGAGATATAAATTTGTACTTCTGAGAAATTAAGTTAGAATTGCATGATACAAACAAACGAGTTACAAGGTCAGAATTTGTGAAATATAAACTCCCAATTGTGACTTTTTTCTTGTGATATAAACTTGCAATTGCGGGAAATAAAGTCATAACTGTGAGATTAAAAACTCTGATAAAGTCACAATTGTGAGTTTATATCTAGCAATTGTGACGTTTTTCTGAAAATTGAGTTTACATCTCACAATTGTGACGTTTTTCTCAAAATTATGAGCTTATATCTCTTATATTGTGACATATATATTTCACAATTGTGATTTTTTTCTCAGAATTCTACGTTTTTATCTCACAGTTGTGACGTTTATATCTCACAACTGTGACTCTTTTTCTCAAAATCGCACGTTTATTTTACAATTGTGACATTTATATCTCACAATTGTGACTTTTTTCTCAGAATTGTAAGTTTTTATCTCAAAATTGTGACGTTTTCTCACAATTGTACATTTATATATCTCACAATTGTAACATTTTTCTCAGAATTGTGAGTTTATATATCTCACAACTGCGACTTTTTTCTCAGAATTGCACATTTATATCTCACAATTGTAACGTTTTTTCTCTGAACTGAGTTTATATCACAATTGTGACGTTTTTCTCAGAATTGTTTATATCTTATTGTTTATATATATTGTTTATATAGTTTATATCTCACAATTATGATTTTTTTCTCAGATTTGCAAGTTACGTGCATTTATATCTCACAATTGTGATGTTTTGTTTTTTTTACG
This sequence comes from Cirrhinus molitorella, assembly GCA_033026305.1. Lineage (NCBI taxonomy): Eukaryota > Metazoa > Chordata > Actinopteri > Cypriniformes > Cyprinidae > Cirrhinus > Cirrhinus molitorella. Next base: position 28,468,915 of record CM065139.1, on the reverse strand, counting down.
GAATTGTGAGTTTATATCTTACAATTACGTATTTACATCTCACAATTGTGATGTTTTTCTCAGAATTTTGCGTTTATATTGCACGATTATGAGTTTTTTTCTCAGATTTGTGAGTTTATATCTCACAATTGCGCATTTATATCTCACAATTGTGACCTTTTTTTACAGAATTGTGAGTTTATATGTTACAATTATGCATTTATATCTCACAATTGTGATGTTTTTCTCAGAATTATGAGTTTTTATCTCACAATTGACTTTTTTTTACAGAATTGTGAGTTTATATCTCACAATTACGAATTTATATCTCACAATTGTGACCTTTTTTTACAGAATTGTGAGTCTATATGTTACAATTATGCATTTATATCTCACAATTGTGATGTTTTTCTCAGAATTTTGCGTTTATATTGCACGATTATGAGTTTTTTCTCAGATTTGTGAGTTTATATCTCACAATTGCACATTTATATCTCACAATTGTGACCTTTTTTTTACAGAATTGTGAGTCTATATGTTGCAATTATGCATTTATATCTCACAATTGTGATGTTTTTCTCAGAATTATGAGTTTGTATCTCACAATTGTGACTTTTTTACAGAATTGTGAGTTTATATGTTACAATTATGCATTTATATCTCACAATTGTGATGTTTTTCTCAGAATTATGAGTTTGTATCTCACAATTGTGACTTTTTTACAGAATTGTGAGTTTATATGTTACAATTATGCATTTATATCTCACAATTGTGATGTTTTTCTCAGAATTATGAGTTTATATCTCACAATTGACTTTTTTTACAGAATTGTGAGTTTATATCTCACAATTACGAATTTATATCTCACAATTGTGACCTTTTTTTTACAGAATTGTGAGTCTATATGTTACAATTATGCATTTATATCTCACAATTGTGATGTTTTTCTCAGAATTTTGCGTTTATATTGCACGATTATGAGTTTTTTCTCAGATTTGTGAGTTTATATCTCACAATTGCACATTTATATCTCACAATTGTGACCTTTTTTTACAGAATTGTGAGTCTATATGTTGCAATTATGCATTTATATCTCACAATTGTGATGTTTTTCTCAGAATTATGAGTTTGTATCTCACAATTGTGACTTTTTTACAGAATTGTGAGTTTATATGTTACAATTATGCATTTATATCTCACAATTGTGATGTTTTTCTCAGAATTATGAGTTTTTATCTCACAATTGACTTTTTTTTTACAGAATTGTGAGTTTATATCTCACAATTACGCATTTATATCTCACAATTGTAACCTTTTTTTACAGAATTGTGAGTCTATATGTTACAATTATGCATTTATATCTCACAATTGTGATGTTTTTCTCAGAATTATGAGCTTATATCTCACAATTGTGACTTTTTTTACAGAATTGTGAGTTTAAATCTTACAATTACGCATTTATATCTCACAATTGTGACCTTTTTTTCAGAATTATGAGTTCATATCTCACAACTGTGACGTTTTTCTCAGAATTGCAAGTTTGTCACAATTTTGATGTTTTTCTTAGAATTGTGAGTTTATATCTTACAACTGTGAATTCAAATGAATACAGTTCTTTTTATATTTTTATCAGAATTATATTAGTTAAGGCCACCTAATATAAAGTGGGACCTGCTGATAAAATTGACAAAATTTTCAACATGTTTTGAAAAGACTGAATGTATTCAGGGGGATACATCCTGAGTCAGAGTAGTGAGAGCTCATGCTGTACCTGAGGGCTTTCATTGCTCTTTTTGCTGAAGTTTTGGATGAATTCCACCAGCCCGTGGACAACAACCTTCACAGCCAATAACACACTCTCCAGCTCTGTCCAGGATGGAGCGGCCGCATCTACACACACAAACACACACAGAGGTTATTGCTATGTAATCTGACTGCATTTGTATCCGTGTGAAAGTGTGAGTGCACATCCTCACCAGGGTTGTGGTCGATGCCGGCCAGCCGCTCGAGAGGAGCTCTGAGGCTGTTGAGGTTGGCTGGGTCTCCTGTTCTCTGCAGGATTATGGTGAGCTCCTGCACGCTCTTTGCAAAGGATTCTGGGGATTGAAGCTGTGGTAATGGGGTGGAAAGGACGAATGCATTCAGAATCGCAGCAGACAGACAAAAATGGCAGACATTCAACCAAAAATCTATAAATATTTGCTTTATTATATTTTATACTATTGGTCAAACGTTAGGAAAAATTATGATTTTTGAATGTTTTTGGAAAGGAGTCTTAAATGCTCACCAAGGCTACATTTATTTGACAACAAAAATACAGTAAAACCAGTAATTTTGTTAAATATTATTACGTTGGCTTGAAAAAGCCTTCAGACTGTTCTGGAGTTAGTTGCTTTGACATTTCTAATTGAAATGAGCCAAGACTCTTCAAACTCCAACTGTCAAAATTCAACTTTAAACTCACAAAATCCACTGAGACTGAATTATGCTTTAAAGTCCCCATGAAAGCAAGTTTTTTGGCTTTTAGTATGAATATGTTAGCCTTAATGGTGACTGTAAAATATGTAGTCTTGGTATGAAAATGACATATTTTGATACCAAAATATCAGCATCATTACTCCAGTCATATATATATATATATATATTAGTCCTTCAAACGATTAATCGTGATTAATCGCATCCAAAATAAAAGTTTATGTTTACAAACTATATGTCTGTGTACTGTGTATATTTATTATGTATATATAAATACACACACATGCATGTATATATCAAGGGAAAATATTTTAGATTATATCTAAAATATTTATATTTAGTTATAATCTAAATTGTAGTACATATAAGCTTTTATTTTGGATGCGATTAATCATTTGACAGCCCTAACATATATATACTATATTGCATATATACATTCATTAAAGAATCCTAACAAATTATCATAATTTTTTACAAAATATTAAGCAGCAAAAACAGTTTTCAACATTGATAATGTAAGCTTTGGTAACACAGGAATAAATTAAAATTTTAAATATATATATATAAATAGAAAACAGTTATTTTAAACTGTAATAATATTGTGTATATTAATAATATATCAATGATATATATATATGTATGTGTGTGTGTATTTTTTTAATCAAATAAATGCATACATGGTGTGCATATGAGAAATTTAAAAACATTTTAACATTATTATTCAAAGATTTTATTATTATTGTTATTAACATTTTGGTCAGTATATTATACTATAAAACTATATACTATATTGATGAATTGTGCAATATACATGTGGTACCTTGTCTATAATTGACTGCATGTGAGATTTATGCATAAGATCCCCGTACAGCAGAGACGACCACTGCTCCGGTGAGATACGCAGTCCCGCTTCCATCGCGATGTGAACAATCTGAGCATCATGTTCACGACGCAGGGCTTCATAAGTGCGAAACTCCTCTTTGAGCTGCATGAGTGAGGAGTCTTCATCACGTTTGGTCACCTGAAAGCAGATAACGAGAAATGCCAGTCGATGTGCATATATAAATTTAGCACAAGCCCCCATAATTACCACTCTCCTCAACTGAGCCAAACAAGCCTCGCTGATTGACGTCTGATGTAAATGTTCTCATTAAGATGATTGATTTCATAAGGTGTCACAGTAAATCAAGCTCCAGTAAAGGACTCAATATCAAGCAGTCTGGATGCATATCAAGAGTTTATTAGATATTCCTATTGCCAAGCACTTTATATCCACATAATATCACATTACGGCAGGCTTAACACATCAGATAACTCTTTTCCGGACTAGTTGACGTAGATGAAGTACTGAGCGTAATAGCTGTTAAGTGATCAGCGGTTTTAGCGCAATCGCCGCGTCAAGCTGATTTTAGCTCTGACCTTAAAGCAGGAGGCGCGGTACAGCAGCTGAACTACGTGACCGATGCTGGTCTTGGACGCCTGAGGGAAGCGCGCTTCCAGTTTCTGCACCACAAACAGCACCAGAACCTTGCGCGAGAGAGCCGAGCCGTCCTCCAGCGCCAGCAGCACCAGCTTCAGAGCGTCTTCCTGCATGGCTGCCATATATACGGACAGAGAGATATAATCAGTGCTGGGAATGATCAGTGTGTGTTTGGTCATGTCAGATGAACAGATTCATGCTCTGGATGTTCTCAGAATAAAATACTCAAAATGAGATCAGGAGAGAAGATCAGTCTCTTCCCATTCAGAATCTGCCCTATGAGTAATCATCATTGACAGCCAAGCACAAACACACATTTGGAGATTCACTTTACGTGCATTAAAAGAATATTTCAGGTTATTTACAACTTGGGACATGTGACAGACAACATTATCAGGCAGGCTGATTAATCAGATGATTTGTGGGCATTTTGAGTTTAGCAGAATGAGTAAAAATATTTAACTAAAAATTGTAAATATGATCAATCAGATGAGATTTGGGCATTTTGAGATGAACAGAATCAGCTATGTAAAAATATTTTCATTAACTAAAAAAAAAAATCAATTAGATGATATTTTGGCATTTTGAAATTATCAGAAAGAGTAAAAATATTTTAATTAACTAAAAGATAAAAAGAACAATCAGCGGATATTTGGGCATTTTGATATATTAAAATCAGTAAAACATATTTTCATTAACTAAAATAAAAAAAAGATCAATCAGATGACATTTGGCCATTTTGAGATTATCAAAATCATTAAAATTATTTTCATTAACTAAAATAAAAAAGATAAATCAGCGGATATTTGGCCATTTTGAGATATTGGAAACAGTATTAAGTAAAATTAAAAAAAAGATCAATCAGATGAGATTTGGGCATTTTAAGATGATCAGAATCAGTAAAAATATTTTCCTTAACTAAATAATAATAATAAAAAAAAAGATTAATCAGATGATATTTAGGCATTTTGAGATATCAGAATCAACTATGTAAATATATTTTCATTAACTAAAATGAAAAAAAAAAGACTAATCAGATGATATTTGGCCATTTTGAGATAATCAGCAATGTAGAAATATTTTAATGAACTAAAATGAAAAAAAAAAAGATCAATAAAATAATCAATAAAAGATTAATCAGATGGTATTTGGGTGTACTGAAATATCAGAATCAGCTATGTAAAAATATTAATTAACTAAAATAAAACAAATGTGCAATTTACTAACAAATTACAAAATAAATTTGTAAAAATAAATACTATTTGTTTATACTAATAATATTTGTAAAATATTATTACAATTTCTAATACATTTTTTTCAATTGTAATATATTTTAAAATGTAATTTATTCCTGTGATGCAAAGCTGAATATTTAGCAACATTACTCCCATCTTTAGTGTCACACGATCCTTCAATAATTCTAATATTCTGATTTGCTGCTCAAGAAACAGTTCTGAGGACCAGCAATTTGGAAACATATTTTTGTGTAAATGTCATAAATCTTTGTTTTTTATATTCTTTGATGAATAGAAAATTCGAAAGAGCAGCAATTATTTGAAACTGAAATATTTTGGAAACATTATAAATGTCTTTACTGTCACTTTTGATCAATTTAATGCAACCCTCCTGAATAAAAGCATTCATTTCTTTAAAAAATAAAACACTAATTTTCAGACTTCTGTATGGGATTTTATATATTATTTTTTTTAAATCATATAAACTAAATAAAAACATTTAAAATTAACAAATATATTTAATACTATAAAACTATAATAGTGCTCTGGCAGCTAGCCACTTACAAATTTAGGACAAACACTTTTCCCAGTAGTCTACTAATCTACCGACAGGCTTATCAATGAATAATAAACTATTTCTTTCTTTTTTTTAAGTTGTGTAAATCTCATTCACTGTCAGTCAATTTTTTATTATGCGTTATCTGCATTATAGCTCTCTAGATATTACTATCAGCATTGGCCTTTGAAAAACAGTTGACACTTTTAAAACAAGAAATATGAACTCAGCACAAAATGTAGCTGTAAAGTCCTTTCGAAGTGAAACTACTTTTCCAAAGCTATATATATGTAAATATGTTACAGATATAATTCCAGACTTCTGCTCCTTTATGTCACATCCCTTCCTTTTTCCTTCATTGTATTCGCTTGTAAAGTGAAGTAACCATCAGATTTACTTTTTTCTGGTCATGACATGAATTGAAGTTGTAAAAAGCCGAAATATGCAAAGATAACCAGCTATATATCTTTAATGATGATAATAAAACGAATCAGTGCAAAGAAATGTTACAACACACACTGTTTACGGAAACTTACCAGGTCCAAGAAACTGACAGCCGCGTGCCCGCACAGCGGCCCATAGGTTGGCGGAGAGCTGCTGTGGGTTCTGGTGCTGCAAGATCAGTTCAGTAACAGTGCGCTCGCCCAGAGATCTGCACGCTCGGACCGCCCGCATACGCCCCTCCTCCTCAACCAGCTGGCAGTTCACAAGGGTCACCAGCTTCCTCTGCATGGGTCTACTGAGCGTGCTCTGACTGAGGGTCACTACACCTGTGTGGGAGGGGAAAACGCATGCTTACATATCCATGCGCGAATTAAATAAATGCATTTTCTTATTGTATGTTCTTATAAAGAAGTCAACATATAGTTCTTAAATGTCAAGTATTGCGAGATATTTAATAATCCTTATGTGGTGTCTCAAGTATAGCAAGGACTACAAATTTCAGGGAAAAAGAGAAGATAATAATTCACACTGTACATAGTGTGACCCATTAAATATAACTATAAAATAAAATAATTAATAATAGCATATTAGTATTACTGTACAGTATCTCACAGAAGTGAGTACACCCCCCATATTTCATTAAAAATATTATATCTTTTCATGTGACAACACTGAAGAAATAGAAGTGAGTGTACAACTTGTATAACAGTGTAAATTTGCTGTCCCCTCAAAATAACTCAATACACAGCCATTAATGTCTAAATGTCATGTGATTTTTTTTTTCATTTAAAATATATAATGCTATTATTTACTTTTTTCTTTTTTATATGATTTTTCAACATTTTCAAACCTAAAATCAGCAAGCTTTTATTTTGGCAGGTTGCTGGCAAGTAATTATATGCACTGCCAGGTCTTATATTTATATTATATAGTTAAGTAATACCACACAAGTTCTATTTTTGCAGATGTGAATCATATCATAATAACTCAATAAGGCATTTACCACCACCTCTTAATTTCTTATTTTTATTATCATTTCATTAAAAAAATATAGATGTTTAAAAGTTACATTAAAGCAAATGCAATTAAAACCCCATTTTATAATTTTTGGTAATCTTAATTGCCAAAAATATATATGTAAGTAAATATATTTAAATACATCAACATATTTCTCTGTAAACAATCCAAATATCACTTCAGATTGAAGTTCTGAAAAAATAGCCCTTGTAAAGTTTGTTAATGTAAATAAATCAATCCATTTTTAAATTGTTATAAATTCTATGTTAAATCAAAGCTGTTTTCTATTTGAATATATTTTAAAATATAATTTATTCCTGTGATTTCAAAGCTGAGTTTTTAGCATCATTACAGTCACATGATCCTTCAGAAATCATTCTAATATTCTGATTTGCTGCTTTAAAAACATTTATTATTATTAGTAGGCCTATATAATTTTTTCAGGTTTCTTTGATGAATAGAAAGTTCAGAAGAACAGCATTTATATGAAATCTAAATCTTTTCTAATATTAAAAAAGTCTTGACTCCAAGTTTTTGAATGGTATAGTGTATATAGTTTACAACGTTACAAAAGCTTTTTATTTCAGATAAATGCTGATCTTTAGATCTTTCTATTCATCAAATAATCCAGAAAAAATCCAGCAAATCAGCATATTAGAATGATTTCTGAAGGATCATGTGACACTGAAGACTGGAGTAATGGTGCTGAAAATTTAGCTTTGGTCACAGGAATAAATTTTATAATATATTCAAACAGAAAACACTTATTTTCAACAGTTTTTGCTGTATTTGGATCAAATAAATGCAGGCTTGGTAAGCAGAAGCTTAAAACTGGTGTATATGTATAGTATATATATGTATTTATTTATTTTTAATGTGTATTATATATATTTACAGTTAAACTACTATTAAATATGATTTTCTCTGAAATCAAATCCTTAATGCTTTAAAATGGCCTGTCAGTTCCCAAGTTCACCTACTAACACACCATATCCACTACTGATCCTACTTCCAGCAGCTGCTAAACATCATGAGTCTTATTGCTACACCGCAGTGTAATAGAGGAGGTTATGAGCTCAAAGCTCAATGAGGAGTTTAAGAGCTTTAGCCTTTAGTGTTCCTCTAGTCTGCTGCGAGGAGTAACTTTTATTGTTTCTCCAATAAAACACTCAATTGAGTCCTGAAACAGACTTTTCCACTCACAGCAGTTGAGACCATGAGTGTCCTGAAGTTTTATTGCTCATAGAGACCAAGTGTTTTATTAGCCTACAAAGAGCTTGTGTTCAACACAGTGGGAAATTAGCACCTGCAATAATGCACTGAGTAGGTTATAATGTGCTTATTGCTTTCATTTAACTTTTATTAAACATTATTAACATTAATGTGTATTTACATTTTTCAGTGCATGTACTGCATATAAAAAACCTGCATGTTTTTCTCTTGTTTCTGAAGTGGTCTTTGGGTTTCAGTGTTTTTTTTTTTTTGTTTTTTTTCCCTGACGCAAACATCTCCAACCACAGACAGATAAAGCACACGTACCCACTAAACAACAGGAAACGTTGCACTATTCAAGTGTGAGCTCATTCAGCCGCAAGTCTAAACAATAATGCAGCACTCGCTGACATTGTTGCTCATTTACCTGTGTCACTATCTTCACACTCACCTTTTCCTCCACTGATTGGTTTGAGATACAGCGCCAGCTCCTCCACACAGATCCTGCACACTTCATAATGTCTTGTGTCTTCAACACTGCCCACACTCACAATCTCTCCTTCTGGAACCTGCAGTAAAAAAGCATTGGCAGATATGAAAAACCACCAGAAGAGTTCTATTTATGACATTGTGATGTCAATGTTAAACATTGGTGAAAACTATCCGTTTGGAGTGAAGCAAAATGAAAATATTAGATGGCAAAATTAAGAAAATTACTACATAACCCCAAACAATAAAAAATGGGATCCAATTAATGAGTTCATTAAATGTAATAATTGACATTATGTTAGTAAATGTATGGTAAGTCAGAACTGTGAGATATAAATTATTGTAAGATATAAACTCAGAATTTAGAGAAATATACTTAGGATTATGAGATATAAATTCAGAATATCTGTAAATACACTCAGAATTACAATATATAAAAACTTAAGATTGAGAGAAATGTACATAGAATTGCGAGATATAAACTTTTTTTTGAGAGAAATATACTTAGAATTATGAAATATAAATTCAGAATTGCTGGAAATACACTTAGAATTATGACATACAAACTTCGAATTGAGAAAAATATACTTAAAATTATGAGATATAAACTTCGAATTGAGAAAAATTTACTTAGAATTATGAGACATAAACTTTGAATTGAAAAAATATACTTAGAATTATGAGATATAATCTTAGAATAGAGAGAAATATACTTAGAATTATGAGATTTAAACTTAGAATAGAGAGAAATATACTTAGAATTATGAGATATAAACTTAGATTTGAGAGAAATATACTTAGAATTACGAGATATAAACTTAGAATAGAGAGAAATATACTTAGAATTATGAGATATAAACTTAGATTTGAGAGAAATATACTTAGAATTATGAGATATAAACTTAGAATTGAGAGAAATATACTTAGAATTACGAGATATAACTTAGAATTGAGAGAAATATACTTAGAATTATGAGATTTAAACTTAGAATAGAGAGAAATATACTTAGAATTATGAGATATAAACTTAGATTTGAGAGAAATATACTTAGAATTACGAGATATAAACTTAGAATAGAGAGAAATGATTTGAGAGAAATATACTTAGAATTATGAGATATAAACTTAGAATTGAGAGAAATATACTTAGAATTACGAGATATAACTTAGAATTGAGAGAAATATACTTAGAATTATGAGATATAAACTTAGATTTGAGAGAAATATACTTAGAATTATGAGATATAAACTTAGAATAGAGAGAAATATACTTAGAATTATGAGATATAAACTTAGATTTGAGAGAAATATACTTAGAATTATGAGATATAAACTTAGAATTGAGAGAAATATACTTAGAATTACGAGATATAACTTAGAATTGAGAGAAATATACTTAGAATTATGAGATATAAACTTAGAATTTAGGGAAATACACCAGGAATTATGAGATATAGAATTCTGAAAAAAGTCAGAACTGAGAAAAATCTATTTAAAATTATGAGATATAAACTTAGAATTGTGGGAATTACACGTTAAATTACAAGATATAAACTATAAATTGAGAAAAATATGCTTAGAATTATGATATAAGCTTAGAATTCTGTAAAAAAAAAAAATGCAGTTTTACGAGAGATAAACTCAAAATTCTGAGAAAATAGTCAGAATTGAGTGATGTAATCTTAAAGTTGTGAGATATAAAGATTGCAGAATTCTGAGTTCGCTGCATATCTGGCAATTATGTCTTTTTGTTAGAAATGCAAGTTCATATCTCGCAATTCAGAGTTTTCTCTGATAAAAACTCACAGCAACTATTTTAATTTTTTCCGCTATAGTTTACTTTTCATTTTAATTAATTTCTTGTAAAACTTTATGCACTGTTAATACACTGATAATTTTAAAAAATGAGTTTTGAACACAGCCCAGAAAGACAGCAACACTGGATGTCTTCAGCTTTTCAAAACCAATCATATCAATCATAACAGCATGCCCCACTCACCGGCGCCCCCACCAGCTGCAGGAGGGCACAGTTGACAGGCAGCACATCAATGTCAGTGCTTATGGCCGTCTGGTCAAAAGGACAGGCCTTGCGATGCAGTTTGTGCAGGCAGGTCTTGCAGACGGTGTGCGAGCAGCCCAGGCTGATGGGCTTGTGGCTGCAGGCGTCAAACTCATTGTAGCAAATGGGGCAGGATAGAAACTCAGTCCATTGAGCTGCCTGCACCGGCATCCTGTGACCTCCAGGTGGAACAATCACGCTCAGGTAGATCGCATGACGCCTCGCCCCGGCGCCTTAAACACACCTGAGAAGAGAAGAAGACATTGAGTCCCATTCAGTAATCATGTATACACACAAATTTATACAAGAAATCTGAGTACAATGACTTTTACGAAAAAAAATCATGTATGAAGCAGAGTTTTTTTGCTCTATTCATTAAAAGAACCAATTAATTTGATGTAGACCTATAAGAGTAATTTGTTCATGAATCATACTACAAAGGTGGTGCTGTTTATTTTTTCATGTAAACCATTTTTTTCTTGTGCCAGTTTCTCGAGTCATTAAAAGAACCAATTCATTGTTTACTTATGCCAGTTACTTGATTCATTAAAAGAGTCAGTTCATTTGACTAACAAGAGTTCTTACTTTGTAAATTTAACTACATAGGCGGCACTGTTTTTGCTTGAATATGTGTTTTTTTGTTTTTTACTTGTGGCATTGCTTGATTCATTAAAAGAACAAATTCATTTGATAATAAGTAGGGATGTGACAAGATCTTGTGGTACGAGATCTTGCGAGACCAGTCGGATCTGGTGACGATGACGTGACATCGAACGAGACGATATCCTTGCAAAATATTTTGAAGGGTTTACATTAGAGCTGCAAGATTAATCCTTAAAAGATTGCGATCACTGTTCAAACACCTAAGGGATCTTATTCCTGAATGACAATGATTCAGCGGTGTCTATTACGAATTCAAATTTGCATTCATGCTGCTGTTGATCCAGAAAGAGCAACACAAACAGTCTTTTCAACCACATAATGATCATCATTTCTGTGTTACAGACATTTAAATAACAGCAGTACTGAGATAAAAGCTTATAGTTTGGGTATAAACACTTATTGTCTACAATAGCGATCAAAATGAAAGTATCTTAACACTTGCATGTATTGTAATGCTTATCCTCTTCCGTCAGGAGATGGCGACAACTGCACGTTTAAAAACGTATTTATCATTGAATCACTCATTCAGGAGATTTCAATAGTGAAACAAGTCTTTATTATTTGAGACACTGACTTCATTTCTTTTAAATTTTGATCAAATATATTTTTAAAAAGACTTAAGCTATGAATATTGTGTAAGAACCACTAGTAAAGTACATTATTTTGTTTAGATTTCTAATATTTTTTTTTCTTTAGAATTGTGAGAGAATTGTGATCTCCAATTTATTAAAAAAATCGTGATTTTCTATTTATTCAGAATACTGCAGCTTGATTCATTAAAAGAACCAATTAATTTGACTGATAAGAGTCATTGTTCATAAATCAGACTACATAGGCTACATTCATTTTATTAATTGTGCCAGCTACTCGATTAATTAAAAGAATCAATTAATTTGACTAGCAAGAGTTATTTCTTTGTAAATTGTACTACATAGGTGGCGCTGTTTATTTCTGAATGTTTTTTTTTTTTTTTTACTTGTGCCAGTTGCTTGATTCATTAAAAGAACCAATTAATTTGACTAATTAAATTTAAATATAAATATATTAAATATAATTTCTTCATGATTCAGAGTACATAGGTGGTGCTGTTTGTTTTTGCGTGCAACATGTTTTTTTTTTTCACTTGCGTCGGTTGCTTGATTTGTTAAAGGAACCTATTCATTTTTTTACTTGTGCAAGTTGTTTGATTCATTAAAATAATTAATCCATTTGACTTACAATAGTAATTTCTTTGCAAATTGGACTACATAGGTGGCACTGTTTGTTTTTGTGTACTGCACTATTTTTTTAACTTGTGCCAGTAAGCAACCCCTCAGAACATCCAAACATCCAGAATCCCTTTAGCGACATCCAGACATCATGGCGCTCATATTTTTTTTAGAGATACTGGTTCTCTCTCACTTCCTCAACCTCTGATGTCATTTCTTGTTGCCATCAGATCTCAGCTCTAGGAATAAACTGTCTTGCACTCAGACTCATTCATGTTCTTCACCTCTCCATTCACTCAACCCCTCCCTCACGCTTTCTTGAGATCCCTTTATTTGTTCCTGAATTTGTGCTCTTCAGGGACTTCCTGAGGGACAGACGGTGGAGCAGATAAGAGTGATTTACAAACAGCCATCAGCACTGTGTGGATTGAAACCCCACATTAAACACTTCACAAACTCCAGCAAAAAAAAGCCAGGGAGAGGAACAGCTGAAAATTTACTTTATCTTCGTCAGCGCCTCATGGTTGACTCTTGTCGGAAGGTGTAAAATTACAGCGGTTAAAGAAATCATTCATTCCCCTACTTGGACACCACACAGAGCTTCAGCTGCCACGCAACTGCTGTTCTAGCACCTGCTGACCGAACCCCCTTGACTGATGTCTGTTCCTCCAGGAAAAGGCTTCGGTGACACTTCATACCCCTGACAGAACTACCATGTCATGCAAAGCTATGCAAGGGCCCCTACTGCTGTTGAAAATCAATCATTTGTCAGGGAGGAGCTCATGCCTTTGGCCATGTGGGCACCCCTATCTTTTAGTACATTTTATGCATCAAACTCTTAAAAGTACAACAAAAACACCAGACAAATATGTTTGTCACGAAAATGTCAGTACATATTAACTGTTAAGTAAAAGAAGCCATCATATATAATATTCAAACTAAAAGTTGTAAGTTTATTCTTAACGTAAGACGGCATTTATGCACATAAAACACAAAGCAATATGGAATATCAACGGCGTTCGTTTTAAATACAATTATGAACAATTCAGCATATTAAATGCAACATTAATAAAAGAGATACAATGAATAAAGTAACACCCGAAGTACACCGCAAGTTATTGCACATATATTAAACATTTATGCAACTACGCACCATGTAAGTGAAACATCCACAGCGTAGCTCGATTCCGCTCTCGCGAGTCATATTTCCACGCTGCTGCTGAATTTAATGTCGCTAGGTTCACGCGTGTGACAAAACGTGGTCGTGGGGTTTGAAGATAGTTGCGGTGGTGGGTTTCAAGGTGTGATTCATGGTCACGAGGAGCATCACGATGCTTGAGGGAATACTGTTATTTACACGCCTACTCCACCACGCGAATCACGCGAGTGAACATCATCAGTACACTTTACATATATTAAGTAGTGCGCGGGCGTGTGTTATAGATGTTACATTTATACTTCGTTACAAACGTATTAATACAAACATAGCGTTTTTAAAAGTCGGTTTATAAAATAATTACATATGAAATACAGTATCTGGCAGCTATTAAATGACGCAGGAGTGACGTTTGGAAATAATACAGGGTCAAATGGACTTGTTTGAACTGAGCACGTCATGTGTGGAAAGTGGTGCAACACACAAAAAAAAATACAAAAGATCACTTCAAGCTCATAAACAGGAAATCATTTCACTGTCTTGTGACCATGTGACTAGGGCACAGCAGAAAATAGAAACTCTTAGGTTAAACAGGAAAATGTTTGCAACTATTACCATTATGAAAGTTATTTACAATTTTACAGTAAATGCTGAAAGTTCAAGGGAAGTAAGACTACACACTGCTGTAATCCTAAATATTGCACTGAAGTGTATATATGATGTGAGTATACAAAGGCATAAATATTTAGAGTTATTTTAACCCTCAAACATTTCAACCAACATCAACTCAGCCTGGGACAAAACATTAAAAAATGATAACTTTCATCAACACAGTTTGCACCTGGGGCCACGGTGTAGGCCTACTATTAATCCCTTGATGGATGGTCCCTTGTGTTTCATGGAAAGCACTTGCTTCAATATATTGACAGGCCCAGAACCTGAACCCTAGGAATGCTGAGGGGTAATGGGTGCAAATGTGCGCTTGAGTATATCTTTAGGTCACTGTGACCCCAAAGTCGGAACATCCTGTCCTTGTCATCCCATACACCTCCTGTCTTCTTCTTACTTCTACACACATAAACCTTTTTGCCCCACCAAGAGATGCAAGTTTGAATAGAACGCAAATCTGCATCCATGTTCCAAGAACGTTTTAATGTTCTCATTAAGTTGAAAACGTTGTTTATGAACGTTCTCTGAATGTCATTGTGGGAACATGCCTTTTAAATGTTCTCTAAACGTTCTGAAACAAATAGTAACATTTAGAAAATGTCGTCCAACTGAAACGTTCCAAATATGTCAACGTTTCTGGAAGAACGTTTGTTCTTAACTTTGAGAGAATCTTGCCAGAATGTTTGCCAAAGTTTTGAAAACAGGCTATTTCAGGCTACATTACCTGCGGCCTCCTTTATTATTATTAGGCCTATTATCATTATTTCATACTGACTACTGCTTGCCATGCTGGTTACGCCTGTAAATAAATATACTGCAAAAATGTGGTAACGCATAAAATTTACTAGATTTACTCAAGTCAAGAAACGATTATAATTTAGCGCATCGTGTTTTTAGAATGGAATCAGGTAGAAACCCCCTCAAGGTAGACGCCACCATCAAAGTAACAACAATACATTTGCGCTCTTTACACAGTATATTGAAACCGAAACTAGCCTACTTAAATGTATTGTCTTTTGATTAAAGTATTGCGTTTTGGTGTAATGTGTCTTTCAAATGTACAGAAATATGAGTATCGTTATTAGTATACATGGAAAATGAACACTATAATGCCTTGGGTGGATCGAATGAATGAAACGTGCAAGAATCAATTGTTCTTAAGACGCGGAAGTCTGTTTGAGCGCGAATTGTGCTTGATGGTGTTGTGCAACTTTACTGACAGCTACGCACCTATAAACTTATTCTAGTGCAGATCAACTTTATACAACGTGGATCATTGGTTCACAAAATAATCATGAAATTGACTAATCACTGATTATAATTTTTGACCATGAATTTTATTAGACATTTAAATAAAGGCATTAAATTATAATGCTGATATCATATTCAATGCACACCATGAATACCTCAAACGCAATAGGCATTCTTGCTTAAATAATTAGCTATGCAACAAACTTAAAGCAACGCGACATGCTGTTGCTCATGCTTCACTGTCTATTTGCTTTCACGCAAAAAGTTTGAAAAAATAATCTTACTTATTATAAGGATGATGTTGCATAATGATTTCGCGCACATCTTTGAGCTGCGCGCGCCACACCAGCAGCTATCCCCAATAATACTTCCCAATACTGTCAAAGTCGCGCGTCTTGCACTTACCGTAGGCGATACAGAGTATCATCATAACCGTCCATAGTTTATGTGCACTTCGCCATCAAGAGCAAATTCTTCATCGCGTTCAATTATTCGCACCCGAGCCGAACTTGTTTTCTCCGATTTTTGGCGTCCCTTTATTCCGTCCACACATCACATAAAAGCAAATGTGTAATTTCCAGAGATTTGGGAGCGCATTCCCTGACAGCGCGACATGTTCAGCATGAGCAGGTACACTCCCATGACCATCAGCGAATATACGAAAACTACTATGACTAAGACGTCTGTTTGAATATTAAAAAGCCAAGCCTCTGCCATTGGATGACAACAACATGGCGTCTGCGTTAGCTAATCAATATTCATGAGCTTAGTATTCACTTGTAGCAAAAAGGCACCTGTCGCTGGAGCGGATTCCTAAGGTTAAAAAGAAATCTAAAAGATACATTGTTGTGCCTTATTTCCAATTGAATTGTATCTATTATTAGCTTAGAACAGTACTTTATAGTACTTTATTCTTTTAATTTGGAAGTAAGCCTATGGGTGAAACTTATGGTTCATTAGGAAAATAACGAGAACAATAAGAAAATGCAGTAAACGGTTAAACTGTTTGCACTACAAACCAGTTTGCTCATAATTAAGATAGCCTAATACATTTAAATAATATGGTAAGACACATTGCAATATCAAGCAGCAAAATGAGCTGTTTCGTACAGGTAAAAATAGAGACCAGAAGCCAGACCCATAAAATTTACCACTCGTACGGGAAGAAAGAAGTGTATAAATAGGCTACCTAGTGACAGTTTTGTAGGCAGGGTTGCCAGGTTTTCACAACAAAACCCGTCAAATTGCTACTCAAAACAGCCCAATCCCATTTCGGAGCCCGCGTTTCGGAGGGTAAAATACACGTTTTTGGAGGGATTCCCCTTGTAAAATTAGCATTCCAGGGGCTAAGTATAACGTTTTTGGGGTCGCCTAACCAGCGGACATGAAAAACAACCGGCGGCAACAGTGGCAAAACCCTCGGCAAAACCGCAGACGTGGCAACACTGTTTGTAGGCTACCAGAGTGTTTCTCTTATTTAGTTATTGTTCGAACAGAAATTAATCATTCGTATGATAACTTGTGTTTTTTTTTTTAATTATTATTATTATTAGTATTATGTAAAATAATCAATTAATATTGTGGGTTTGTTTCTTTGTTTAATAACTATTTTAATACACATTTTAGAACCAATTATAGCATTTATGCTGCTTCTAAAAAGTATGGAAAGTCATTTAAAGCAAGAATTCTGTTAATACTTGGAATTATCTCATCATTTAGCAACAGATTAGCCCAACTGGCGGCAGATGGAATAAAAATAGCATTTTCCTTTTTGCCTCATCAAAAGTAATACAATCATTGATGATCTTTCACATAACCGCAATCTTTCTACGCATTATCCATTCCTTACGATACGCAGCTTTACTCTTCAAAGTTTCCAAGCAACCTTCTCATTACCTAATTAATATTCATCAGCCAAGCCTTCGGCATAGTAGGATTCGCAATTTCAAAGATCCGTTGAGCAGTGAGATTCAGACTCTGTATCACTCCGCCGCGGATGCTCGTATCCCGAATTGAGCTGTGGCTGCGCTTGTTTTAACTTTAAATGGCTCGGTTGGATCCTGAAACTGTGCTGTTTTCAACAGAATATCTCAGAGGATGTTGTTGCTGTGATGATTATTATGCAGGGACTATTTTCATGTAGGGGGCAAGGATAAAGATGTAAAGGGGCAAAGCCGGAACAAGCCGCTTTTCGAGGCGTAGGCTGCATGTATTTTAAAGAGACAGAGATGCTTTAGTTGAACGAGAGGGGAACATGTGGATCTGTTTGTTCATGTTCCTGGGCGAAAAATGGTCCATAAAAGGTTAATTTGCCTCGATTATATATACAAAGAGCATCCTCATGGGAATCTACTGTATAGTCTTCTGCTAGTGAAAGAATCCAATTTGACCAAATGGCATAATGCTCAGTCCTTATGGGGGCTCTTTTGAGGGAGTAAATTGTGAATTCAAGTCATACTTTCTGTTCCTGCTTTACTGATAAGTAAAGATCTCTTTCATGTAGAACTACAGTAGCAGGTGCAATTGCATGTTCTATGTTCTACAATGATTTATGTGCAAAAATATTTTATTAATCCTGACTTAAGTAATATGTGACCCTGGACCACAAAACCAGTCATAAGTAGCACGGGTATATTTGCAGCAATAGCCAAAAATACATTGTATGGGTCAAAATGATAATTTTTTTTTTATGCCAGAAATCATTAAGATATTAAGTAAAGATCATATTCCATTAAGATATTTTGAAATTTCCTACCATAAATATTTCAAAACTTGATTAGTAATATGCATTGCTAAGAACTTCATTTGGACAACTTTAAAGGTTTTCTCAATATTTTTATTATTTCTTATTTTATTTATTTATTTGCATCCTCAGATTCCAGATTTTCAAATAGTCGTATCTCAACCAAATATTATCCTATCCTAACAAACCATATATCATAAATGTTCACTTCGCATTTAAAGTCACACAGTTTGCTCGTCAGACTGTCATCATGCTAGCACATTTACCCCCATTCACTCACTTTTCATTTGTTTTACAGTAAATCCCAAGTGAGAGAGACATTATTGATAAGAACGTTGGCGACACCATCTGACCACAAACCGACACTGCCACTGCAGTCACACTGTACATATTTAAATACGTTTTTAAACTGCAGATGTACTGCTCATATCTGTCAACCCTCCAGTTTTCCCCGAAATTTTACCATTCTATCCTGCTATCATACCGTTTAAATATTTTCCTTTAGGCTATCTCACTAAGCGTATTTTATAAGTAGCTGGTTTTAGCTGGTCTCCCAGCCTGACCAGGCTGGTTTTAGCTGTTTTTTCAGCAGGGTAAATTTCCCGTAATTTGTATGGCTTAAACCTCATTATATGAATAATCAAGTCAATACATTTCAAGGTTGAGTATTGTTTAATTGATTAAACAATACTTGCGCTGCAAGTTTCAAAGGTGCTCTGCTTTGTTTTTTGCGGTTACCGAGGAAACGGATAGTGGCGAAAGTGCTACCTGCTGGCAGAGAATTAATTAGCATTTTCACTAATTTGACTAACCTTATTTTTACTCAGAATACACCAAGCTCTAAATGTGAACCGGTGAATCCACAAGAAATAATCAATTATAAAACACTAAGATATATTTATATGTTACTAAATGAATGTAATTGTTTGACAATAATTGTTTAAATTCATATAAATAATACAGTTTTTCTCAATTGCTAAAACACTACCAGGCTTTTGAACTAAAATTTCAAAACCATAACACCATTTTTCAAAAAGCACACCCATTTTTCTTAACTATAAACACTATTCCATGGTTTGACACATCAAATTTGGTGAACTGTTTCTGCAAAACTCTACTCACAAATCCCTACATTTCTCAGCGCTTACACCATGTGATCATTTAGAAAGCACTAGTATTCAAAATTCTTCACTTAAGTCACTACAGCTTGAGCTCAGTTAGCAAACACTTACCCAGGTGAAAACACTAAGCATCAAAATTGAACACACATCAATCAGATTCTTCAACAGATAGATTAAAGGGGCCGAATCAGTTCTTTGAACTTTGGAACAATGGATCCACTGAGAAATGAAAGAATAGGTCAAAGAGGAAGAGGAAGAGAAGGACAAATTGAAGGATGAGGGAGAGGAGGAGGAGAAGGAGGAGGTGGTAGAGGAAGTGGAAGAGGAAGAGGAGGACAAGTTAAAGGACGAGGGAGAGGAGGAGGTGGTGGTGGAAGAGGAGGAGGAGGTGGAGGAATATGAAGAGGAAGAGGAGAAGGAGAAAGATGAAGAGGAAGAGAAGAAAGAGGACAATGACAGCAACATGGAAGAGAAAAAGGAAGGGCAAAGGCAAGAAGACAAGCAGTCTGATATATTTTAGCTTATGCTTGGATCAGGCATGCAATAGGATTTTACCCCTGCTGCCTGTAATGTTGAAGAGGTTCTTTGGCCTGTCCCAGAAGATGGGATGCTGGGGCAGAATAATTATTTTGTTGTTGTTTGCTGTTTTGTACTGTACTCTACAGTACATTAAAATACATTAAATTAAGGAATAAAACACTTTTTTTTTTGGCACAAGCAACACTTACCAGTTTTTATAGTATTGTTTTGAATTTATCTCATTAGTGTGTAAAACTGTGTTGCAGTGTGTGTGTGTGTGTGTGTGTGTGTGTGTGTGTGTGTGTTTGAGGGCTTGTGTATGATATCCGAGGCCAAAGTTTGGTTTTTCAGCAAGAGTGAAAGGTTTTGAGTGTAGAGCTTCATTCTGACCTGAAAATAGGATGTTTGGGGAACTGGGTGAGATGTTATGGATTTGTGTTTACTGTTCTGAGAATACGAGGCATAGTTTCAAGAAACGTGTTTAAGCAATCAAGAAAAACTGTAATAATGTAATAATTACATTTTCCCTTTTCCCTGTATTTTGGAACTCAAATGTTAACAGTACTGCTAAATCTAACATGCACCTTGTGGATTCATGTTCTTTAAATTTACCACCGATTTACAATAATGAAAGGTTTCACCAAAAACAAGTACAAAGGAGGGCATAATCTCAAAGACACTATCCACCTTTTTCTTTAACAAGTAAGCCTATGGATCAGATGGTCACTACAAACCAGTGTGTTCATAATTAAGATAATACATTAAAAATAGCACGGTAAGACACACCATATTCCAATATCAAGCAGCAAATAGCTGGAAGCCACACCCACGAAATTTAAAAATGGCCGTGCCCGATCTTACAGGAAGAAAAAAGTGGACAGTTTGTGAAAGAAGGCTTTGAAAATGTTGATCCTAACCTAAAGAGGTAGAGCTGCGGCGAAATATTTTAAAAAGCTATTTTAATTGTTCCAACCTAATTAAAGAAAAGAAAACAGAAAATTAAATGTAGGCTATTTAATATTTTAACTAATTAGCATTTTAAATAAAAATAAATAATGTCAAATGTTTAATTTGAAGGAATAGCTTTTACAATTCTTGCGTGTAATTGGAGAAAAGTTTTATTAGAACACAAGGGGGCGTTCTTTGCACACGGTGACTTCAAGATCTTTTTCTTTTTTTGATATTAATGGGTTCTTTCATCTCTCTGTCGATCTTTAACTATGGTTCACTGGGGCACCTTACATTGTTACTGAGCTGCTGAACTCTACAGCTCCTGCAAAGTGTTTGTTTGGACGGTGTTTTCTAGCCAGTGTCTGGCCGTTTGATGTAGTTTTTGCTTCCCAGGTGAAAGAATATCTGGCAATGGGATATCCACTCACCTGTTTTAGAAAACGATTCATTAAAGGACTAGTTCACCCAAACTCATTCAAGATCTAGATGAGTTTGTTTGTTCATCAGAACAGATTTGGAGAAATGTAGCATTACATTACTTGCTCACCAACGGATCCTCTGGAGTGAATGGGTGGCATCAGAATGAGAGTCCAAACTGCTGATAAAAACATCACAATAATCCACAAGTAATCCACAAAACTCCAGTCCATCAGTTAACATTTTGTGAAGCGAAAAGCTGCATGTCTGTAATAAACAGTTCCATCATTAAAATGTTTTTAACTTAAAACCTTTGCTTTTGACTAAAATAGAAGTTCATAATTCATGCTTTCTCCAGTGAAAAGGTCATCTCGTCTGTGGAAACTTTCTTACCCATTCTAAAAGAATATTTCCTAATTTCATAAAAAACGTCTTAAAAAAAAGTCTTTTATTTACTTATTTAAACTTATTTTAAGTATATACATGCAACTGTATGCAACAATATATAGTTGCACCAAACATTCAAAATTAATCTGGAAATTCAGTCCTCAGATATAAAAGCCTCACAGAAAACTACATTTCAGCGTAGGATTTGTAATTTAATAGCCGAGTAAAAAGACGTTTCGGTGGCCTGTCTTTCTCTCTTGACCATAGTCACTTTCAAACCTCATTCTTCTCCTAGAACACGATTTCAAAGACAATGTGTCATTACTCAAGCAGAGGCATTCAGAACTGGACAAGACATAATTACAGGGCTCTTCAAATCAGTTTGAGTATAGAATGTCACAGGAACGCTAATGACACACGTGCACTCCGTTTGAAGACAGATGCTATGAGGAAACGAATTTCGCCAACATCTGATCTGATTGGATGCAAAACACAAGTTTGCATTTGTTGCTTTGATGCTTGAAGGATGTGCAACCACACAGGTAAATCATTAGAACAAAACTAATCCCGTATGTACAGTATCTGATGGATTGCTGAGAGAGCTTCCCCTCTGAACTGCAAAGAGCTGTCAGATTTAGAGACTCTATTATTAGTGGTCCTTTGTGTGTTTATGGGAGTGAACCTGGTTTTCTTGATCTCTGTTAAGCCCCTTAAGACAGGTTCTGCAAGTGGAAATGCATCTGAAAATATTCAGGAGCAACATGTGACATATGACTAGTATGTCGATTAGAAAAATAAAAACCCTTTCCAAAGGGTGTGGTTTAAGGTTATTTGCTTATAATTTACTGTTGTTATGTGAGATGTGTAACATGGGCATTTTAAATAATCTAAAGAACATTTTTCCACTATATAGAACCTTTTTTTGGAATGGAAAGATTTTACAAATGTTGAAGGTTCTTAATGGAACCATGGAACAGATTTGAAAGCACAAATTGCAACAGTTGGTAGCAATTTGTTATATGAATCACACTGATCAAATGGGTGGTTCTTGTCATTATTTAGCTGCTTGCTGCTTGTTATTAATAAACATCTGTTTAAAATGTACGTTTGAGGTATGAGTAATGCATGTGATGACAAATGAAGATGAGGGGATGACGGGATGATGGGATGATGATCAATATTGCTAAGTCTGCGGTTTTCCCACGGAATTGGGTTACTTTCATGAAGCAACCCCAATATTGTAATATTTAGCCCCTGGAATGCTAATTTTACAAGAGGAACCACACCACAAAATGTGTATTTTACCCCCTGTATGGTGATTTTTACCTGGGGACCCACCTGGAAATGCCATTGGGCTACTTTTGGGCTAGTTCTGAGTAGCAATTGGGCAGGTTTTTGTTGTGAAAACCTGGCAACCCTGATGATGATGACAAAATGCGAATCTCCTCAAATAATGCTGCTAAGCTCCTGTGGTTGCTAAACAGACTCGAGCCTATCACAGATCTCATTTCACTCAATATCTAAAACCATTAAGCTTAAAAAAAAACATAATACATTTTAGAGAAAGCCTGTACCTTGAAAATGCCAATGCTCATGACTAAACAGTGAATTATGGTTGTCACTACCTGTATTTTTCATGAGTTAATTGTTGAATGCGGATGTCACTACTGTATTTCAGTGAATTATGTGTGTACAGAATGCAATTAAGGAATAAAACTGACAACCGAATTTAGCTGTGTATATGGCCCTTATGACGTACTGGCACAAAGTACAAATCATTTGCAATGGTCGTAACATGACAACACGACAACAGGAATCGTAACAACATTCGTGTTTTTTCTTATCATTCTCGGTCAGGTAGGTGGAATGTAACTATTTGCATTAGTTTTTATGGAAAGTAATTCATTTTATTACTTTTGTGTTACCTTTTCTCTTCTGGGCTGGGCTTGCTTGCTTGTTATTACAGTTTTTTCCCAGTTGCTTAAACACATTTCTTGAAATTTTTTTGCAAAGTTTTTGCAAAACTCTAAACACAAATCCATAACTTCTAACTCAGTTCCCCAAACATCCTATATTCAGGTCAAAATGAAAATCTCCTTTCAAAATCTTGCTGAAAAACCAAACTTTGCTCTCAAACATGACACACAAACCCTCAAAAACACACACACTACAAGACATTTTTGCACACTGATGAGATAAATTCAAAACAATACTACAAAAACTGGTAATAAGTTGTGCTTATGCCAATAAATAAATAAATGAATAATAATTTAAGAATCTTAATAAATTAAAGAAAAACATAATGAACACAAAAAATGTATGCATTTATTCCTTAATTTAATGTACTGTAGAGTACAAAACAGCAAACAACAACAACACAAATAATTATTCTGCCACAGCAACCCATCTTTGGCCTGGGACCTCTTCAACAATACAGGATATTGGCCCTGGCCAGACAGCAGGGGTCAAAAAAAAATCTAACCCTGTCATGCATTAACTAAAATATATGACACTTGTCTTCTTGCCCTTCCTCTTTCTTTTCCATGTCGTCATCCTCCTCCTTCTTCTCATCTGCTTCCTCTTTCTCCTTCTCCTCTTTCTCTTCCTCTTCTTCCTCTCCATACTCCTCCTCCACCTCCTGCTCTTCAAATTTACACATTACTGTATTGATTGATTGCAAAAGACTGGATAGGATTCACAGTTACACTTTTACTAGTGTAAGCAGGAACCAGGAAGCAGGAACCGCCAGATGAGAGATCAGGAAACCAGGAGCAGACCCAGCCGGACTCATGGACAAACAGACGAACTGACAAAGACAAGACAGGTAGCGCCCCATAAATAGAGCCGAGCTGATGAGCCACACCTGACTCCAATCAGCTCGTAACAGCCACTCAACACACCCACTCAACAACCACACACACACACACACACACACAAACAAACTCGCACCCAACACAACAGACATGAATGAGACAGTGAACCCATGAAACGTGACAGACACCAACCCCTCTTACCCGTTGATTGTAATCATCAATAAGGGAGTGATCCAATATGTCCCTGGCAGGAACCCAACTTCTACCTGGCTCTCATCCAGGTATGGTGACACCTCTGGACAAAGGCGTGGGCAGAGGGGACCGCGACATCAGACTCCATACTGGGAAAAAGGGGTGGCCGGAAAGGAACCGACTGTGCATGGAACGCGCAGTTCTCCGCCTTGACAAAAAGCCCATTCTCTAGCAGCCTCTGGAGTACTCGTCTGATGTGCTGAACATGTTCCTGGAGAGAAGAAGAAGAATATCAATATGTCGTCCAGGTAGACATATATGAATTGATCGACCATGTCTCTCAACACATCATTGACGAGCGTTTGGAAGACCACTGGGGAGTTTGATAACCCAAACGGCATGACCAAGTACTCAAAGTGCCCCCTGGGGGTATCAAACGCAGCCTTCCACTCATCCCCCTTTCTAATGTGGACCAAATAATAAGCGTTGCGCAAGTCCAATTTGGTAAAGACGGAGGCTCCCTGCAAAGGATAGGTATTCTTTACCGTGATGCTGTTCAGCCCGCGATAATCAATGTATGGTCGCAGGGAGCCATCCTTTTTCGCGTCAAAAAAAAAATCCCGCCCCCGCCGGAGAAGAGGAAGGGCGGATGATCCCCGCTGCTAGAGAATCAGAAATGTATTTCACCATGGCCTCCCTTTCAGGAGCAGAAAGCGAATATAACCTGCCTTTAGGTGGAGAAGTACCTGGAACTAGGTTAATGGCACAGTCATAGGGACGATGCGGAGGGAGAGAAGCAGCCCTGGACTTGGTCGTGGTACTCCCTGGGCACGTTAGACAGGTTCACTACCTCATCCTGCAATGAAGCACAAGAGACGGGAACAAGCAGACACAAGACAAGATGCGTAACATCTTTCACTCCACGCCGTGACACAGTTCCGCCCCCAGTTAAGCGTGGGGCCATGTTGAAGGAGCCAAGGATGACCCAGAACAATAGGTGCCAGGGGGAATGGGTAACATAGAATTTAATCCACTCTGTGTGGTTACCTGAGGAGACTAGAGTCAGTGCTGGCATGGAGTAAGTGATACTCGGTAACGTATGTCCATTAAGCGCCTTAACAGAGATCGGTTGACTCAGAAGGATCATGGGAATCTGAAGGTGTCTAGCGAGAGCAATGTTCATAAAATTACCTTCCGATCCAGAGTTAACAAGAGCACTACATAGTTGCATGTCATAGTGGTTGGCTGCCCATTGCACTCTTAACGGGAGGAGAGTACTCGATGAGGGTTTGTCCAGTGATGCTCCACCCAACAGCAGCCTCAGTCCTGCTGTCGGGCTCGGTCTTTTACTGGGCACTCAGTCAAAAAATGTCCCGCCGTTCCACAGTAGAAACACAACCCTCGTCTTTTACAACATTCACTCTCCTCCCAGGAAAGCCGAGTTCTCCCGACCTGCATGGGCTCGGTGTCCATGAAGTGGCCAAACGCATTCTCCGCTGCCCGAAATCCCTGGAAACTCAGCGGGTGATTGACCATGAGCACGCCGGTCACATTGATGTAAATGTGCATCCACCCACAGGGCTAACTCCACAAGACCTTCGAAATCCTTCGGTAAGTCTAGCAGGCAGATCTCCCTTTGAATGCGGTCAGCCAGCCCATGCAGGAAGATGTCCCATCGCGCCTTCTCATTCCAACCACACTCTGCCGCCAGGGTCCGGAACTCGATGGAATAGTCAGAAACCGTGCGCTCACCCTGGCGGAGATCGGCGAGTCTTCATGCGGATTAGCGCCCTGCCACTGCGTGATCAAAGACTGCCTTCATCTCGGTGGATAGGGCCTGGAACGAGGAGCAGCATGGATGTTGGTTCTCCCACACCGCCGTGCCCCACAGAGCCGCCTTCCCCGTCAATAAGGTCAGCACGAAGGCCACCCTTGAGTTCTCTGTGAACGAAAAGAGAAACCAAACAAAGTTTAAAAAGGCTGAGTAGCGCAGGGAAGCAATGGGCAGCTGGGCGACGGAGAATCCTTCAGAGGAGCAAACAGCAGAAGCAGGAACCGCCAGACGAGAGATCAGGAAACCAGGAGCAGACCCAGCCGGACTCATGGACAAACAGACGAACTGACAAAGACAAGACAGGTAGCGCCCCATAAATAGAGCCGCACCTGACTCTAATCAGCTCGTAACAGCCACTCGACACACCCACTCAACAACCACACACACACACACACACACACACACACACACACACACACACACAAACTCGCACCCAACACAACAGACATGAATAAGACAGTGAACCCATGATAACTCATATATTTTCTTTTAAATTAAAAAGTAATGCATTACTTTACTAGTTACTTGAAAACATAATCTGGTCACGTAACTTGAATCAAATGCCACTTAAGAATCAGAAGTAGTTAGTCAATGAGATACCTTTCACCTACTGTTTTATAAATTTGGACATACTATACTTTTCAATAAGTTTTTTCTTACTTCCTAAGGGAAGTATGTATATTCGGGTTTTGGACTGCAGCCACTCATATTTCTTTCAACAAAACTGTTTAATTGTTTAAACAGTTGAGATTAATGTGAATCTTGTTTACAATGAGACACCTTTACATTGTTGTGGTTATCGCTATATAATTTGGGAGTGACTAAACGTTTAGAGAATTTCATTAATTATGGTCATTCCCAAACATTTGCAGTGTGCCTTGAAATGCTATGGAGATTCTTCACTTGCTTTTGGACAAGTTACAGAGTGGACCTAAAATTTTCATAATTAAAATAATAGTTTATCCTACACTTCTGTCTAGACTGTGCTTATGTAAGACTGTTATCATAGCGTAAGCCTGTGCTAATCTTAGAGCTAACAATGCCAGTGTTTTTAAAGGATTAAAAGCTCTTTTGCAATAATAATTTGCATGTTTTGTGTGTGTGTGTGTGTGTGTGTGTGTGTGTGTGCGCGTTATAGTTCTTACTCTCCATACTGTTTTGACAGAGCAGTATGGATGAATTTGGGGTATTCCCTATTTAAAGTTCATTGTCTCATTTCAGAGAGGTGGGTGACTTTATTCTTCACGCATATTAATTATGTTTGCTTCACTGGTTAGTGTACGTCATTTAGCTGTGATCTTTCATATGAAATTTTTAATCAGCTGCTTACATGCTAGCTAAATGTCTCCTTCACTCTTGCGTATCATATTAAAAAATAGTCTGGTTACATTTTGGCAGAAGTTCACACAAGCACATTATTTTCAGCTCCACAAGTTGACTTACAAGTAATTAGTGGTGTTTAGCATCATTAATACTATTGTTCAGGTCAGACTTTACTGGCGAGTCTGTCAATGGCAATAGATTTTTTTTTTTCTTCTGATTTTTTCATCTATAACAAGTGACCACATGGTTTTAACTTCTGCTCTATATTCAGACTCACAAAAGTCACTGGGGTTCCACAGGGATGAGTTCTTGGACCACTTCTCTTCTCCACATACACAACATCACTGGGTCCCATCATAGAGACACATGGTTTCT
Organism: Cirrhinus molitorella; assembly: GCA_033026305.1. Classification (NCBI taxonomy): domain Eukaryota; kingdom Metazoa; phylum Chordata; class Actinopteri; order Cypriniformes; family Cyprinidae; genus Cirrhinus; species Cirrhinus molitorella. The sequence continues at coordinate 28,440,347 of CM065139.1, read as the reverse complement.
CCTACCACTGCTATGCTGATGACACACAACTCTATCTTTCATTTCAACCAGAGGATCCAACAGTACCTGCACAGATCTCAGGCTGCCTGGCGGACATCTCGACATGGATGAAAGAACATCACCTCCAGCTCAACTTGGCAAAGATGGAGCTTCTTGTTTTTCCTGGCACTTCAACCCTACATGGTTTCACCATCCAGCTGGGTTCTTCCACAATTACCCCTTCAAACTAGGTCAGAAATCTGGGCGTAATCTTTGATGACCAATTTTGCAAGTTTGCATTGCACAACATTAGAAAGATCTCCGTATTTTCTTGCACTGGCTACCGATTGCGGCTTGCATCAAGTTCAAGACATTGATGCGTCCATATAGAACAACCACAGCCTCTGCACCCACCTATTTCCACTCACTATTACGAATCTACATTCCCTCCAGAAGTCTGAGATCTGCTAGAGAGCGACGCCTTGTGGTACCATCACAGAGAGAATGCTGATTCACTAAAAAGCTTCAAGCAACAACTGAAAACTTGGTTAAATAAACATTAATTCACAAATAAACATTTTTCGGGAGAGAAAAAAAATCTATTTTATATTTTTACATTAACAATGCAATTAATATTCTATTTATTAAAGCCATGCATGAATTTCATTGTCACACTTCGTTGGATCACTGGAGAACGCAGGTGTAATCTTCACTTGAACAGTCTTTATTAGACACAAACTCAAGGGATACAACTTATATAGCTCAGCTCATAAATGTGTGTAGATGCAAGACCAGACAAAACACAAGGGAACAAACAGGAATATATACATAGGATAATTAAGCACAACAGGTGGAGGGAATCTAATCAACTTAACAAAGAAACGGAATTGACCATATATGGAAAAACAGGAACAGAATACAGTCCACAACACTGATATTTACCCCCCCTCTCAAATCCATTGGGGGGAGGGGGTTATGGGGGCGCTGGCACTAGCCAGGGACACAGGAGGCCACCAGGAGCAGACGTGATGGCCCTCTCGGCCAGGAAGTGAAACGTGGCCTTCTTGGCCAGGAATTCAAATGTGGCCCTTGTGGCCGGGAAATTAGACGTGGCCCTTATGGATGGAGAATTAGACGATACGTGACTTGGCTCTGGAAGAGGAGCTGTGACTGAACTTGACACAGGAAATCTCTCTAGGCCTGACTTGGGAGTCCTCTCCGGGCTTGACTTGGGAGCCTTCCATAAGCACATCAACCAGACGGCCAGCAGGCCGGAGAGTATGGTGACCATTAAGTGGGTGACAGTAGTGATCGGCACGCTTGGCTGCAGGGAGACCAGCGAGTTTGGATGCTCAGAAGCCGGCGTGCTTGCATGCTCGAGGGTGCTCTTGGCCGGAAACTCAGGTTGGACGGCCATCCTGGCCGGGAACTCAGGCTGGGCGGCCATCTTGGCCGGGTTTGGCGAAAGTGATGCTGGTGGGCTTGACGATGGAGAGGCCTGCTGACACGACCTCGGGAAGGCCTGCGGGCTTGAGTGCACAGTGGCCAGCAAACTTGACTTGGGAACGGCAGGCAACCTTTTCTTGCAGGGGGCCCGCAAGCTTGACTTGAGAACGGCCGGCGAACTTGGCTTGGAAGAGGCGGGTGACCTTTTCTTGCAGACGGACCACGAGCTTGACTTGGGAATGGCTGGCGGCTCTGGGCTGAGGATGAGGGTGGAGCTCCGGAAAGCACAGAGTTGTCTGGGGCTGGGCAGGTGGTCTGACCCATTGGTACAGTATGTGGGGGCTCTTGGCATAGGATGAGCTGGGGGGGCTGGACAATGAGGCTGAGATTTTTCCTTAACTTCTTCGACTTCAAAATCTGAACCGTTTAAATAAAGGATGAGATTAATCAGCTCGATTCTTCACTTGAACAGTCTTTATTAGACACAAATTCAAGTGATACAACTTAGAACAGCTCATAAATGTGTATAGATGCAAGACTGGACAAAACACAACGGAAAACAAACAGGAATATATACACATGGGATAATTAAGCATAACAGGTGGAGGGAATCTAATCAACTTAACAAGGAAAGGAAATAGACCATATAAGGAAAAACAGAACACAGGGGTAAAACACGGAACACAAGTCCACAACAACACTGACACTAATCAAGTTACTGTTTTGAAGTTTTACATTTTTTTGAAATTTTACATTCATTCCAAAGAATAACTCAAGACAGTAACAATTTAAACAATATATTTTATTTGTCAACCTATGTTCATCTATTCTTTTTAATCAAATTTTTCGAATCAGTCATCAAAGCTTGGTAAATATTGGTCACAGACACAGAGATTTACTTTAAATTTCATCAAGCTGATTACTCACTAAAAACAGATTATGTTTTTAGTAGGGCTGTCAAACGATTAATCGTGATTAATCGCATCCAAAATAAAAGTTTATGTTTACATACTATATGTGTGTTTACTTTGTATATTTATTATGCACATATAAATACACACACATACATGTATATATTAAAACTAAATATTTATATGTACATATATTTATACCTGTATACAATTTAGATTATAAATAATTATATATATTTTCTATATAAATCTAAAATATTTTTCCTTAATATATACATGCATGTGTTTGTATTTATGTATACATAATAAATATACACAGTACACAAATATATATTATGTAAACATAAACTTTTATTTTGGATGCGATTAATTGCGATTAATCTTTTGACAGCACTAGTTTTTAGGCCATTTTAAGCCTTATTTTGACATAACAAAATGGTTATATCTAAGTTTTTACTTTCTTTTCAATTTAGTCTTCACATTAATGCCATTATATTGTTCATTCAGACTGATTCACGAACACGGAACACACACAAACACAAGAGGCAGGATTTATTGCATGAACCAGTTACAGCTGATCATAACCAGTCTTATCCAATCATTCACACATGACTTTCCCCCAGACTCATCGCATGGTTAGGGGGTCTGTTAAAACTCAATGGTCTCAGGGGAGTATTTAGTATTGAGTAATATTGGCATTGTTTTAGTTTTGTACCACTTTTTTTCTCATCCAGCAATTTGAGGAGGCACTGCCTCTTATAGCCTTTTTGTAAAATAACCATGAGAAGTGCTATGACCAAAAACATGTACTCAGCCCTATAATGCATGTCATTTATGTGCTTTGGCCCATAATTGCTGCTTGCAGCTGTATTATTAGGCCTACATACCTATTTACTATGTTTATCTGCTTAACATTTTTGCACTTACACTAAGTTTTAAAAACGTGTGCAGTCCAGTTGTGAACTAAACCAGATGACTGCCACTGAGATGGAGACTTCAACTTTGAGCCAGCGTTCATCAATAATTACACAGACAGCAGCATACAGTACGACTTCAGAACGCAGGTGCTAGCTTTAGCATAGCGATACATCAGTCCAAGCTGGACAGCTTCAAGAGACAACACAAAAAAGACAGAGTCAGCATCCTGTCTACAAAAATCCCAGCATTAGGGAACTGACAGGCTGTGTAAAGGTACTGCCGATGGAGGAGTTTGACAGATGTGTAAGTGAGCTTTTGAGCCATCATGCATGTCAGCTTGTTTGTTTTAGGTTGAGGGTGTGTCACGGGAAGTGCATTCACCTTATTCCTACAGTACAAATCCCCTGTTGAAGAATCGTGTTTCTGTGAAAAAATGGATGTTTCTTCATAAGGAACAAGAAAGCCTTTTTTCCGTAATTGCACTGATCATTTTTGACCCTGATTAGTATCCACAGAGACTCCTTTCACTGGGAGGAACAACAAATTACATCGAGTTAGGACAGTGGTTAGTGAAATGCATGATCTCAGACATCAGTCCCACACTTTGCCACAGCTGTACTGCTGTCTAACATTCCCAGGTCCCGTTTGCAAGGATTTGGAGCGTTACTTTGGCCCAAATCATCTGAATAGTGTTTATTCATGCAAAACGTATCATTACAATGCTATAGGGTGTTATGGGTGGATGCCAGGGCATTGCTATGCAGTTTTTACATTACATTGAGTGTTTTTTGGGTTTGTTGCTAGGTGGTTTGCTTACTGGTGAAAAAGTAGGTATTTATCGTATTGACCCAAATATAAGACAAGGTTTTTTTCTTTGAAATACATCTAAAAACTTGTTTGTCTTATATTTAGGGTCTAGATTTTGACATGTCAATAATGCACCTAAAACTATAGGTGGACATTTGAAGACTACAACAAGATTTCACTTCTACTGTTAATGAAATGTTGGTAGGCTACTATGAGATGAATTGCCTAATTGTTATATAATTTAGATGGGTTACCTGTTATTTTTATGGTATATAAAAAAAGTGTATTTTTTTTTGTGATTGTTGCAATTTACCAGTATTCACCATACTTTCTAAACAAAAACTAAAAAATATATGCAATGTTTTTTTTTCTTCTAAATAAAACACAAGATTTGGTTTCTAAAAAGCCTTTTTCCAAAAGATACATCTGGAAAAAGTGGGGTCATCTTATAACCAGGGTCCAGTCATAAAAACAGTTCTTTCTGGTCCTTGAATTTGATTGGCTGAGAGGAGTGTGATATTCTAGTGATAACAGCACTCCAACAGTTTCTTTGTTTGTATCACTCCGCTTGCGGTGTTTCTCACAGTGAGATGCCCAGATTTGGCTATGGTTTTATAAATAATACTGTTTTTGTGTCATTGAATGTAGTTTTAATTTTTTTTTTCGGTGAGAATGAACTTGTTTAGACTTCAAATATGCAAATTGTTAATAAAGATAACAATTCGAACATTTGCTTCAGTGTTTTCTGAGATGTGAGCTTCAGCCCATCAGCGGTCGTTCAGTGCTCATGAACCCGCCGAGAGGAGCCTTACCTCAGCCAGATCTTCTGGAATTTGCAGCTGGCTCCGATGTCTCTATAGTAGTTAAACATGAGGTATAATTCATTTTGGATAAATCTAACTGGCAGTCTTTGGTCTCATTAATCTATTATTTGATCCAGAGCAAACAGTTTTGGCTGAGGGCAAAATCTCATCATGTTATATATTCATGTAAATTCTTTGCATTATATAAGAGCACTGCCTTTGTACTTTTGACTGAATTGCCAGCAACTTTTATGTTGGCTGTTGTTGTTGTTGTTTATTAAATATTATTTTTCAGTAATAACATTTTGTATAAATAATACTAGTATTTAGTAATAGTATTTAGCATTATGTGATGGTGATTTTAGTTACATTAATCTGCCATTAGATGGCGACAACTGTTTTTAAGTAAGTCAGCAGTAAAGACTTTAAAAACTGAAACTGAGTTGTAAACAAAGAAGTTATTTTTACTTTCAACAACAGCTTGGAAGACGCAGCCAACAAGTCATTGTAAATCACCCTTAACATATAAAAGGATAGTACGACAAAGATATGGCTTTCTTCAGCCGACATTCAAGCTAATGTTTTATTGTGAATATAAGATTGAGCTGAAGAATGAATGCTGTATCAGATGCAGGTAATCACACTCGGTCAGTCTATCTCTTTCTCTTTCTCATAATACTCTGCTACACATAATACACTGCTTTTAATACAGTAATACAATCAACATTCTTTGGTTACTAGTTATAAAGTGATGTTTTTGAATTTGTAACAGAGGCTTGAATCTGTGGCTGAAGAAAGTAGTTCTGCACAAAAGAGGGTTTTTAAAGACACTCCGTTGTTGTTTCATATTACACACTTGCGTCGTCAAACTGTTGTATAAACGCAATATCACACTTGTAGCCATGAGATATGGCGCATTGATTGCCAACAGTTGAATCACAGCTATGCTGATATACAGCCATATCACACTGCGAGTCCAGACTTCTAAATGAATTCAGCACAGGTTTCTCAGGGATTCTTAGTGAGCATCCTCTTGCTCTCCACTGACAGATCGGTGCAGGGATCAGTTCAGATTGCTGAAGCCTTTAGACTGCCACAAATGCCAAACCGCTCTTCAATCCTCACCAGCCTATCCAGTGCTGCATTCACTAGCCAATAGATCAAATCATCTGAATGAGTCTATTTAGGTGAAGCTGAGCACAATCAGAATGGCGTCACCAATCAGATCCCATTAACCATAATCCTCAAATAGTGCTATGTGAAAGAATAAAGAGGCATTTTATTTCCTGTATGCCTCTGATATCATTACAGTACAACAGTATACGTCAAGTCCAGTAATAGAGTACACTTTAATAAATGGAAAGCTTTGTTGTCCTGCTGTGAACCAAGAAGTTGATTTACATGTTTTACATTCAAATCGTGTAATTCAAAAGTGACTTTGGTTTGCAAAATGAAATAGAGACACGCAGGTGTTGTTTTTGATGACAGAACATCAAAGGTACTTTCTAGTGTCATCACCTATCAGTACTTGTCTCAATATTCTTGATTTTTTTTCTGTTATGTTAATATTTTGTATGTTATTATTTAGTACTGGCCTGAATAAGATATTACACATAAAATACATTTACATATCGTTCACAAGAGAAAATAATATATATTTTTAATGACTCCATTCAAACGTTTACATACGCTTGATTCTTAATACTGTGTTATTACCTGAATGATCCACAGCTGTGTGTTTTTTTGTTTGTTTAGTGATAGTTGTTCAGGAGTCCCTTGTTTGTCCTGAGCAGTTAAACTGCCTGCTGTTCTTCAGAAAAATCCTGCAGGTCCCACAAATTCTTTGTTTTTTCTTTTCCAACAATCACTCTATGATTTTTAGATCCATCTTTTCACACTGAGGACTGCTGAGGGACTCGCAACTATTACAGAAGGTTCAAATTCTCACTGATGCTCTAGGAGGAAACACGATGCATTACATTTTTTTAATTTAAAGATCATGGTAAATTTCACATATTTTGTCTTCTGGGAAACATGTGGGACCTGAAAGACCTGAAGGATTTTTCTGAAGAACAGCGGATAGTTTAACTGTTCAAGAATCATGAACAACTATCACTAAAATAAAATATAACTATTATTTTCTTTTGTGGACTATATGTAAACGTCGTTCATGTGAAATATCTTCTTCAGGTCAGTACTAAATAAAAAATAACATTCATTTTGTATGATCACTTTTATTTTGGTAAAACAATTAGCATTCTGATTCTGCAACTTTTGACCTCAACTATAATTCGTTTTGGGTACATCTAAGAGGCAGTCTTTGGTCTCATTAATCTATTATTTGTTCCAGAGCAAATTGTTTTGGCTGAGGGCAAAATCTCATCTTGTTATATTTTATGTAACATTAATTAACATCTTCTGCAAATAAATTAAAGTGATAAACTGAATAATGAGCCTGAGTTGTATAAGCTGATGAAAACATAATTCCTGAACAATCCACCTTAAGATAATTTCAGTTTAATATCAGTGATACTGAAATTTTAAATATTAAGCAGACTAATATTAATGTAGTGATTCTGCAAATAACTACTTATTAAACGTGGATGTAAATATAATAAGATACTAACTGCATATGTGAATAAAGTTTCCTGTAGTATTCTTAAAATAAAAAAGTCATAAATTATCACACAAAATGCAGTTTGCATATGTAATATTTTTATTACAGATAAAGAGTGAAAGAAACTAAAGATAAGCAAATGTTTAAGTAAATAAATTCTTCCTCACACTACGCTATATAGAAATAAATATTGCATGCAGAAAGTTGAAAGAGTTTTGGTCTGATAAGTCCCTAAAAGCAATAACAGGAGCACTTGTGTCTTCTTCAGTTTCAGCTCTAAATCTGATGGCGTTCCTAGTAATTTCAGCTCTTCTGTTGCTTGAGAAAGGAAAGACGATCTCTTTGAAAGACTGGGAATGAAACACAACTCAGGGGCCCTGTGGGGGCCCACGGTAATGTGGCTTCTAAATGGACAATAGAAGCTTTTATACAGAGAATCACACAGACAGTCTTGTTCTTGTTTTACTTCTTTGTCTCCTCGATCTGTTCAACTTCGCTGGATTCGTCCACCACTTTGCCATTGATCATGGTTTGCGTTACCACCTTCACTATCTTACGGGTACGAACGTCAGGCTCCTCTGTGGAGAGAAAGACAGAGAGAGAGCGATATGTCAGATTCCTTTCAGACATACAGACAGCGGACCGAAGGCTCTGTTATGAGAGCTGCCTCTGTTTAATGTGTGGAGCTCAGGTGAGAGGACAAACGCACTCCCAGAATATTCCAAAGCCACAGACGGATATCTGATGAATGTTTACCCAACAGTTCAAGCCAGCTTCAAATATTAAGCATTAAACTCTCTATCATACTGTAAAGAATGGGAGGCGTTTTAGTCCCTCACTCAGTATAAATGTGTAAAAAATAACTTAAACAAAAGATGAGGCAAACCATTAGCTGTTATTATAGGCATTTTTCTAACTTTCTTGGCACTTAAATAGTGGCAATATTTATCAGCAAATATGCACATTTTGATTAAAACATACACTACTTTAAAAGTTAGGCGTTTTTTCAGCACTTATTCAGCAATGAATAAGTACAAAACAACTGTTTAATAAGATTTTTTTAAGTGGCAAATCAGCTTGATGTGTCACTTACAGTAAGACTGCAATAATGATGCTAAAAATGTAACTTTGCATCACAGAAATAAATTAGATTTTAAAATATATTTACATAGAAAACAGTTAATTAATTAATTGCATAACAATATTTCACAATATTACATTTTCTACTGTATTTTTGATAAAGTAAATGCAGCTTTCCAAGAGACTTCTTTCACAAACATTAAAAAATGTTCCCGACCTCAAATTTTTGAGAAGTATTGTATGTGTAAATAGAAGTTTCCCTAATTTTTTTTGACAATTTATTATTAAAAAATACTTTAAGGGCATTAAAAATTAATTAAGGACATTAAAAATGCACAGGTCTCCATTTTTTAGCACTTCATTTTTTTTAGTTTTATGTGTGTCAGTAGAGAATCTTAAAATGTCAACCCTGTTACCTTGATTTTCTATAGTAAGCAACTAATAAATGATGTTGAATTGTAGAAATTTCACCATTGAATTAAAAAGCACTTTGTAGTTTATGGCTTGTTGTCACAAGCCTTGTATTATCCATTTAAATTGTAAAGCTGTCAACTCTGTTATCTTGATTTTCTATAATAAGCAACTAATAAGCGATGTTGAATTTTAGAAATTTCACCATTGAATTTGTCTTTCTAAAAGGAACTTTGTAGTTTCATGGCTTTTTGTACAAGCCTACTATTATCCATTTAACCATAAAGCTGTCAACCCTGTTACTATGTAGTTTTAATGGCTTGTTGCACAAGCCTAGTATTATCTAGTAGTATCAGTAGTATTATCTAGTAGTATCAACTCTGTTACCTTGATTTTCTATTGTAAGTAAATAATAAGTGATTTTTTTTCTCTAAAAAGTGCTTTGTAGTTTATGGCTTGTTGCAAAAGCCTAGTATTATCCATGTAAACCATAAAGCTGTCAACCCTGTTACTTTGATTTTCTATTGTAAGCTACTAATTAGTGATGTTGAATTTTAGAAATTTCACCATTGAATTTGTCTTTCTAAAATGAACTTTGTAGTTTAATGGCTTGTTGCACAAGCCTACTATAATCCATTTAAAGCGTAAAGCTGTCAACCCTGTTAACTTGATTTTCTATAGTATGCAACTAATAAGTGATGCTGAATTGTAGAAATTTCACCATTAAATTTTTCTTTCTAAAAAGAACTTTGTAGTTTCATGGCTTGTTGCACAAGCCTACTATTATCTAGGCTGTCAAGCTGTCAACTCTGTTACCTTGATTTTCTATAGTAAGCAACTAATAAGTGATGTTTAATTGTAGAAATTTCACCACTGATTTTTTTCTTTTTTTTCTAAAAAGTGCTTTGTAGTTTATAGCTTGTTGCACAAGCCTTGTATTATCCATTTAAACCGTAAAGCTGTCAACCCTGTTACCTTGATTTTCTATAGTAAGTAACTAATAAGTGATGTTGAATTGTAGAAATTTCTCCATATATATATATTTTTTTTTTTCTAAATAGCACTATGTAGTTTCTAATATTATCTAGGCTGTCAAGCTGTCAATCCTGTTACCTTGATTTTCTATAGTAAACAAGTAATATTTTATGTTTAATTGTAGAAATTTCTCCATAATAGTTTTTTCTAAATAGCACTTTGTAGTTTCATGGCTTGTTGCACAATCCTAGTATTATCCATTCAAACTGTAAAGCTGTCAACCCTGTTACCTTACATGAATGGTGGAGAATGGAGTTTTTATCCAAAAATTTAAATTAATTTATGCAATATTTATTGACATTATGCAAATTCTTCTAAAATGTTTGTTGATTATAACTTGAAAGATCAGTTTGTGCATATTTGTTCTAGTGTTTGCTGAATAAGGCATGTGACATGTTCGCTTTGACTGAGTACTCACTCTTGGGGGGTGGAGGAGCCTCTTTAACCCTGTGAAATAAAACAGAAACCTGATGTAAGTATCAAAACAATCATTAAGCTGCAAAAATCCCAGACACAAAAATTTCTTGCACTCACGTTTCCTCTCCCTCCAGCAGCCTCCTGTAGGTTGCAATCTCCATCTCTAGGTTCTGCTTGATGCGCAGGAGCTGCTCATAGTCCGTCTTGTTGCGCTGCATGTCAAGACGCAACTGTGACAGGCTTTCCTCCAGCTGGGCCAGGGTAGCCTGCAGTCGCTCCATCTCAAGAGTGTACTTCTGCCCTGTCTCACCTAGGTTACCCTCCAGAGCCGCCACCTTTGAGAGGGGTTAAATGAGTTAAACGGCATGCATGCTATTGCGTTTTTACGTCACATTCGCTTTTGTTAATACTATTGGGTAGATTTTTCTTATTTAATGCTGTAAAGCTGCTTTGACACAATCTGTATTGTTAAAGTGCTAAATTAAAAATTAAACAAATAAAAATTAAAGGTTTAGGTGTAGTGCAGATGATATGTTATTTTAAAATGTCACAACACAAATCAGAACTGTAGTGAAACAAAACCATCGTCCCATAAAACGCTAGGCATTTCACATCAGATATGTCATGAAAAATACATGGCAGTACTTTTTATAGCGGCAGCTGTGGTCCGATCTCCCTAAAATTTTGCATGCTTGTTTAGAAACACCTGTCGCATGTACTCAAGTTTTGAGTTTTCGTTTAGGCTTTATAAGCTTTTGGGTATGGGTATTTGGACAGACCCCTTTTCTAAACAACCCCGTTATAACTTCCCAAATGTAAATTTCAACTTTTTTAATAATTATTGACCTAGAGAGTCCAGAGAATTGTACTCCAGTGTTTTTTTCCAGGTTGAGTGAAAACCTAGGACTAGTTCACAAAAGTTGTTTTTCTACGTTCTTAATTATTTAACAAATGGGAACAGCAAAGGTTCTAGAGACAAAGTTGTTTGGATAAAGAGGTCTATCGTATGAAATGAATATTGTGCATATGTGTGAAAAAACACAATATACAATCATTTACGCCTTTGAAAAATGTGATATTACCTTCCGATTGGGCGAAAAACCTAGGACGAGTTTGCAAAAGTAGGTTTTTCAAAAAATGTATGTGTATTGTCTGATGTGAGCCAAGGATTCCAAGACACTTGAGACTGCTACAAACGGTTTAGGAGTTATGAGGGATTTTGTACTATTGATTGCTGTAGCGCCCCCGTCAGGCTGTTTAATTGTGCAATTTTTCCCTGTTTATCTTGAATTTGTGGGGTGTTTTTTGCCCCCCTTTTGCCCCCGTCTGTTCCTGGTTAGCGCACATATAAACACTTGAAGCGGTAGTGCTCAAATAGGAGTTTGAAGAGATTTCTGGACCCTGATTCCACTTATTTTCCCAATCATTTATGACTATTTAAGATAAAAATAATTTTAATTACAATAATTCTGTTAACACACCTTTTTGTTGCATGTTTTCAGAAGGAATTATAGCATAATGTAAAGAGCTTTGCATCCCAAAAATACATGTAAATGTGGGTACGTGAGTCTGTCTGTGTGTGTTTAGTGAATAATTATGTAAATGAAGCTATTCCATCAGTAAATGAGTCGATCCTATTTATTTTGCATGTAATCATGTTTAAACTGCCAACCACCAGTGTTGATAAGGTGAACTGTCAGGACAATGAGGCTTTATTGGCTACTTCTCACATGCTGAAAAGTTTTATACAAACACTTACAGACCACTATTCCTGCAAGAGTGTATGCTTTCATTGTATAGAAAAGAAACAGTGTGAACATTGTTTGAAAGAAAGTCATGCAGGTTTGGAACAACTTGAATTTTACTTACTAGTTGCCTTTATGCATCTACTTGAACTCTCAAAATAATTGCACCAGCAGAAAAACTACTACGAAACAACCCCTGTGTGAACTTACGTCTTGGCTTATTTACACAAGGGTGACCTGTTTATAGTAACTACATCTGAGGTGCTGGGAGTGATCTTGGATTGGCATAAGACTCAAAGGTCATAAAAACAAACAAACCTGTTTCTAAGTGAGTGTTCTGATGGAAAAGTTCCTCTCTGGAGATCTATTACATGTGTGTTACTTTTAGTAGGGTTTCTACTGACCCCCTTTTTACGATATAATCCAACAACAAACTGTGTCTGTCTTTCTTGACGCTCACATTTGACTTGTGAAAGTAAGTAAAGGCATGCGATGGAGCATTTATGGCCTGGGTCATTTAAATAACCTCGACATAAAGGGCAGGGTTTTGCTTTCCAGTGCTGAGCTGAAACTGTATCTGCATTGGCCACAGCTCTAGAAGTTCATTCAGGGAACAGAAATGGTGCTTAAAAGGTTCCTCCTGCCTGGTTCTGACCTGTTTGTGAAGGCTCTCCAGTTCCACTTCCAGAGTTTGCAGAAAGCGCTGTCTCTCGGTCAGTTCACTCTGAGCCCCTCTCAGTGCTTCATTACTCTCACGCACCTGCGTTTGCACCATCTCCAACTATACACACACACATACAGTGGATGGGTTACAAAAGTGTTCTGCATGCAACAGAAGAAAGTAATACATCCTGTTAAAGGTCTGATGAACTGCAGCATTAAGTCTTATTTGATGATGTGTCAGTCATAATAACATGAAGCACTGATATTTACCATAAAGGTGATTGCCATGGCTCTATGTCCAAAAGTATACATGGAGTATCATGGATATAGGTTTAAATATACAAAAATACCATGGTGTGGTTTTCATGTTAAAAAAAACTTGGCAATACCACAATATTTTTGAAGTACCTTATGTAAATTCCAAATGTACCAAAATTACAATGGTGTTTTCATGGTACTATGTCAAAAATATTTTGAAGTACATACCATTTAAATACTTTGGATTACAAAAAACACCAAGGTATGGTTTCATGTCTAAAAAAAAAGTATCTAGCTTACAAAAATACCATGGTATCACTTTATTGTGGTTTAATATAAAAAAAAAAAAAACAGATGATTCCACATTATTTTTAAAGTACCATATTGTACGTAAATACCATGGTTTCACTTACCAAAATACCATAGTACTATCATAGTGTCCAGCTTTGAAAAAAGGTATTGATATGTAAAAAAAAAACATGATAAAGTGGATCCATATTCAAAAAACATGGTATTACTACAGTATTAGTATCCTGAAATAACATGCAGATTGTGGTTGATTGTGGTTCCATATTACAAAAACATTTTATTTTTAAACATTTTATTTTTAAAATATCTTATGTAAATTCCATGGGTTCAATTACTAAAAATACCATGGCATTTCCATGGTTCTGTGTCAAAAATATTTTGAAGTACCATGTAAATTCTTTGGATTACAAAAAATAGCAAAGTATGGTTTCCATGTGCGTGTCATGTACAAAAATGTACCATACCAAAAAAGTAACATATACCGTGTTTTAGCTTATAAATACCATGGTATCACTACGGTCAAAAAAATTATAATATTGTAGTTTATTATTAGGGAATAAATATGTATAAACATCATGATTCCACATTCTTTTTTAAGTACTATATGTAAATACCATGGTCTCTTTTACCAAAAATACCATAGTACTACCAAAGTGTCCAACTTACAAAAAAGGTATTTAAAAAAAACATGGTAATTCCATGTTATTTTTTGAAGTACCTAATGCAAATTCCATAAGTTCAATGACCAAAAATACCATGGCATTACCATGGTTCTGTGTCAAAAATATTTTGAAGTTCCTTGGAGTACCATGTTTTTGAAATACCGTATATAAAAATGATTTCACTTACCAAAATAACATAGTACTAACATAATTCTAGAACTACCATATTGTACAGCTTACAAAAAAGGTATTTATATATTCAAAAAAACATGATAGTAAAGTAGATCCATATAAACAAAAATACCACGATATTACCATGGTTCTGTGTCGAAAATATTTTGAAATACACCAAGGTATGGTCTCCATGTGCATATCATGTATAAAAAGGTAACTTCGAGTAACATATACCATGGTTTAGCTTACAAAATTACTTTAATAATAATAATAATTTTTGAAGTACCAAATGTAAATACTGTGGTTTCACTTACCAAAAATACCATAGTACTACTATAGTTCCATGACATGGTATTTATATATGGTATTAAAACAAGTATATATATATATACATATAAATACTGTTTTAGTGTACAAAAGTACCATGGTATTACATATTTCCATTTAACAAGGTGTTGTTAAATGGTAATATGTCGTAATATATTTGTCCCAAGGTGTTTTTGTCAGTGACACATGATCTGGGTCTAGGAAACTCTTAATGGGAGCTGGCAGCCATGCTACTGTTTCTGACCCTGATCCTCTGGGAACACCAACCTTTTTACGGTACCAGTTCTCAGCTTCCTCCTTGTTCTTCTGGACAATGCCTTCATACTGAGACCTGAGGTCAGCGAGAACCGACCCCAGCTCTGGCCCATGAGCCGCATCCACCTCCACACTGACTTCCTCTTGAGCGATCCGGGACCTCAGGCTGTCTATTTCCTGTGGGAGAGAAGGATGTTGCATAACTAAACTAATTGTCTGGTAACTTTCTGTGGAACTAACACAAACTGTTATCTAACATGTTTGGATAGGTTTAATGTGCGTGTATTTTGTGTTTGAACATCGGGGTGTGGTTTGTTTGGTGATTTGAGACTGCGGAGCGAATGTTGGGAATTTGATACCACTTGGTGGCACAAGGTAGGTGGAAGTTACTTCATTATTAAGTTCTTCTCAATGAATATTTAATAGTGTTGATCTCAGGTTGCTTACAAGGGGAGTATGCATACACCTCGCACAAAAACGGGCAAACACGTCAGATATATTTTGAATATTCTACAACCATGACACCACACCCCACTTTCCAAATATACCCAGAGTCTATGCGTGAGAAACTATGAGAATGGTGCTGTACTTCCAGAGTATTTTTGGTTTGCGGTTCATTAGTACACCAGTTACAAGTAAGGCTTAAAACAGTCTATGCAAGTACAACAAACACAATTACCCATTACATTCTCAGTACTGGCCCCATCTGCCATTATTGCAGACTTTATTGCAAGGTAGATCACGTTTGTTAAACTAGCTGAATACCTTAATCTGGTTAAAAGGGAAGGACTTTTAATATTAACTCTATCACCCTTTTATGGACTGGGACTTGTTAGTTTCAAATGAACACAATTAAAGTATTTGTACTGCTTCTTTGCACTTGAAACGTGTTGGCCAAGGATACGCACCACTGCATACTTGGGTAAAGAAAGCTTCTGGCCTAAAAATGACAATCAGCACTTGACTCAGTGCCAGAAGGTTAGCTGTGAGGCACATCTTAGATTTCATGAGACAAAAGAACCACATGGATTGAGTTACAAATGACTCCAAGCATGGACAGTAGAGGTGACCGCTTAAGACTCTTCACGGGCTTGACAAGACTGTCACAGAGGGACACTCTTGCAGGATGTCCTGCATAGTTTAGCTCCAACCCTGAAAAAAATAATCATCTGCCTGTAGCCCTAGTAATTCTGAAGACATTGATTAGCTTGTTCAGGTGTGTTTGATTACAGTTGGAGCTAAACTCTGCAGGACAGCGGCACTCCCGGACCGATGATGCCTATCCCTGCTCTTAAAAATAATCTTTCCAAAAGGGGGCTTCATAGTGATTCCATAGAACACTGCTCAAACTCAGTCCTGGAGATCAAGTGTCCTTCAGAGTTTAGCTCCAACCCCAATAAAACACACCTGAACCAGCTAATCAAGCTCTTACTAGGCATACTAGAAACTTCCCAGCAGGTGTGTTGAGTCAAACTAAGAGCTAAACTCTGCAGGACACCAGACCTCCAGGACAGAGTTTGGGCACTCCTGCCATAGAATAACTATTTTTGGTTTCCCAAAGAACCTTTCAGTCAACAGTTCTTAGAAGAATCATGTTTTTCTAAATGAAGAATAAAAAAAAAAAAATCTTAAGAACCTTTTTCCACTATGAATAACGTTTTGCGTAATGGAATGATTCCATGGATGTTAAAGGTCCACTGAAGTGCTTTGCAGTGTTTTTCTGTGTGTTGATATTCCAAGTCTTCCGATGCAAATGATTGATTTTTGAGAGGAATAGAGGTGATCGCCATCTCCATCCGCTGTAAAGCACATCCTGTGTGCTGCAGTCTGTGCGCAAATTCAAAAAATGCCACCAGAAAGAGCCTTACATCAGCTTTAGTTGTGAAATGCTGTTGACTCTTGTGTGTCTCATGGCCGATTGTGTCATGCTACGGGAATGGGAGTATCTTTTTGAATGAGATATCAGCACATTAACGGAGTGGGATCAATTTCAGCAATTAAAACCTTACGTTTTACTCTCTTCTTCTCATAAAGATATTATATGGCTTCAGAAGGCTTGGATTGCAGCAGGACTTCCTTGTAATGCTTTTATACTGCTGGTTTCTGGTCTGTTTCTGCAATAAATACCTGTGACTGTACTTTTATATTTGCCTGTTACGTGTTTTATATTATTCATAAATGGGTGGGGGTGGGTTTAGGTGCTCCAATGAAAGACTACATTTATATAAAATGATTTCTATTTTTTACAAATACATTCAAACCATTAAATTAGAACTGAAAACCAATGGAGGACCACCAAGGGGTCTTGACCAAGCGTTAATATGTGATGAGTTTGATGAGATGCTTCTTCTAAATGTGAATTTTGTCATTGTTTTAGATCACACTAGCTTATTGATAATCTCAGGCTAACACATTCATACTAAAAGCCAAAAAAAAATTCTATTTTGATTTCATGGGGACTTTAAAGGTTCTTGTAACTATAAATGAACTATAACGGAAGCATATGTACCATCAGTCCCTCCATGAACGTTTGCCCAAAAGGAGGATTACATCAACATAAGGTTGAAAGGAATAGAAAACCATTGAACTTTGGACTGGCTCACATCCTACTCTTAATGCACACTTACATGCTACTTTTTAACCAGAGGGAATGCAGTAATGAGGAGCAACAGTTCTGCATTCGTCATTCCATTTCCAGGGGTTGATCTTACCTCCTCATGATTCTTCTTCAGGAAGTAAAGTTCCTCTTTCAGGCTGTCCAAGTCACCACGGAGTGTGGCGATGATCTGGTCATGGTCTGACTTGGCTTTCTTCAGGGCCACACAGTCCCGCTCCACTGACTGACACATCGCACTCTCGGTCTCCCATCTGCAGGAACACATCAAGTCAATGCCTCCTAAAGTTCCTCCTGAAGATGTTTCGAGAAGTGCAGGAAGTTAAACACTCACTTGATTCTGAAATCATCTGCTGCCAGCTTGGCGTTATCAATCTCAAGCATGATCCGGGCGTTCTCCAGAGTCTTCTTCCTTACCTGCAAGGTACAGAACATGAAGATGAAGGGGCACATAATGCCTTCATCTCAAACTCATTGAAATTATGATCAATGGTGCCAATGATCGTAGTGGAAGTGTAGTAAATTATTCAAGATGTCATTATGCATGGCACATTTACAACCAGGAGCATCCACTCCTGCTCCTGGAAGACCACCTTCATAGAGAATTTGTTTCCAACTCTAATTAAACACACCTGATGTAACTAATCAAGGACTTTAGGATCACTTGAACTTTCAGGTATGTGTGTTGAAGCATGCAGAAGCCAAACTCTGTTGGAAGCTGCTCCTCCAGGAGAAGGATCGAATAGCTTTGTCATTGAGGGTACCTATGGAACAACTTGGGATTATGTTGCTTTTCTCAAAGGATACAGTGGTGATGGAAACTTAAGTCATCACTTCGTGGTGCACACTATCTGGTGATTGAATCTAGTACCATTAGGCCTACACTCTTAAAAATGAAGGTGCTTTGAAAGGTTCTTCACAACGACGCCATGGAGAACCATTTTTGGTTTCACAAAGAGCTATTCAGTCAAAGGTTCTTTAAAGAACCATCTTTTTCTTACCTTTTTATAATCTGATGAATCTTCTTTCGCCACAAGGATCCTTTTGTGAAACAGTAAGGTTCTTCAGATGTTAAAGGTTCTTTATGGAACCATTTAGACAAAAAAGGTTCTTCTATGGCATCGTGAAGCACCTTTATTTTTAAGAGTATAGAGTTTCAACCCATTTTACAAAGATATTTATTCAGATTTAGGTCCTTTCCTTCTTTGTTAAAAGGTAACTATATAATCTGAAGGTAGGTAATTATTTAACTAGTGTGTCTGGTACGGCTAATGATCAGAGACATTGCTGAGCAGACTTTCAGAGTATGCCTACGCACCATGAGCCAAGCTAGCAATCTTTGTTTTCATTAAGTTTAAAAGACCTTAAGGGCATTGTCCACATACTTCCTGTTCTAGGGCATGGGCTTGGGCCATCATGGAATCAATATCGTGCCTTTTCGGCACACGCTCCAGCATCAGTTGTTTGATCCTCAGCTCCAGGTCGGCGTTGGACTTCTCCAGAGAGCGGACCTTGTCTAGGTAGTTGGCGAGTCGGCTGTTGAGGCTTTGCATGGCCTCTTTCTCATTGGTGCTGTTGCCATGAAGGCCGTTGAGGGACAGGTTGCCCAGGCCGTTCAGATCCGACATGCTCATGGAGACAGAGCGAGACAGGGGTTTGGAGGCAGCAAAGGAGACACTGGCTTTGGATCGAGCACGTCCGCTGTCCCTCAGAGACATGCTGGAGAATGAGGGCTGCCGGCCCAGAGAGAAACTCCGTACTGAAAGACTGGACGACATGACCTCTGTGGACAGACAGAGATGTGTTTTAGTATGTACTCAGTATATTTGATGAATGACTTTAATCAAAGGTTAAATAAGTTTGGAGACCTTTGCCCTTCATTGTGCATTAGTGTTAAATTTAAAGATATACTTGCGCATGAAGTATACAACAGTCATGTAATGTGCTATTAGAATAGGAATAAAAATAAACGCAAAACTCCTATTATTGCCACGTTTACACTGGATTTGCAGATCTGGTATTTAGTAGCAACAATTTTTAAAGAAAATCATATTTGGTGTAGAAGAACATCACACATCTTCACCTAACCTCAAGACATTCTACGTAAAACTCTCTCTATACAAAAGGACATTTTAAAAGAAGCTTTTCAAGCCAAGAATTTTCCATTGCTTCCCCATGCTGGATTTTACAGCTAGAAGTAAATGTCCAAGCACTGTAAAAAATGACTTCTCGACTGTGGGCTGCTTGGGAGAGTTGGTTCACACCTTCCTAATCTATTTATCTCGTGCCATAAAGTGATAACTGTCTGACAGCCTGCTAAAGAGCTCTGGGCTGAAGGAGCTCTTTATGCTGATCTGGGACCAGAATCCCAGCTCTGAATCTCACTAAGAAATTTCCAGTCTTTTTAAATTTTTTTGTAAATATTGTGCACATGTATAAAATGTAAAAACAATGTAAGATATTTTGCATTGTGACACACACACACACACACACACGCACACACACATTTCATTCATAGGCCATTCTACAGAATTGGTTCAAAGTCAGAGTTGGAAACAGCTTGAAAAAAAAGTTTTTTTTTTTTCACAAATTTTGTATGTAATTTGTATGCAAATTGTATATCCGTATTGTATTTTCAGGAAGTTTTGGAATATTTGTCCTCTCCCAAATTTGTCACTACCGAAACACAGCAATATATAATTTAATAAGAAGGGTTATATTGACCTGTTAAGATTTTGCTTACCTCTTCCTTGTAAATATATATTTATTCTTTCTTATGATTTATAAGATTCGTTGTATTTTGAATAAAATGTTTCTTTGTAAAAGGCAAAAAGTTGATCATATTAATTTCAAATTTAAGGATTTATTAGTTTGAATATACATTATACCAAACACTATCATAACATCTTAGCTGGTAATTCAGTATACATTATTTTTAACAAAACATCCCATGTTTCGGTAGTGGCAGTAATGTTTTGGTAGTGACCACATCACATTACAAAAACAAGGATGTTACTACCGAAACTTTACCAAATTTTTCAGTCATGACTGTTTCAGTAGTGACAATTTTATGGAAAAATACCCCAAAAAACAAGGATGTCACTACTGAAACTTTAACAATTTTTTCTGTCATGACTGTCTCGGTAGTGACAATTTTATGGAAAACTACCCAAAAAAAGAAGGATGTTACTACCGAAACTTTACCAAATTTTTCAGTCATGACTGTTTCAGTAGTGACAATTTTATGGAAAACTACCCAAAAAAACAAGGATGTCACTACTGAAACGTTACCAAATTTTTCAGTCATGACTGTTTCAGTAGTGACAATTTTATGGAAAACTACCCAAAAAAACAAGGATGTCACTACTGAAACGTTACCAAATTTTTCAGTCATGACTGTTTCAGTAGTGACAATTTTATGGAAAAATACCCAAAAAAACAAAGATGTCACTACCGAAACTTTACCAAATTTTTTTCTACTCAACATGTAGATATGAGAGAAAGAGACACATGAATATTTCCTGATCATAAATGTAGCGGTGCAGTTAACATCAGTCTCAGCCAATGGACTAAAACATATAGTTTCCTTAGTGACATGAAAATGCAGGACATAAAGTTTATTACATAAAGTTTCTTAATTTACAAAGAATATACAAAATTATATATATATATATATATATATATATATATATATATAAACTTAAAAACTCAACTTAACTAAGAAAGGTATTAAAAAAAAATGAAAATGTTTTCAATATAATTTTTTTTTATAAAAGTTTATTTAGGGGTTAGAGTTCAGGACAGCACCTCCCAATTAAAAGTACCCCAAAAATTATGATTTTATATATATTAACTGATAACTGATATTTTAAATATTATTATGGGTTTCAATAGATAATAGAAGGATCTTAGTAAACATCTAAGATTTGAATATTAAAATGCTTTTTAAATGTGTTTATTATCAGTTGCAGAAACTTTACCAGTGCTCAGGAAACTTACAACTAAAGCAATGGGCAGCTTTAAATGACTTATGACTTTAGTGAATTATTACAAGCATTAAACAACGCACAAAACTTCACTGCATGATAAAGATCACATGGCATGTAAATGGAAACGGCATTGTTTCTTTGTGTTGGCACATAAAACAATTAACATTCTTCTGATGTGAGGCTTGTTGTCTTGGAGACCGCTTGTTGTGTTGTCTAATATGACTGGAGTTACTCCAGACAAGACAATATGATTTGTTTGCGGATGTGCAACATCATTACATTACACTGGTCAATACAAAACACCTGAATAAATTATTATTATTATTATTATTTTTCTAAAAATTAGGAATTACGGAATTATGATCCCTGCACATTAAATCTACATAACTGAATATAAATGTACCAAATTTTACTAGTTAACAAGAGGCTGGTTTATATGTGGTCAGGCTACTGCATAAGAAACTTTTAAAGTTAAACAAGACTCATACCTGTTGTATTTGCAGTGGAGGACGGCTTCTGTGCTGTGTGATGTGTGGAGCGTCTAGCTGTGGTCAGTACCTAACGGTGCCCTCTTATAGAGCTCAGGACAGAGGGGGTGGAGCTTACAGTACACCTGAACACCTGTGGGAGGAGTCCACCTGCCTCTCTCTCAAACTCAAGCTGTTCACACTAGTGTAACTCAAGACACCAGAGATCATGGCATGAAATATTCAGCAGGTTTCTGCTGTAATGCGAACAAAGAGAATGAAAAAACAAAGCCTTCTCTATGTGCCTGCAGGACAAGATCTATGAGCCAGAACAGTGTTTACTATCCTTATCTTCTACAATTCTCCCTCAACCAGATCTGAAGGATAGCCTATCTTACCAGTATTTTAGTTGCAAACTGTGGCTCTTCTGAACAAAAATGATAGTGACCTGGCCTAATTTAAGGGGTTATGTTCACACAGAGACAGAATATGTTTGTCAGGGATGTATTTGAGTGCTTAAAGGGACAGTTCACCCAAACATTTAAATTCTGTCATGTCATCATTTGCATACTCTTTTGTCATTTCAGACCTGTAT
Source organism: Cirrhinus molitorella (assembly GCA_033026305.1). Taxonomy (NCBI): domain Eukaryota; kingdom Metazoa; phylum Chordata; class Actinopteri; order Cypriniformes; family Cyprinidae; genus Cirrhinus; species Cirrhinus molitorella. The sequence continues at coordinate 28,417,865 of CM065139.1, read as the reverse complement.
GTGTTTCTTTCTTCTGCCGAACACAAATGAAATGTATTATGAAGAATGATGATAACTGAGAACTGGGTTTGTAAAGCTTCAAAATAACACTAAATGCACTAAAAAATATCATAAAAGTGGTCCATACATCTTTTGCACTATATTATTACGTCTTTTTTAAGTTCTTTACTGGAAATCTTGCCATTTATAAATATTTTGAATTAGAATTATTTTAAAATTTTCATTTTATTAGAAATCATTTAATCATGTGCTTTTCTGTTTTCTATTTGGCTTTAATTTATTCCTATTTTATTTAATTAGTTTATTAGTCCTATTTATTAGTTATTATTTAATATTATTTATGTTTATATATATACATATATATATATATTTTGTGTGTATAGACAAAAAACTTTTGCCTTTTTTCAAAATATCTTCTTTAGGTTTTTTTTATTAAGTGTAATTAATTGTGAAATTTACTAGCAAATATTCTGTGAAAAGTGTTTCTACGCCTTTATTTTTCAGTGTGTATGGATAAAAAACATTTCTCAAAATATCCTCTTCAGTTTTTTCCTCAGTGTAAATAAATAAAATAAATAAATAAATAAATTCTTTATTTGTTTGTTTTTCCAGTGTGTGTGTCTATGTGTGTGCGTGTGTGGATAAAAAAAGGGACCCTGACATTTCTCAAAATGATGAATGATTTATTTACTTATTATTTATTTTCCAATGTGTATGGGCAAGAACACTTATATTTCTTAAAATATTTTATTTATTTATTTATTTATTTATTTATTTCCCAGTGTGTATGGGCAAAAATACACTGACATTTATATTTGACAAAATATTTTATTTATTTATGTATTTTTTTTTATTTTCCCCAGTGTGTATGGACAAAAAACACTAACATTTCTCAAAACATTTTATTTTTATAAAATATTTTATTTTTATTTTATTTACTTTTTTTTAAAAAATATAATCTTTATTTATTTTATTTCATTTCTATTATTATTTTTAGTTGTTTATTTTCTAAATAACTGTGTGTGGACTGTGTGTGGAAAAAAAAAAAAACATTTCTCAAAATATATTATTTATTTATTTATTTATTTATTTTCCCAGTGTGTGTATGCACAAAAAAACACTGACATTTCTCAAAATATCCTAAAAACATAGATGTAAACTATTTAGCTCAAATTTATTCCTCTAATTTATGTAATTAAGCTCTAATTTATTATTTCAGTTTCATTTAATTTATAATTTTCATTTAAGTTTTTTATATAATTTAATTTGTATTTTATTTTATTATTTTGTTAATGTAACTTTATTTAAAATAACGAAACCGCTTTGATTACTATTTTTATTTATTTATTTGTTTGTTTGTGGACAAAAAAACATTGACATTTCTCAAAATATTTCATTTATTTACTTACTTATTTTCCAGTGTGTGGACAAAAAACACTGAAATACACATTTCTCAAAATATATTCTTTCTTTCTTTCTTTATTTGTTTGTTTGTTTTTCCAGTGTGTGTGTGTGTGTGTGTGTGTGTGTGCAAAAACACTGACATTTCTCAAAATATTTGATTTATTTATTTTCTCTGTGTGTGTGTGTGTGTGTGTGTGTGTGTGTGTGTGTGTACAAAATCCACTGACATTTCTTAAAATATCCTATTTATTTATTTTTAAATTATTATTATTATTTATTTATTTCATTAATTGCAATTAATTGTGAATTTTACTAGCAAATATTCTGTAAAACCAAATTCGACTTCAAATCAGTCCATAAAAATTTTCCATATTCCAAGTTACCATTTTACTGGATTTTCCAGCATGGAAGCATTACATTTTTAATTACAAGTGTGCAATAACTATTACTTTATATGATATGCACAGTCCGAACAAGTCATGGTGCTCTGGTTGACACCTTCGAAATGTTCACAACAGCAGCGTAATCCTCCTCTCAAACTGTGTCATGGGAACAGGAGTTGGGCAGCAAACAGAAATCTTCTGTGTCAACTCTAGAAACACAATGAACTATCCAGATCTCACAAAGCTGGGCTCTCAGAGCTGCAAGGCTGATGCCAAACTAGATGGCACCACCGCGATTGATTCGATTCACACGTCCGTGTGTGTTTCAGGTTACATGTGGCCTTGTCTCAGGGTTTGGTCCAGTTCCTACGTGCCTGTAAACAGGCTTTCTGACATGGCAGCAAACCGCAATGACATTCCTAAACCTCAGTTCACATTTGCTCACACTGAGGGTCAGTGTTTCTGTATAGCCTTAAGAAAAAGAAGTTTATTCAAGTGTGCTATTAGTAAAATAGGAAAGTATACTTATAGTCTACTTTTATGTACTTTTCAGAAATATATTTAAAATGACATTTATACTTAGGAAATAGTCTAAGTATATTTGAGCTATACTTGTGCTCTGAGAATCCGTGTTTTCATTGTTATACGCTAGGGGCGCTATTGCACATCTTCTGTACAGAATTTCCAAAACACAAGTGAAGAAGAAATCGAAACAACAGACGCTTCCATGTGTAATTGTCAATCAGACATAAAACAGCATTAAAACCATAGATATGTAAAACTGTACTGTTATGGAATATAATGTCAACCCATGAAGAGGTAATAATGACTGTCTTTTTTAGCTTTTTGTTCAATCTTCCACATTCAAAAGAATGCATGAAGCTAGAATAAAATGTTTTTGGTTACAAGCAGATACCCTGTTCTTTCTATCGATGTTTTGTCTTCAGATATTCATATAACAAAACATATACAAATTGATACCTAAACAGGGACATAGTAGTATACTTGTCTTAAAGTATAATGTACAGTTCACTTAAAGAAAACTTTAAAGAAAAACAACGAGTATACCTGCAATATAAAACTACTAAACTAGTAGTTTACTGAGACTATACTTCAATAAAATGCATAAAAAGTAGTGCTGTCAAGCGATTAATCGCGATTAATCGCATCCAAAATAAAAGTTTATGTTTACATAACTATATGTTTGTGCACTGTGTATATTTATTATGTATATATAAATACACATACATGCATGTATATATTAAGGAAAAATATTTTAGATTTATATCTAAAATATTTATATTTATTTATAATCTAAATTGTATACAGGTGTAAATATATACATATATTTTTTTTTTTAAATATATACATGTATGTGGGTGTATTTTTATGTACACAATAAATATACAGAGTAAACACACATATAGTATGTATACAGAAACTTTTACTTTGGATGCGATTAATCGCGATTAATAATTTGACAGCCCTAATAAGTTCTAGTATACTCGCAGTACAAACTAAAAACATAAATGTAAACTAGTTGTGCACTCAAAGTTTACCACCGAAGCATACTTAAAAGTATACCTTTATATACTCTAAAGTGGGCCAATTTAGTCCCAAGGAGTATTGAAATAGTACACTTAAAAGTATACTACTAGTACACTGATATTTGTATACTTACTACACAACGTATACTTAAAAAAACTTAGAAGTATACTTAAAATAATCTTGAAGTATATTTTTGGTAAGGGTAGCTAAGTATGAGAAACAGTGAAAGAGTATGTAAAGAAGAGATTTGGATCTGTAAAGGTCAATTTTATACCTTTTTTTGAAGGAAATCAAGCAAGTGGTCGCCCCCTAAATGTAATTTTGTATGTATTTCTTAATATTTACTGCATGTAGTCTGTAAATAAAACACAATTGGTCCAGTTTCATCATTAATAGAGTATGGTTGTGTATTTACTATTTGATTATGCCTCTTGCTCTTGTATGGCACCATGGGTGGGCAAATCGATCTGCAGCATAGAGACACCGCAATGGATGGAAAGAAAGACAAATTAGCAGTGATTCATGTATGAGTTTTCAGAGCGGCCCTGAAGTGCCGTGTCTTGTGTGGATCACAGATCATTTGCGTGTGAGTAATTATTCAACATATGTTTGACTCACACTCATCCCAGTGTCTTTGTTCTGTAATATGAGGAGGACCAGTTATTTGTCATATTGAATCCACTCCTACAGCTTTCACTGTGTGGGGTACAAAATTTAGTACTAGAATGAAAATAGTTTTGACAGACGTTAAAAGAACAGGTCATCCGAAAATAAAAATCAGTAGATTTTTTAAGTATATTCTGACTGCTTTCTTCTAACGGTAAAGCTCCAAAATCAGACACATGCACACTACTCCTGTTGGGTTTCCATGTTTTACAGGGACATTCCATAGCCATAATGGTTTTTCTATTGTACCCCTATTCCTAACCTACTAACCTATTCTAACATTTGTTTGTTTAAAACATGTCACCACAAGGACAAGGATTTTGAATATTGCCATCTTTGTGGGGACATTTTGCCCCCATAATGTAGGGTATACTTACACACACACACACACAAAATCATAAAAGTGGAACATACGTCTTTTGCGCCAGTCTTTTGAAAATTTTATATAAGAAACAGACCACAGTTTAAGTTGTTACAATGAAAATGTTGACATCTATGTTAACCAGTATTATTTTATTTTATTTTGAATTAGTTATTTTATATATTATTATTATTACAGAAAGAGAGCTAGTTTTAGCTAATTTTAGTTATTTTGTGTTATGTGATTTTTTTAGTCTAATATGTATTATTTTATATATGTATTATTATTATTATAGAGAAAGAGAGTTCATCTTTATGTTTAGTACGTTTTAGCAATTTTGTGTAATGTGCTTTTTTCATTTGTATTAGTTCTTTATATTTAGCTTAAATTTATTTTTGCTTTATTTTTAGTGATTTTAGTACTTTAACCTTTTTTTTTTTAATTAGTTGCCAAGGCAATATGTCTAATATTTATTATTTGATTGTATTTAAATTAATTTTATTTAATTTTATAATTTTATTTTGAATTAGCTACTGTTTTATATATGTATATATTGTTTTTATTATCATATTTTTTTCATATCTTAATTTTTAGTAAGTTTTAGTAATTGTGTTATTGTGATTTTGTCATTTGTACTAGTTTTTTATATTTAGTTTTAATTTATTTCACATTTATTTTTAGTGATTTTAGTACAACCCACACATATTTTATTTCAATTACCTGCCAAGGCAACATTTCTATTTTCTAGGTTTTTCATGCTATATTTATTATTTTATTATATTTAATTTAATTAAAACTTCATTTTTTACTTTCATTATTTTATTTTGAATTAGTTACTATTTTATATATGTTTATTTTATTATTATCATTTATTATTATATTATTATTAGAGAAAGCAAGTTTTTTTCTGTTTTCTAAGTTTTTCATGTTATATTTATTGTTTTTGTTTTATTTTATTTTATTATCTTATTTTGAATAAGTTATTTTATTATTATTATTATTATAAAGCAATTTATTTTATTTTTAGTGATTTTAGTACTTAAAATATTTTATTTCATTTAGTCGCCAAGGCAACATTTCTTTTCTTTTCATGTAAGATTTTATTATTTTATTTTTAATTATGTAAGATATGTAATTATTATTATTATAGAGAAAATAGTTTTCATATTAATTTTTTGTAAGTTTTAGAAATGTGTTGTGCTATGTGCTTTTGTCATTTGTATTAGTTTTTTATATCTTTAATGTATTTTTAATTTTTATTTTAACAATTTATTATTTTATATATTATTGTTATTATTATTATTAGAGAGAGAGAGAGAGTTAGTTATATATTAAGTTTTAGTACTTTTGTGTTAATTGATTTTGTCATTTGTATAATTTTTTATTATTCACTATTTTATTTTTTTATTTTTTATTTGTTTTTTAGCTTACATTTATTTAGATTTTTTTTTTTTTTGTGATTGTAGTACTTCAGCCTTAACAATTATTATTGCAGTTGGTAAATTTACTAATAGTTGTAGTTAACAATAACAACTGATCAGTTTTCATAGGCACAATTTTGTTGATTTTCAATTCATAATTCTTCCAATGAATCAGTAATGATCTGAATAATTTGTTCATGAATTGAGCTCATCCAGTTCTGGAGTTCAACTCACTGATCCGGTTGCAACAGTTAACAGCTCACTGGAGAGGAAGATTATAAGTAAAGAGCAACTTATATTTCAGTCTGTTCCTCACACAAAGCTATTGAGCAACTTCAAAAACTCTGAATATAGTGCTCAAGTCATTTGAACTCATTTCAAATGCTTTTTTGTCTTTGTGAAGCTTGAGAACTCCAGTCACCATTTACTTTTACTTGACTTTCTTCAAAAATTCACCTTTTGTGTTCCACAGAAAAAAGACCACAGGTTTGGAGCAACAGAAGCATGACTAAATAATGACAGAATTGTCATTTTTAAGATGAGCTAATCCTTTAACACATAATTCACTGATGGTAGAGATGGGACACGGTTTATGATGACAGCTTAAAGACAAACACGTGAGAGACAAGATAAAACAAACTCTAACTAAATACAGACTACGGCTACAGGAGACACATGTGCAAACAGAACGGCTCTGTGGGTCTGCACAGCTTTTTAGACATGTGCCTGTTATATTTGCCTCACATTTTGGGCACACATTTTACATTTCTATGAAGAAGGACATGTGTTATTCTGATGTATGGCTGGCTCAGTGTTGAGTTATGAACTGTCTGTCCACACCTCACATTTACATGTTTAACACAAGGGGAAAATGCAAATGATGTGGTTGGTATGAGGAAAGGTGAACTGTTGGAGCAAACGCTTTGTGTTTATAGTCTCAGCTGAAGACAAACAGGGTGAGTTTACCATCGAGCCACGGGACAGGTGTACAGAAGCCTGCATTTATAGATTATGTGTCCTATGGTCTGTATCCATTGTTAAATATCTGGAAATCATACTACACTGGATACCTAAAAGTTAAATAAAAAAAATTACTGTGTTCCAAAAAAAAAAAAAAAACGCACTGTACTTAAATGTAAAGTAAAATAAATAAATAAATAAATAAATAAATAATTAACAGGCATCATTTAGACACCTTGCAAACTTACTTTGGGTTACTCCGCCCCAAAATGAACATTTTGTCATTAATCACTTACCCCCATTTCATCCCAAACCTGTAAAAGCTTCGTTCGTCCTAAAAAACAAATTAAGATATTTTTGATGCATTCTGACAGCAAAATTAACACAATCAACGTCCATAAACGTAGCAAGGAGATCGGTAAAATAATCCATGTGACATCATGAAAATGTTTTTTTTTTTTTTTAGAATACTTTTTGCACGCACAGAAAACAAAAATAGCAACTTTATTCCACAATTCGTCTCCTCCGTGTCGCCCTAGCAACATTTTGGAGCACTGAACGCAAACAGCATACGCTGTTCTTTGTCAGCTGCGTCACTCTGTTTTCAGTCAAATCAAGCATAAACAACGTATCCACGTGACGCAGCTGATAGAGAACAGCGTGCGCTGTTTGCGTTCAATGGATACCCTCCAAAATGCATCAAAAATATCTTAATTTGTGTTCCAAAGCTTTTTACGGGTTCGAAACGACATTGGGGTAAGTAATTAATGACAAAATTGTCATTTTGGGGTAATTTTTGGAGTAATTTCTCTGTGTACCACCAGAGGGAGCCCCGCGTACCACACTTTGAGAACCAGTGGTTTCAGGAAACTGAATCGTGTGGCTTTGACAGCCAACAACTTTAAAGGGTACATAACATGCACAGTTCGACCTAATCTCATGTTAATCCTGAGTACCTATAGAGTAGTAATGTATCCTTAATATCTCCAAAAAGTCTTTTATTATATTTATGAAAGAAAAATACAAAAAAAAAAGCCATACTTCTGGAGGCGCGCCGTGGGTGGAGCTAAATTCGAAGGATTGCCAATAAAACAGACATGTGATGTTGTTTGACTTACCATCTGCAGTTCTGAATCATGAGCGGGATCTTTTATAGCTGGGACCGCTCCATCTTTCAGTATCAAACAATGTGCAAATGCAGCATCAAACTGGTCCTCGTATATAAAACACACACTTGCTGAACTCCATTGCTGACCCGGAAAAGGAACTGCATCCACTGTTCACGTAACGCTGGGTTCTTCAGGAAGCTGAGCAAAGTTATCTTTGCCTTACAACCATAACCACACTTCTTTAGAGACATTCTTCCCGAATGAATCCCTTGCAGAGTGCATCCAAATGAAGCACATTGATGGCGCGCTCTTTCTCACAGTCTGGCCGACGTGATCGCGGGCTCAGCGGACACGCTTTTCCGGGAGAAATGCTCATACAAGGAGTTCCACCACCAGATTACGTCATTAATGCCACGATCGAAAAATATCAGCCGAAACTTGTACCAACCTGGAAGTAAGATTTTCGGCAAAGAAATTCTCTGTCGCTTGTCCAAACTATTTTTTTAAACTTTGGCCATGTTTAACATGAAAATCCAACTCTTTAACACTGTAAACAACTCTGAATATACGAAACACCATTGTACCCCCCCTTTAACCTTTAAATGACTGGGATGGGAAGCTAATTTCATCTAGTGAAAACATTTGGTACTGCACCCAAGCAAAATTGTGCTCATTTTCAAATCTGACTCAAAATCTTAGTCTTTTATTCTGTCATCGTTTTGATTTTCTCACATTTTTATCTATTTTATCCACCTTTGTCTTTATCTGGCATTTTGTAAATTTCATGGGGCTGGCTTAAGGTCTCATCCACATCCAGGTATTTTTAGCTGTACAAAACAGCTAATTTTGCTGCTTGATATTACAAATTGGTGTATTTTACCATATTATTTTAATGTATTACCTTAATTATAAACACACTGGTTTGTAGTGCAAACAGTTTTACTGTTTACTGCACGTTGTTATTCTTCTCGTTGTATTTATTATTTTAAAATAGCTCTTTTTTTTTTTTCTTGGTGCAGACACCAAATGTAATTTTTGATATTTTTTACTAGTGTGTGCAGGACACTATAGTTCATTTATGTAAGTGAGGAAAGCAAAATAAAGTAAACCCAAAACGTCTTCATACAGTGGACTACCAGTAAAACTGATAAAAACTTTGGGACCAAAAATGTGATTTTACACTTTGATCTGACCATTTCTGCTTATTGAGATGAATTTGTTCTGACACTGTTTAACTCTGTGTTCTTGTCATATTTTATTATCATTTTCTAAACTATAGTGAATAAACTGTGATAATGTGAAAAATATTGAAGGTGTCTGAAAACATTTTGGTTTGACTGTACTTAAACTTCTAAACTTTTTTTAATCCATTTTTACTTCAAAAGAGACTAAACTTAAGTCTGTGCTCCAAAACATTAAAGATATTTTTAACAGTTTAATTTATAACAGTTTAATTTCAAAAATAATTTTTCAGATTTATGCTCAAAAAGGTAATAAATGGATCATAACTATTCCATAAATATAATTAAGTATCATAAAATCCTTTTTGACCACCACATGAACAGTAAGGTTCATTTTAAGATATTATTTTAAGATATTATACAATTTGTATGGGGAATGGGTTTGGTGAAGTCCTCTGAGATGTTACATTCACTAGTATACATCATAAAGCTATGCAATAAATAAATAAATACATATATTTTAACAAAAAACTTATTGTACTTTCTGTCTGTATGAATGTGCAGAAATCCAAAATATTTGTGTCAATGTTACATTTAGGGGTATGGAATGTACTATTACCTCGCTACATAAATAATATTATTCAATATATGAAGAGTTCATTTGCAAAAACAGATAACTCTGTTTTTAATAATTTTCAAAAATCATGTATTTTCATTGTGCATTCCAATTAATCTCATTCAAACTAGTTAGGTTATTTTAATTCATTTTACATATTTTACATACATATAACTAACACAAAACACTATAAAAACACTATAACATAATAAAAAAACATGATTTTTGAAAATGTGTTATTTGTTATATTATATAATACAAGTTTATATAACGAATGTGTACGTGAGTAAACTGGACTTGGAAAGAGATCTGCAAATGCTCATGACAACGTCTCCACCTAGTGGATGAAAGAAATAGTGCATTTCAATCTAGTGTGTTTTCAAATAATTGGCATTTACATTTACTAAAATTAAAAGTAGTTTAACTTGGTGGGCTCGTTTTGACAAGTTTATTTATTTAATATAATATAGCCTAATTTAACTTACTAATTAGTTTGAGGTAATTTAGCTTTTGTTTCTTTTAAACTACACTCTGTTTGATACTGGTTTGTCATCATTTTTTGATTAACATTATTAATACTTATTTATTGCTACAACAATCCCCTTCATGTAGAGACATGTTTTGTTTCTTTTTCTCGAAAGGCAGCTCCTACAATGCACTTATTACAAAACCAGCTTGGAGCAATTTGAAGCGTTTCACTCAAGTAAAGAATAAAGATTGGTTATGGCTCACTCAAAATACTGAAGCTCAAACTTAACTAATAACACTTTTCAAAGCACAAAATATACAAATTATGGGTATAATAAGCTTCTATCCGTATACATTTGTTTCTACAATGCTTGCAACAGAGTTTTTATATAATTGTTTGTTTTTTCCATTGTTTATTTATATTTACTTATTTGTTTGTTTGCTTGTGGGTGACACAGAATGAAGTCCACCACACATGATAAACGCAAGCCTTTGATTTTAGCATTAAAAAACTGACAGGTTGTAATAACGATTGTAATACGTCTTCAACTCCACATAACAAGTATATCAGATACGCATTATGTTGTAAAAAGAAGCACAACTGTGTTTAAAACAGATAAAACAAATGAGTACCTCAGTAGAGACAGCAGGGGTCACTAACGAGCTTTAGTCTTGACGGTAAAGCCGCTCGTATCTGTCCTTCGTGCTGATCCAGCATCATTTCATTGCGTCCTGGGCTCACCATGAACACGTACCTAACCTCATGAGAGAATAAATTCAGGTACAGAGATTCTGAAACACATATGTAACTCTGTCATTCTTATATGTGTGTTTGATAATATCAACTGGGCGAGAAGACGACCAATAAACGAATATTTGTCTTCGTCAAATATCTGTTCTGCCGAATGCATGAACGAATAGCAAACTAGGTGACATTTATCTTAAATAAATGCATTACATTTCACAAATAGAGGTTTGTTTGGTTTCCAAAGATAAAACAATAGATAATTAGTTCAAAATGGAGACAAAAAAGCATGTTTATCGTTAAGGTGATTAACTATACACTTGAGCTGAAATGACTTCATATATCAATTAAAATCACCAAAACACCAGCTGGTTAAAAGTTACTACAAAAACAACTAGTTAGTTTGAGATTTGTTTGCAGATGATACTTGGTTTAACGTTTATATAACAAAAATGTCTTTTCATATATAAAAAAAAAGTTAAAAACCAGAACAGAAGTATTATTCATGGTAGGTTGTGTCAAATAATTCCAGCTAAAAAAGTGGAAACGTTGAATATAGTGTGCGGTCAGTGAAATCAACTGAATCAATAAAAGGACTGATCAGTGAGTGCAAAGTCAGGATGTGACCTCTGACCCCACTTGACCTCTGCTGACCTCTGTCACACTTGATTAGCCTGGACAGACCCCTGTAGCCTCCCTCTCACTTTCCAACACCACGCTGCCCCCTCTGACCAATAACAGTGGTGTGTTTGCTACAAATCACAAGACTGGCCTGAATAATGAATCACATTTATGCCATCTCAATAGAATAAAATGTCCTCGTAAACATTTTGACATACAGTTTGGTGCAAAAAGGGGCCACATTAAAAGGCATCAAAAATATAGTGTTTTGATGAAACATGAATATGAAATCTTTGATTCTGCACTATTGCTGTAGGTCTGGTCTTTAAACCAAGTAAGTAATTTGGTGACTTTGATCATGTGACTCATTGAGATGTTCCTGCTTTCACTGAAGCTCAAGATGCTCTTTGGATCATCTCAATTCATACTGGAGAACATGATCATCAGGTTTTGTTCAGGTCGGCTCAAGAGCTGATGTCATAAAAGCGAAAGCCAATAGAGATAACTACTTAAAGCACGCTTTTTACTGCATGAAACACCCTGTTCGCAGAGGAATACAAATATTTTACGAACTCTCTTAAAAATAAGGGTTCTACAAGAGGCTTTTAATTGTGATGGAATAAAAGAACCATTTTTGCATCCTCAAAGACACTTCTGAAGAACATTTGTGACCCTGGACCACAAGACCAGTCTTAAGTAGCATGGGTGTATTTGTAGCAATAGCCAAAAATACACTGATACAAAAATACATAAAGATCATGTTCCATGAAGATATTTTTGCAATGCAAATTTCCTACCGTAAATATATTCAAACTTAATTTTTGATTAGTAATATGCATTGCTAAGAACTTTAAAGGCTATTTTCTCAATATTTATATTTTTTGCACCCTCAGATTTTTGAATAGTTGTATCTCAACCAAATATTGTCATATCCTAACAAGCCATACATCAATGGAAAGCTTTCAGGTGATGTATTTTAAAGAAAATGACTCTTATGACTATTTTGACTATTATGACTCTTAGGATCTATTTTGAATCATCTAAAACAACGTTTTCACTATAAAGAACCTTTTGTGCAATGGAAATGTTCTATGGATCTAAGGAACTAACTAAGGAACCTTTTTTTAGAGTGAAGTTGTAATTTCATACGATGTAGGAATTTGTAGGAAAATATATGATGTGTAAGAAAAAGGTAGGCATAAACCTGAACCACTAACCCAATCAGGTTGTATGAAAATGTACAAATGAGAAAACACTCTTATGGCAATTTGTAACTATTTTACCTACAATCTGATTACAAACCACTGAGGACTGGATAGCTTATTTTTTGCTTTTGTTTTTCTAAAAATTATACGTTTTCATATGCACCAAATCATATAAATTCAAACGGAATCCCCAACTCGTTACGTTTTCTCAAAATCACAATTTTTAAGCCAAAAAGTTTTCTTATGGGGGTTGGATGAGATTGTAGCCTATGAATTTGTCATAAGACACAAAAGTCTATCAGACAAAAAAAAAAAAAAAAAAAATCAGGCACTTTTACTAGAGGTCTCAGACTTTTGGACCCAAAACATGGAAAGCGGTATCAGCCTGTGTTCCACTCTCAATTTCGTGGCCAAATTATTGTAGTTAGTGCGTTTTTTCTTATCTTTCCCCTCATTTTATCTTAAGTCATTCTTTCCTGTTGGACCGGCTGTAGCGGGCGGCCCGTCGTCGTGTTTACGCGCACAGATGCTGCCAGGGTGTTTACTGTTTGTCTTGCAAACTGCACACAGTGACCACTTAGCAGAATTAGTCTGCTGATATCCAGAGCCCATCTAAGGGGAAGTGGAAACGTTTTCACAGGCTCAGAACACAGCTCAGGTCCTTTGAATAGCTGCCAGCGCGTTCGGCCAGGAAGGCTCGAGCCAGAGACTGCAGTTCATAGCTCAATTGAATCAATGATAAAGATCACTAGTGGTGAAATTGCAAACAGATACGAACAGATGTGTATTACACTGGGGGTCAGCACCTGCATTTGCCTTTCGCTCATTACTTTTTCCTTTTTTCTTTTCTCTTTTCATGCAGTTTGTGTTTCCTCTCCCAAAGCACAGGTTGCTTTTGTGCTTCAAAAGGCCCAACAGAGGCAGTCAAAATGTGAATGGACATGTCTGAGGGAGAGATCGCTATCTAGAGAGGGCCTGTGTGTGAACACTTTAACCGCTGGCCAGCTTACAGCGGCTTTTAAAACCACTGCTTTTAATATAATTTTCCATCCTTTGAGCGATGAGAACCCTGGCTATAAAAAAAACAAAACACACAGGCAATGGTGAAAAGCTGAAAGGGAAATTGCTAAAATACTCAGAGAGATAATCAAGGAGAAGTATGCCTTCAAAAAATGGCTTGAAGTCAAGACTTTGAGTTGCATAAAATATGAGGCTAGTTAACTGTTCATACATTGTGGCCAAGATATTCTTAAGTTTACAAAGGTTCATATGCTTGTTCGGCATGTGGTCGTTTCAGGTAAAATTTAGTCAAAGAGGTAAATTACAATAGCATTATCTTCAGACGTGGTCTTAGGATAACATTGAAAATCACTCTTTAACATTACAAATGAAGTAAACAACTGTTATACGTATTTAGTCATTAAAACATACTTCAGAACAAATGTGTATGATAATATTTTCATACAAAAAAAAGTGTAAACGTTTATTTTCTTAAAAGATTCTTTAAAGTTAAATGTGACATTGTTAAAACATATAGTATACTTTTTTAAAAGTGGCCTATAACTTGTACAAGAAAACGCGCACAGCGTGCAAGAAAACGTTTCACAAACCTAAATAAAACATCACGAAAAGTGGTGAAACCTTACAGTTAATCACATGTTGATTCAGGAACCGTTTTAATCGATTCAGTGAAGTCATTCAGTGAAGGATTTGTCTGAACCTCATAGCCTAACTCGCCCGTTAACGATTCTTTTTGAACGATTCATTCAAACAGTCGGCTCATTTGAATCCCAATATTCGTAAAATGGACTATATCTTATATATTTGTTTTGTGTCCAAACTAAAACTCAGAACTCTACTAAAACGTTCGCTGGTTCATCGATGCAGGAATTACTGGGTGTGATGATAAATGTATGAAAGCAGAAACTAGAAAAGAATCTCATTATGGTAACTGCAATTATAACCAACCGCATATTGTTTTAAAGCCCGTTCCCAACCAACAAAAGGCCACTTATTCTGACTCGTCTTGATTGCACAATACAGCACTTGGCAGTATTTTACTTTCCCACTGTTACTAAATGTTTCCTCGATCTGTTCTGTCCCATTTTCATGTTGAATAGGCTGTAAATCAAATTCACTAGAAAAACGACGTCAGTGTGGTTTGGCATAAACAATCAGCAATGTATAGAGATGCACAATTTTAGTTAATTAATAGGAAATGAATATATAAGGCCCTGCAAAACCAGTCTTAAGTAGCACCGGTTTGTAGCAATAGCCCAAAATACATCATATGGGTCAAAATTATAGATTTTTTAATGCCAAAAATCATTAGGATATTAAAGATCATGCTCCATGAAGATATTTTGTAAATTTCCTACCGCAAATAGCTATAACTTAATTTTTGATTACTAATATGCGTTGCTAAGAACTTCATTTGGACAACTTTAAAGGCGATTTTCTTTTCTTGCACCCTCAGATTCCTGATTTTCAAATAGCTAGTTGTATCTTGGCCAAATATTGTCCAATTTAGTTGAAACGTGAAAAGCGTTTTCACTTAACATTTCTACTTTGTAGTCCTACTTTGACAGAAAATGTCTTTATTAAGATATCTTATATATTTTTGTTCTTGCATTCAAATAAAATATATAGGGAAATTAGGCGATAAAATCGCATATTGGCATAACATGCTACTAAGCAGTCAGTTAAATACACAAAAGTGACAACCGTGATAATTTATTTGAAAGTAATTGTATTTATAAATGCTTTTGTTAATGTTTTACTCGGACTTTGTCATTATCACTAATGTCAATTATTTAATTACACACACGTTGAAATTGATTCTAAACTGACTCCTGTTTTTGAAACGAGTTGTTAAAACACAGTTGTGAAGATAAATTATAGCCTACATCTAATTTTTAATGTCTTTAGCCACATTTGCTGTCGTTTTTTTATCCGGCAGCAAATAAAATAATTAACTGCTGCCAAAATGATGTAATTGGATGTAATTGCAATTGTTATAGAGAGTTAGTAAATAAAATGTTTTGATATTTAAACTCGTATGTGTATTGTAATGCAAATGCAGGGCGAATAGGAATCGTTATTGTTTCGTACAGATTTGGACTGAAATAATTTCGCTGCGCTTCTGAAATAGGTTGACGGTTTATGGAAAAGAGCTGGAACTTAAATATCAGATGAAACAGGCTTTGTGGGATGCAAAAGTCTTGTTACCGCCAATTACGAGCCCCAGGAGAAATACCTTCGACTTCCGACCAAAGAATTTTTCAAGTCCTTTCTAGCTGTTGGTGGGAGCGCTGAAGTTGTTGATCAATATGCAAAACAGCGTGATGAATATGCATGAAGGGGGGCCGGTAATTGCACGTCAGCGTGGAGGCACTGCTAATTTACGGCTCGGGATCCTGCAATCAGCGCGCTATTCATTAACACGGCAGCCGTTTCATCGGCGCGCACTCGAGTCTGCCAATCACCGCCGCAGACACAAAAGCGGAATAAAAAAAAGTTTCAATTACCAGCCAACAACACTAAACACTATATTTACGCCGCTTTATGCTCTGAATGGCTGTTAACGCATTGTGAAAGAGAAGGGAGACGAACTTAATGAAACAACATAATCTTATGCATTTATATCACCTTTTTCCCTCGGCGGGCGCGTGCTCGTTAGAAGCCGCTTGTCTCGCGTGGAGAACAACAATTACCTCCCCGTCATAATGGGAATATGAAAAATGTCAGATGGAAAGCTATATAGCACAGAATGCATTTGTCTATGGTAATTCCTGCAGCTTGTGAGAGGGGTGGACTGGTGCTTCTTGCCCTTCGGGAACCCCCCAACATCCTCCTATCATATCCTTAATGTCTAATTCCATACAAATACATTAAAGAAGGACTATAATAACTTCTAGAGATAAAACACTGAGCATTGACTATTTTGAAAATAAACTAGATACATTTTTTAAATAAAATGTGAGCAACGGAAGTTGCCAAAGGCGTTGCTAAGTGTTTTAGCAGAGTGCTATGTGATTATAGATAGTTCTGGAATGTTTCTAGCCTACAGGAAAAAATATACATAAGTTTGATACTAATACTGATGCATGTCTTAAGATAAATGGCACAACCCTAAGGGTAATACTTTATAATAAATTCCTATAATCCTAATACTTGTAACAGTTTGTTATTTGTTAATAGTTAATGCCAGCTCACAAAAAAAACAATAGAAGCCATCACAGAAATTCAAATGGTTTCAACTTCAAATACCAATACAAACCATCAACTTTTAACCATTCAAACCATTCAGAATGGTTTTCTGCAATGTTTTGGGACATATTCCATTACAATTTAGTGTTTTTAACAAGACACCAATAGAAGGTGACCAATTACCAGTAGAAACCCACAGGGTCCATTACAGTTTCCATTACAACCAATACAAGTGTCATTATAACCAGTAAAACCATTACAAATTTTGTGATGGTGTCTATTGTTTTTTGTCCAGTGACATGAACTAGGATGAATAAATGTTATTTTCAATCAGATATTTCATTGTTAGGTTAATCAGTGTTAATTCAAACTCAATATTAAGTTTTAAATGCTCCAAAATCAAATGAAGAACTGCAGTTTAAAATTTCATAAACCTTATTAATTGCACTAGTCTGCAATTGCTAAAGTATTGTAATTTGTCTCTCCTGAGTAGTGGCTCTAAAGCTATTTGTACATTTAAATCACACTTTAATTCAACACTTCTAATTCTCACTATTAACTAAATATCAATTATGACTTTTGCCTTAATAAACGCCTAATTTGCCTATTTAATAATGGTTAGTAAGGTAGTTGTTAAGTTTAGGTATGGAGTTGGATTAAGACATAAAAAATCTAGTCATATTTAGTCATATAGACGGAAGAAGGTATTAATATGTGCTTCAACACGGAAGTAAACCTATGGGCGAGACTTCCGGTTCATGAGCCGGTATGAAATAACAACTCACAGTAAACGGTAAAACTGTTTGCAATACAAAAATACATTAAAATAATATGGTAAGACACGTCAGTTTGCAATATCAAGCAGCTAAAAATACCTGGAGGTGGATGAGTCCAAAAGCCTAAGTACTAATCGACAGCTAATATACTATGCATTTTAATCTGAGTGTTTATTTACACTAAGTGCAAATAGCCCGCCTTGTTGGCAGTGGCTATTTACACTAGCTCCACCCACCAATGTGTAATGGGGATAGTCAACACTACAAAAGATGCATGTCAATTGTCAGATTTAAAGGTGCAGAGGTTAAAGCCTGCATTTAACTCTTTTCGATGCGGATGACCCAAGTTCGATTCCACCTTCTGGCAAGCTTTTTTTCTCACCCTTTTCAATTCTCATATAATATCGGAAAAGCATTTATTTTCAATTAAAATTAAGGAAATAGTTGAAAAATGTAAAATAAAGTATCGGTTAGGGTTTTGGTAGGTGTGAGGAGGGCTTATTGTCCCAATAAGGCAGCTTATCACTGTCACATTCTAGTCAGCTAACCAATCAGAGTGGAGGAGGGGCGGCACTACCAACCACCCTGATTGTACTGAGGTTGAACAACAATGGAGAAGTTAATATTGCTTGTCTCTGAGTATTTTCATTTAGTGTAAATAGCCTATATCGCTATTTACCCTTAGTGCAAATGGCTGCTGCCATATTTAATAGTTAGAACTGGTCCTTAAATTAAAGTGTTACTTTTAAATGTAATACTATCATTGTAAAAAATGTAACCAAGTGATATCTACAAACAAATGACACTAGAGCTTCAATACTTACATTACTTGTAATTGAAAAATAATGTAAAAAAAAAAAAAAAGCCATTGACTTCCAAAATATTTTTTTCTATACTATGGAAGTCAATGGCTACCGTCAACTCTTTGAGCAACATTCTTCAAAATATCTCTTTTTGTGTTCAATGGCTAAAATAAATATATACAGCTTTGGAATAACTTGAGGGTGGCTAAATAATGACAGAAGTTTCATCCATTAAGAGTGTAATTACATTTTGGGGACATTGTAGTCTTTGTGTATGCCAGTCAGTTCTGATATCTGACAGTAGGGGCGCTCTTGAGCACTATCAGACACATTGCAGTGTCTTAGAAAGGGGAGGAGGGTGCATCTCAATATCAAGAAATGGGCTGTAGTCCAATATAGACAGGAACTCCACCGTCTCCACGTGGGAGCTAGTAAACCCATATATCAATATGTGATGACCTACCAGCGTGTGCTGTCAGGTCTGCAGCAAACCTCCTGTCAGATGTTGATCTCTCTTTTCACTGGGTCCCTCCTGCTCTCTCGGACTGGGGAAGCTGGCCTTTCTCGCCACTCTGCAGGAAGGGAGTTCCTGGCTAAGGGGAAAGAGTCCTGGTTAAAAGTAAGTGTCTGTCCTGGGGACACCACTGCTGTGTGAATCCCCTATTGTTCTCTTTGACACCCGTCTCTGTTTCCTCTGCAATAAATCTGCCCCTTCGGCCCTGGAACGTCCCTGCGCTGCCCCCCTATTGTCTCTCAAAGGAAACCTGCGCAAAAGTGAGGCCTGGCTACGTCTTCACTCCATCCAGGGGCCACAGGGGCAGCAGAAGAAAGCAGACAGGAGGGAAGATCTGCAGATGTCTGCAAGAGCAACAGCAATTCTTTACATTTATGGACTGTGATAACAAAATGAGTAGCATTTAATCACCTTTGTGTCATTCCAAGCCCCTTTGACTTTCTTTTTTCAGTTTGTTCTGTTATTCAGTTGTTACTACTCAACACTTAACATCACCCATGATGACAGAATTTGAACTTTTAGGTGAAATATCCTTTAAAGGATAAGTTCACTTCTAGAATAAACATTTCCTGATAATTTACTCACCCCCATGTGGTCCAAGAAATTAAGGTTTTTGAGGAAAACATTCAGAAAATGTTGGGTCAGTGGATTAAAGGTCCAAATTGCAGTTTCAATGGAGCTTCAAATGACTCAACACGATCCCAGCTGAGAAATAAGGGTCTTATCTAGCGAAACATTATTAAAAAATAATGTAAATGAGTGGTTCTCAACCTTTTTTGGGCCAGGGCCCCGCTACCCATTATTCAGGTCCCTCACCACCCCTCATCAAATAAAACGTAGTCTAATTGTCCTCCTTAAATATCAAGGTTTATTATTATTTTGTGTTAATAATGAGAATTGTTTTAATATTTACAGTAATTCAAATGAATGGAGTAACATATTCACAGTGACATTTTTACAGATTAGATTTTAGTTTGTTCTTTTATTCTTGGAACACCCTTTTACTGCTGTGATATGTTTGGATGTTTTCAATTAGCTTTCGGTGAAAAATAATTATATTTATCCTTTAGTCTTTTGAGAATATATTGAATTACCCTTTTTTCTGACATAGTGGACATGGTTATTTTGGTGGGTAAATACCACATTTGAAGTCTGCAACATACTGACTCCAAAAAAGCTGGGACAGAAGCTAAATAAAAGTGAAAAAAGTTGGAATAACCAAATAAACTGTTTTGAAACAGTTCACAGCAAGGTTGATTAGTAATAGGTGAGGGTATCATGTTTGGGTATCAAAGGAGCTTCTCAGTCCTTGCAAGCAAAACTGCATCATAGCTCAAAATGTGTTTATATTAACAGAAAATAATATTAAGTTGGCCAGTGTAAACATTGTATTTTTTTTCTTTGTACTTCTGTCAATTAAATAAATGTTAAAGACTTTATGGCATTTCATAAAACATCCCAACTTTTCTGGAATTGGGGTTGCGGCAAGATGGGAAACATATGCTCCTCATTTTCAAAATATTTACTATTTTAGTGCTGATCTGATTTATATATTTGTTATAGTCAATTAAATTTCATATCTTGCTTTTTTTGTCAGTGTGGTGTACTATAATAATTGAGAAATGTTTCTTAAGCAACAATCAGCATGATTTCTGAAAGATCATGGATCATGAGGAAAACACATTTATAAACACAATATAAAATATATTCAAATAGAAAGTTTTTTTTTCAAATGGTAGATTTAATGTTTTTACTCTATTTTTTAAACAAACAAATGCAACCTTTTTAATCCATAAACAAATCTCACTGGGCTTTTTTAATGGTAGTGTAGGCCTATATTATAGTCTATTTTATTTATAATATATAGGCCTATTTTAAAAGCATGTATTTAAACCCAAATATAACAGCCCACATTAGCCCATACATAATTTTATTTTAAAAATATGTGACTGAATGCTACATGACATTCATGACATATTTGATATGACTGGACTTTAAATATCATTATCATTAGTTTCCCAAGGAGCAAAAAAGCCACATAGATATAAATTAGGCTATATTTGTGAGCTTTGAACAAACTCCAGAAATTTGGCATTCAAACCAACTGCACCCAATCAGCAAACAAAAAGCTTTCATATCAATGTTTCTAAACAAGAAAAGGCATCTCATGCTTTATCGTGTCTAAATGCTTGCTATTGTTTTGACGGGAAGATCGACAGCTGCGCTATATACAGAAAGTCAAGCGAACACTGACGTAAAAAGTCGATGCTAAGTAAATGAGACACTGTCAAGTAAGCTGTAAACTCGCAGCTAACACTACTACACTGGCCGCACAGGGTGTGATCATAGACTGTAAAAAAACATGGACGTAGTGTCAGTGACGTCACCTGTAGGTTTCTGAAGAGCGTTTTTGAAGCAAAAGTCGTCGCCATTTTGGAAGCGCGTCACTGCAGGAAAATAGAAAATGGACAAAGAGGCGGGACATGGGTGGAGCTAAAATGTCTGGTTTTAAAATTTATTAAAATAATCCTGATAAAGTAACACCCTAAGAAAAAACAAACAAAATAACAGGGCTGAGATGCCAAGTTCAACTGCTGGAATAAGCTGAGGTAATGTGACGGCTGCCTGTCACTCAAGTGGCCACGCCCTTAATTATGCAGAATTTTAATGCTTAATATAATTTAAACGGGTGAGTTAGAAAAAAATTCACCCCCCTCAGAGTTGTCATGAAGGGCAAAACTGGCTGTAAAAACCAAAACCACTTTTTGTACCAGGCTGTAAACATGTTTTTATCTGTTATAAAGTTGAACATTTTAACACGAGAGTCTATGGGGATTTGTTCCCTTTTGCAGCCAGCCTCAAGCAGCCAGCCGATGAACTGCAGCTTCAGTCACTTCCGTATAGTTTCAAGAGCGAGAGCGGGAGGTTGCCGCTTGGGTGCGACCGGGTGTGCCTCACACGTCCTGAAAAGTGAAGCTGCGGGCTCTTTGGTCGCCCCCTGGTGGCTGGCTGCAGTATAGGTCATAAACCCCGCCCTCTCCATGCAATCAAACGGGACTGGAGACAACCTAAATAATTAAATGACATTTCGAATAATTTTTTTTCCAGAGATGGTTTTCGGCGTTTGAGGTAGTTCTTATAATGCTGGTTTATGTTCAAGTGTTCGTTTTTCTAATAAGTTTGCTTTTAGGTAGTTAATAGATTCTATAAAAACGGGGTGTGGTGTCATGATTGTGATCTTGCGATTGGGCCTCCGGGAATTTGGGCGGGACTTTGATACAGCTGCTCCACCTCACGACACTACTGCGCAGACTCTGGCTCCAAACAAAACTCTAGTGCGCAGTAGGGCTGGGCAATATGGGCAAAAATTCATATCTCGGTATACGGTATATATCTCGGTATTTCTGTTTTTGGATTTGGATTTTTAAAAAGCTGTATTTAATACATATATTTCACTTACCACCCAATGTTGTCCAGTAAAACAATACATATTAAAGGCTATGAAAATAAATAAAGTGAATATAACCATGTAAGCCTTTATATTATGTGCAAAAAAGGTTAAAATCAAATTTTATTCTAAAATTGTAACACTGCAATCTAAAAACAAAAATAAGGCTTTTAAAGCATAAGTTAAATTCACTACACAAAAAAAAGAAAGAAAAGCATATAGGTTATTTTGATTATCCCAATGCAGTCACTTTACAGTTAGTGCTATCATAAAAATGCACTTACTTGTTGGTTGAAAGTTCTTGGATTATTGTCCAAATACAAATATTTCCGCAAATTGTATATTTTAGTCAGAATTATTGCGCCCCAATTTAATTTAGCGCCGTCTGTTTGGCGCGTCTGTGAAGTTTAGCAGAGAATCACGAAAGGCTCATGCACTCTTGGCAGAAATGGAAATATTTTCAAGACTTTCTAACATTTACAGCCAGAGAATATACCTGTGAAATGTAAGTTATACATTAAGAGATACAGCACATCTCAAACATATTAAACAGCACGAGTAGTCTCTGTCAGACAGAAAGGCACACGCAGCTTTCTGTCAGAGCATCTGATGAGCCGAGCCGCTTAAACTATGCCAAACTATAAACTATGATGCGTCTTACCAGTTTTTAAAGGCCTTAATGTAAAGCTTGTCACATGTTTACAACAAACTGGATTATGCACTTTCTCCGCAACAGCACAGTCTGTGTCCTCCGCTTTATTTTCTGATGTGCTCGAAATCAAACTATTGTATATCGGTATAAACGGTATTGCCTCATACCGTATCGCTTATAATGAAAATATCGATATATCGTACAAACTCGATATACCGCCCAGCCCTAGTTCTGGCTCCAAATGACGTAATTTCCCCCAGTATGGCAGCCGCCATATTAAGATGCTTTGGCTTCACTTTTCCATAGTGGAATGAATGGGAGACGCGTCGTCCATCTTTTTTTACAGTCTATGGGTGCGACACGTTGCGTTAAAGCACGTAGGTCCCGTTACAGTTCAGTAACTGAGCGCGAGCACCTCATTAACGGATGTCACGTTTTCAGCCGCATTCCACGCGCTTGTGCTACCGACACGTAGACAAATAGATATAGAAAGTGCGCAATGATGCATCCAGTGTAGAGACGGCAGGATGTCGCAGACCATCTTCTTTTTCAAGTTTCAGCTCATACTTTGTGTAAACTCGCCTTACACCGTGTCCTAACTACACGCGACGCGACAAGATTCCAGCGACAAATAATTTGGGTGTCCACACCAGACGGGACGTGACAACGCAACGCGACGCGACAGAATCAAATACAACTAATTAGTGCAGAACCAAGTCAATGGATACATGGTTACAGCCAATCAAAAACGCGAGTGGGCGGGCTCTCCCTGGAATCGCACACGTTTCTAATATAATTAATAAATAATACAACTTTTAACATTATTAAATGTACATACTGAGTGACTAATACCGTCTTTGTTATGGAATACACTTGTTACTCTAAAGTGTTACCTTTTATTATTTTTTTTAGAAAATGAAAATGAAAAAGTCATTTAGTTTGATAAGACCCTTATTCCTCGGCTGGGGTCATGTAGAGCCCTTTGAAGCTCCATTGAAATTGCAGTTTGGACCTTCAACCTGTTGATCACCATTAAAGTCCACTATATGGAGAAAAATCCTGGAATGTTTTCCTCAAAAACCTTAACTTCTTTGTGACTGAACAAAGAAAGACATGAACATCTTGGATGACATGGGGGTGAGTAAATTATCAATACATTTTCATTCTTTAATACATTTTCAATACAATCAATACATTTTATCCTTTAAACACCTCACTAAATGCTTGATCCAATCACAGTTCTGGAAACCATCAGCAGGGGCCGTCCATCATGCTATGTTCAAAGTCAGTCTGTTGTCTCAGGGTCACCATGAAGCATATACAAACACACTGGATATCAACCATCAACCGGTAATGTCTGCAGTAGCTACAATGAAAATAATTAGCTCCATTGTCCACTCATCTGTGACGTCTTCCAACTGTAGGTTCATATAAACTCCAACAGATGAAAAAAGAGTAGCTGGTCAACAGAAACATCATTACACCCACTATTTCATTGATTAAAGCCCCAATATTTGTACACGTGTTTATTTTAGTTCGGAAATCTGGTAAATGCGTGTAACGTTTGCAGTTTTGCACATGTGAAGCAGACTTCATGTTTGATGAAAACTATTACTTTGCCATCAAGCTGCTGGTTGTGATGATCTGACTTTGGTAATAGTGAAAAATAAATTGTTTAATTACATCATTAAACTGTGTTTTATTTTTTCTCTCAATTAATACGTTTTTCCTACCCTGTAGAAGAAGTAATCAACTTGTAGTTTAATCCCCCTAAAAGTGTAAACACTGTGATTTACTTTTAAAACTTAAAAGCTTGTTTGAGCATCAGCATAGCAACAGCGGCTCAACCAATGGCGTGGGTTTGGGGCGGGGCCATCAGTTTTTTTTTCTGACCAACTGAAGAAACTCTAAAAATAGTTCAATCCAAAAGTACTGTTTAGTGTAAAACCAGTTGAAGATTACCAGACAGGCTGTCAATTCAATTCAACGATGAGCTGTTTCCTCTAAAAAGCTGTAAATGCAGAACAATGTTTTAAACATTTATTTTGAAATCACGATGAACAGTTAGCATATTGAGAGACATACTGATGTATTTTCCTGTGTTTGTGTAGGTTTATAAATGATTTACCTTACAAATCTGATGAAATACTGTACCTTACTGTACACACACCACCTGATTTTTAGAACCACGCATACTTTGTACGCGCAGGTTGCACATGTGCACTGAATTGGCTTTGCACTAATCAGTTATTCCACAAGGTGGCAGCACTGACCCTGGGCCATTTTTTAAAGGAGAAAACAAAACTAAAGAGATGGAACAACAGCAACAAAGTAGTGGAGACAACAGACAGCCGCATTGAGCTTGTGTGAGAGGGTTATGAGATAGCAGCAACTTAAGTTTAAAAGAGTACAAAGACATTTTATCGTCCATAACTTCTGGAGAAAAATATAGCAGATACTGGAAAACAATGAAGCTTTCTAGAACGCATGCATCGACCGTGTGTTAGTGCACATCTCATATGGAGTATACTCTGGCAGGCTGCCTGTATGGCCGCAAGCATATGCTAGGCAGTTAAACACGTAGCCTTTCAAAGTATAAGTATTTTATGGCTGCACTATTAATCAAAGGCGATTGTCGTGTGCATCTTGTCTTCAAAACAAGTTGCGCACCTGCTTTCAGATGGAGCAGCATTTAATACACAGAGCCGTATTTCACTGAAAAGCTATGCTTAATCACATTCATTATCGCAGAGGATTTAACAGTGCGATTATGAAACTGAAAGAAATCGTTCAAGATAATGAAAGCTGTTTGCATAGCTTCTACGGCTCTGTGTAGAAATGCTGCTACATCTGAAAGCATGTGAAAATACCACATTTAATAACATGTTTTTACTCCAAACTCACTTCATAATGTCAGTCAATCTTGTTTATTCAGCTGCAGCGATAGCAAAGAGTATAGTAGGCATTTCCTGGGTTTCTTCCTCGGCGTATTTGGAGTTTCTGCACGAAAATAAGAGCACCCTCTGACCTCTGGATGAAGATTTACCGCTGATCACAGAACCGTGCTTCATTGCAAGATACGCATGACAACTGACAGCTTTTGATTAATCGTGATTGCGATTCCATTTCGATTTATTATGCAGCCCTACTCCATTTGATGATGTGCGCGAATGTGGGCGGTTGACACATGCGCTCTAGAAAGCTTCATTGCAGTCTCCACTATTTTGTTGTTGTCGTTTTGTCTCTTTAGTTCATTTCCGCTGTGAAACAACGACCCAGGACAGTGTTGCCACCTTGTGGAACAACTGATTACTGCAAAATAAATTAAATGCGCATGTGCAACCTGCGTGTACAAAGTACGCAGGGTTACAAAAATTGGGTGGTGCGCATACTATTCTAATGACAAAATTTGCGCCACACACACTGTACGCTGACCCTCGTGTACACGTAAAAAGTGAAGTATACTTTGGGCTTAAAAAAACTGCTTAAAAACGCTTACTGTACACAAACTATCCAGTTTTTGTAACCATGTATCCATTGACTTGGTTCTGCACTAATTAGTTGTTCAACAAGGTGGCAACAGTGGCACCAGAGGCCCAGGCTGTTGTTTCAAAGTAGAAAACTAAATTAAAGAGATAGCAGCAACTTTAGTACAAAGACATTTTAATCAGTCATAACTTCTGGAGAAAAATAGCGCAGAGTGCATGTGTCTACACCTCAAATGGACTATACTTTAAAAGGCTATGCATACAACTGGCCTCTAGTGGCACAGAAATGAAAAATTTCACTTTGAAATGAATGTTAATTCCTTGTTTGTAGGTGCATCCCAAATCGCGTACTTATGCACTATTCTATGCCATTTTGTAGTATAAACAGTATAAGTAGTGTGTTGACACAAAAAGAAAAAAGTGCACTTTAAATACCCAGATGATCCACCTAATTAACCAAAAAATGGTTAAGTACACATGGCTGAGTACATACTGCATAAGTACATAGTGTATACTTGGATCAACTTTTGAATCAAAATCTGGAATACTTAAAAAAAAAACAAAAAAAAAAAACAAATAGCACACAAAAAGAGTGTATAGTGTGTAGTTGACACAGTAATTAAAACTGTTGAAAGTCAGTTTCTCTGTACAGGACAGGAATGCAAAGTGTGTGCGCAGAGCTACAAGAAGTGAGGAAGAAAGCATAGAATTTATGGCATTCCTCACAGCGTGTAACAAACCACAGGAAGGTGTGAACAGCACGCCAGCTCCGATCCGCTAGCTGGCAATGAATAGGACGCCGCCTTCCACGGTCACTGCAGGAACCCTTGACGTGTCTTGACATTTGCCTGTCAATTCCAGTGGCTTAGTGGGTGGCGCTGGAGAAAGATTGTCCTATTTGACAGCAGCTATTTTGCTAATCCAAAACAACAGCTGTAAGGTAAAAATGAGCAAATGGGGGCTCGGAAGGGTAGGGAAAATTAAATCCTCATGTTGCCGAAACAGAGATGGAAAATAGCACTCCAGATAAAAAATGGATTTTGGGGGGGGGAGTCAGAAAAAAAAGGAAAGAATCTGATGTAGGCGCTTGGCAGGACCGAGCTCACGTTGGTGACAGACTTTTCTCAGCTTGTCTACAAAAGAGGCGTAGCTCTGGGCCAGTGGCCACACGGAAATGAGGGCGAACTTTGCGAGGTTCATACGGTCTCTAAGGAGCAGGAGAGGGCCGCGGCGGGGCCGCACATATTAGCATCTACACGGGAGACTGTCATAGGACAGGTGAAAATAATTACTACTACTAGTGCAGCGAAGCTCATTACACATCTGGTTGAGTTTTGGGGGAAACTAGTGTAGGGGTGGTCCTCTCACAACAAGGAGAATGCCCTGTTAGCACAACACGTTGGTAAACGTCCGCCCCCAGTGTTAGCATTCTCCTGAAAGTGGGTTCTCCTTCCAGAGAAGAACCCGGATCGGATTCTGTGGTCTGATCCAAAAAACGTCTTTCAATTGAGCTGTACTAATCAATGGAATGCCTGTAAAATTGATTCATTAGTTCATTAGCCTTCATCAGGATACAGAAGGGACTGTGCCAGTAGGAAACCACAGATGTACATCCTTGAGACAGACCTAGCTGCCAAAAGTGATAAATCGGTTTTCGAGATGTTCCCTTGGTGACAGTATTGGCAGAGCCCAGAAGGGTTTCCTGTGTGGAAGTGCATACATTTCAGTTCAAGAGTGGAAAAGACGAAAGCACAGCTTGTGGCTCCTGCCAAAAAGTAAATTAATAAGCTAACTGAGGCATCAGCTGAGTGAGCCAGTGTTGTCAAGCACAGATCTCGAATTCATTAGCCTGTCGATAGAGCCATTTGACAAAATGATCCTCTATAAAACAATTCTTTCTTTAGTCGGGATCAGCCTGTGATGTTAAAATGGTTAATATAACCAAGACATGTAAATACAAGAAGATTTTCAAGAAAATGTGAGTAGTACTTTCCTGTTTAAACTTGCCACCACGATGCTAAGGTGCAAACTGGCCAATGTCAAAAGATATTGTTTCTAGAGATGACTTGGGATCCCTCCTTTAATGCAAGTAGAATATAGGCCTATATAAGGGGCAAAAATTGGATAAGATAATCATAATACAAACATAAATCAATGCAAATATTACAATATATGACAGTTAAAAAGCATATAAATTTAAAGTAAAATGGTCAAAAAGCGACACCAGCTGACAAAGTTAATGTCTCTCTTGCCTCCATCGAGATACAATTGGATATGACTAATTATGATAGACTGTAATTGGTTCATGTGATAAATCCCACCTCGTGTTCGGTGCGTGTTTCATGTACGTGAAACAACATAATGCTTTAATGAGAAGAGTAATTTAAAAAAAACAAATACACACATTTATATATCACCACTTTGTCAAGTCAAAATCCAACTTCAATAGGCCTGAAAACATGATTTGTGGGGTTTTTTGAGTGAGCAATCAGTTTGTTAAAATTAAAGTAAACTTGAGGTCAAATATTTTCATACACCTTGCAGAATCTGCAAAATGTTAATTATTTTACCAAAATAAGAGGAATCAAACAAAATGCATGTTACTTTGTACTGACCTGAATAAGACAGATATTTCACATAAAAGACGTTTTGAGAAAATAAAAGTAACGCCAATTATTTTTTGTTTCCTGTATGTATCCTATTTTATTAACCAATGTCTTTGCTGCTGACCTTTGTTGATCAAATTCAACCATACTAATAAGCAAAACTTAGTTCAGATTAACATTTGTGCTTCACTTTACTCATTGCTGAAGAGTGTTGGACTTTCTTCTCCTGCGTTCTATTGTATAGATGTGAATTTTCTTTTTCTTCAGTCTATTCATTTCACTTTTTGGTGTGAAAAGGCTTTTACATTTGCTAAAAATCAAAATTTTCATATTAAAAACAAACAAGTAAGCCCAGCCCAGATTTAAAATGTAACGCAGAAGTAACGCAAAAGTAATGTAACGCATTACTTCCCATAAAAAGTAACTAAGTAGTGTATTTAGTTACTTTTTTAGGGAGTAATGCAATATTGTAATGCATTACTTTTAAAAGTAACTTTCCCCAACACTGAAAATGACCTCGTTCAAAAGTTTACATACACTTCATTCTCAATACTGTGTTGTTACCTGAACGATCCACAGCTGTGTTTTTTGTTTAGTGATAGTTGTTCATGAGTTCCTTTGTTTTTCCTGAACAGTTAGACTGATCGCTGTTCTTAAGAAAATTCCTTCAAGTCTCACATTTTTTTTGTTTGTTTGTTCAGCATTTTTGTGTATTTGAACCTTTTCCAACAATGACTGTATTATTTTAAGATTCCTTTTTTCACACTGAGCCACTGAGGGACTCATATGCAGCTATTACAGAAGGTTCAAATACTCACTGATGGCCTAGGAAGAAAAATTATGCATTGAGAGCCAGGGGTGTACACGTTTGAACAGAATGGGATGTGTACATTTGTCTAAATTTGTCTTATTTTGCCTAAATATTTTTTTTTTTCATTTAGTACTGCCCTTCAGACACTACAAAAGATACTTACATGTTTCCCAAAGGACAAAATAAGTTACATTTACCCTGATCTTCAAATTCTAAAAGTTCGCACCCCTCTCCCTCAGTTGTTCTCAGTATGAAAGATGGATCTCAAAATTACACAGTCATTGTTGGAAAGTGTTCTAATACACAGAAATGGACCTGAAGGGTTTTTCTGAAGAAAAGGAAGTTTAACTGTTCAGGACAAACAAGGGACTCATGAACAACTATCACTAAACACAGCTGTGGATCATTCAGGTAAATATACAGTAAGAATCAAGCGTATATAAACTTTTGAACAAGGTAATTTTTATAAATTCAACTATTCTTTTTTTCTTGTGGACTACATGTAAAGATCATTTATGTGAAATATCTTATTCAGGTCAGTACTAAATAAAATATAACATGCATTTTGTGATTCCTCTTATTTTGGTAAAATAATTAACATTTTGCAGATTCTGCAAGGTGTATTTTGACCGCGACTGTACATCTCCACATCTGTGACCAGTGTTTAACGAGCTCTGATGACTGATCCAAAAATAAGTTTATAATGAAAGAACAGCTGAACATCAGTTCATAAATAAAATATATAATAGTTTAAATAAATAATTTAGGAATAAATGTAAATAAATGTGAATAAATGTGTGTGCTTAAAAACACTAAATTAGATTTATTCTTGGTTTGAATAAATATATTCTTATAGCACAAAATACATTTTATTCTGGTAGTGTAAGTAATGTTTAAACAAGAAAATGTGACTGGACATAAATTTACATTTAATAATTTATTTCTTTTAACTTAGTGTCCAGGACTTTACTACACTACACGCCATTGATACACACACACACACACACACACACACACACACACATACATATATATATATATATATATATATATATTATATGAGGGAATATAAAAGGAATTTAGTATAAGAAAAGTAATGCTAAGCTTAACGTCAAATGAAAGCAAAAACATTAATTTCTCAGAGATTTCTCACAAGAAAATGTGAGTTTAGATGTTTGCCCAGCCTCTGTAAATGATTTGTGACATTTTCAAGCAGGCACTTTTTTTTTTTTTTTAAATGTCTGTCTTTCTTCAAATTGGAATTCCTATTTCATAATTTTATGTCATGTTTTCTTTTTTGTTCATGATGTCTTTTATCCATTTTTGGTAAAACAGTCTTTCTAAAGAAGGAGCAATTTGTCTATCAGTATTGTTTATGAGTTCAGTGCACATTTAAAAGGACAGTTCACCCCAAAATGAATTTAGTCACTCTTTATTCACTCTTACGTCATACCAAACTTGTATGACTTTCTTTTTTTCCGTGGACAACAAAATAAGATAGTCTTGAATAATGTTTGAGTGTCTTTTTCTCCATACAGTGCAAATCAGTAAGGGTACAAAACAACATTGGACCCCATTGACTTATACTGTATAGACAGAAACATTTTTGAGAATGTTTTAGGTTTGAAATGACTAAGAGTGAATACTTATTTTTTTGATTACACTTCATTTTAAAGTGCCCTTGTTACAGTGTAATGTACTTACTATATGGTTAGGGTTTCTTGCATGTAATTATGCATAATTAATTGTTATTATAATAGTAAGTACATGTAACGTGTAATAAAGTGTTGGCTTTTGTCATTTCGCATTTTGGTGTCAACTCTCTCCTTATTAGAAACTATTTAGTGAAATAGGACAGTTACATTAACATACCCATAGCTTTGTGGTTTCATCAGAATGATCAGGCTTGACCGTCTCATGGGGTCTTTGAAGATGTGACCATTCAGTGATGATTGCACAGACTTGGTTTCCTTGGCAACCAACACAAAGCAACGCATGCATCTTGGACATAAGTAGCAACAGATGCTGCGCTGACCTCAGCCACTTCCTGGAAACACAAATTTGTCAAAATACGCAAAATAAAGCAGTTAGATTAATGCAGAAGGTCCTTCACTCACTGCTGGAGAGGAGTCAAAATTGTGTTGTAGTACTCCGTGGTTTTACTAGATGTATACAAAACAGTCCACGCGAGATGAACAAATGAAGATGGACGAAAAAATCGGATTCAAGTAACTGTTTGGACACAGTACTGAGTGAATATAGATGGACTGCATAGGAGCCAGAAATTAGATTCTTTCTGAAGCGCACCCCTTTGAAGTCTTCATAGGTATTTATCAAATTATGATTTATTTGGCTTGGAAGTAAGTTGACTCTTGTATAAAGCAACACTGTGCTCATTTGAAAGAGACCAACACGTGCACAAGAGCAACAGCTGGACGTCCCCTGCAAAACCTGGAACACCTAGTTGAAATTTCCCCCCTTGATTTTTGTCTCGCAAACATCTTGCAGGCCTTCAAGCTTAATTGTAGTCAAATTTCCTCGCCACGTCATGTTGATGGCAGACGCTGCGTACTCGCTGAGTCCATGTGGCCACAGGCCAGGGCAGTTTGCGATAGTGATAACGGCACACTTTGATGAGAGAACTCCAGTCCTGTGGCGTAATGCCTCCATCTCGCTGCCCTGGCCACGACGGGGGGAAGCAATCACAGTATCACAGGAAAACTCTGACCGCATGATATCACCTTCAAAATGGAGGAAACACGCACCGCCACACTCACATGTGATCAATTATTTCGCAAAAACTTATGCAGGGAATTTCAGCCATTAGCTCCAAAGTGGGATCGCGGCCAGGGTAATGGCGGCTCCCAGAATAAACACATTTGGGTAATAGGTCACAAGGAACAGACTTGCCTAGAAGGTGCTTGTCGTTTTAAAACTGTTACATGTCTGGGCGTGTGGCGGAGTTCGAATTTAAGCAGTCGTAATTGCCGTAGGCCAGCTGGGCTTTCAATATCCTGATTGCCGTTGACCTTTTTGGCTTGTGTAATTGAGATACCACCACAAACGCAGTGCCATCTCCATCCACCAGTCCTATACGTAATGCCCTCAATGATGCAAACTCCTTAGCAGCTGTGTGACGTGCTCCGCTCTTGAAAGTCCTCATCCGGTTGTGGTTTCATCCTGTTGTTGTGTTTATTCTTGCAGCGCGGCCAGGCCTTAGAGCCCAGAAGGTCTCGTTTCTCAGGCGTAAGTCAACTCTCCACAGAGCTGATATCAAAATAGTTTAAAAAGAAATCGTCTGATAGCTCCCAGCGAGCTAACCCACCAAACGCTTCCAGATTCCTCGGCTCTGACAGTATAAACAACAGCACACTGGGAACGAACTTGCACACTGTGAACTTGTTATAGTCAGACTGGAAGTTACGAGAACAACGAGGGTGCAAATTTGGTGAATCCATTTTCCAAACCAATGTTTGCCTGTTTTCAGGCAGTAACCAAGCTGATCCAAAGGTATGTTGCATGGTGGGTGGTTTTACTAGGATACATTTCAAGGTCTTTTGTGGGTGGCAACCCGAGAACTCAGAGCTCAAAGAAAGCGTGGAGTCCACTTTGTTATCATGCAAAAAAACTGCTAATTGCAAAAGAGCTCTATTTCATAATGAGGTAATGGACCTCTACTGGTTATAGACGGGGATGACTCATTAAAACGGACATTACACCAAGTTTCTTTCTTCAAGTTGGTCTCAGTGGTAAGCATATGTTAACTTGACAACTGTGTCTGGCATTCTGTAGGTTATTCTGTGGTATAATTTCATATTACTGCTAAACTAGGCCTGACTTGCATCAGAGTGGTCCATTGAGGTTTGTCAGGTCCAAGGGGGAGGCTTGGGATGCAGGGCATGGAAACCATCGCACATGCATTGCAACATGCCACACTTTACGGATTATCATTGTCTGGATTTAGAAACAAAAAAAAAGCTGTCAAAAACATATTGGAAGAATAAATATTAAACATATTCAAATACAGGGATCTGAAAAGATCAAAACACAAAAATAAAATAAATGTACAAATTTTCTTGTGTTTAGACGACTTAGTTCACTTTCAGAATAAAAATTTCCTGATATTTTACTCACCCCCATGTTATCCAAGATGTTCGGTCGAAAAGAAATTAAGGTTTTTGAGAAAAACATTCCAGGATATTTCTCCATGTAGTGGACTTCAGTGAGGATCAAGATTGAGGTTAAAGGTCCAAATTGCAGTTTCAAAGCAGCTTCAAAGAGTTCTACATGATCCCAGCTGAAGAATAAGGGTCTTATGCAGCAAAACGATCTGTCATTTAAAAAAAAATTATACTTTTTAACCACAAATGCTCATCTTGCACTAGCTCGATTTCGCGCACTATGTAATAATGCACATGCGACCCAGTTTTTACAAAGCAAACATGCAAAAAAAGTCAAACTCCTTTTACAAGAAAGATAAAACCAACGATTTTGGATGATTTTGAAGTTGGAGAAAAGTTTTTTGCACTACCCTCCCTTTTTGAACCGAAGTACACAAAGAGTTAAAGGAACACTCCACTTTTTTTGAAAATGTTCCAACTCCCCTAGAGTTAAACAGATGAGTTTTACTGTTTTTGAATCCATTCAGCCAATCTCCGGGTCTGCCGGTAGCACTTTTAGCATAGCTTAGCATAAATCATTGAATCTGATTAGACCATTAGCATCTCGTTCAAAAATGACCAAACATTTTCTATATTTTTCCTATTTAAAACTTGACTAATCTGTAGTTACATCGTGTACTAAGACCGACAGAAAATTAAAAGTTGTGATTTTCCAGGCTAATATGGATAGGAACTATACTCTTATGGGTGCAGCAGGCACAATGATATTACGCAGCACCTGAGTATCGGTTATATTTATGCTAAGCTATGCTAAAAGTGCTAACGGCAGACCCGGATATCGGCTAAATGGATTCAAAAACAGTAAAACTCATCTATTTGACTCTAGGGGAGCCTATTTTCATAAAAAGTGGAGTGTTCCTTTAACCGTGTGTAATCTTTCCAATATGATCACACAATGCATGAAGACCCACATATACGCATCACAGAGCTAGTGTAAGATGAGCAATATATATACATTTTTCTTTTTTAAAAAATGATTCTTTCTCCAGATAAGACCCTTATTTATCACGTGGGATCATGTAGAGCCCTTTGAAACTGCACTGTAACTGCAATTTAGACCTTCAACCGCTTTGGCCACCATTGAAGTCCACTATATGGGGAAAAATCCTGGAATGTTTTCCTCAAAAACCTTAAGCTTCTTTTCCGACTGAAAAAAGAAAAACATGAACATCTAGGATGACATGGGGGTGAGTAAATTATCAGGACATTTTTACTCTGGAAATAAAATGACTTTAAAAAAAACACATGTGCCATTTAAAGATGCATCACAGGTCTTGTCCTTTCTACTGCCTAGATGGACAACGCAGAACAGGGGTCTCAGAGGTGAAGGCCAAGGATAAGCATAGGAACTTTCCACCATTTTCTCTCCTCTTATTTATTTTTGTCTGTGTTGTTTTCTCAGTATTGCAATGCATCACTTGACATTACCCAAGCAAGTTTGAGCTGCAGAGTATCAGCTGAAAGCAATTTCGTACCGAGCGCAGCTGCCAGGCGGATAAGACTCTCCCTCTTTCGTTTACTTTGAAATGCTGCTTTTTTTTTTACATCCAAAATACACAAGGCAGCCAAATTGCTGACATGTGTGTGAGGAGCAGTGAAATCCTGCATTCTTTCATGCCCCTCTATGCAAAACTCCCTATTGTTTATTTAAAGAACACAGAACACTTTAGCACTATTAAGAAACATGTCATATAGTAAACTAAAGGTTTCCTCCCAGGAAAAATCCCCCGTCGTTTATTTTTCTTTGCAAAAAGTTATTTTACTTTCTATTCGCAAACTCACCGCATACACAATTAAAGCCATGGTGGTTGTAATTGGGTTGTGTACGGCTGGACACTAACAGGCAAGGCAAACGTGGAAGTGAGGTGCTTATTTGTGTTCAGGAAGTTGGACGGGAGGACTGGACTCCATCTCTCATTCACATCACATCACATCAATGTTCACACATAACACCCGAACCACACAGTTGCCTGGCATGAGCCGGAGACTTGCTTTCAAGGTGAGGTTCTGCTTTAAACCTCGGCTACTGTCCTTGCCGTTCACGTCCGCAAATTGGTTAACCATTCTCACCTTGAAAGTGTTCAACGGCATTACATAGTCATTGACTGTATTGGCAAATTATGCGGATGACACGGATGACCCTAATTAGTGATGCACCAAAAATAAAATGCTTAAACAAACCCACTTTTTGAGCCCCCTTTTGAGCCAAAACAAATTTTAAATTAGCTTTTGATTGGAATATATTTGAATATTAAAAAATTACACATATTTATTATTTAATAATCACTTACTACAATAATAACAAGGCCTGTTGGATTTGTAAAATAAGTGTATAAACCAGCCAATTTAACATGTTAATTTAATACAATTAAAGGATTAGTTCAATCCTGATTTAAAATTTCCTAATAATTAATTCAACCCCATGCATCCAAGATGTTCAAGTTTTTCTTTTTCTTCAGTCGAAATGAAATTAAGGTTTTTGAGGAAAACATTCCTGGATTTTTCTCCATATAGTGGACTTCAATGGAGAGCAACGGGTTCAAGGTCCAAATTGCAGTTTCAATACAGCTTCAAAGGGCTCTAAACGATTCCAGCCGAGGAATAAGGGTCTTATCTACCTAAAGATCAGTAATTTTCTAAAAAATATAAAAATGAATATACCTTTTAACCACAAATGCTCATCTTGCGCTAGCTCTGCGATGCACATCAACGACTTCACTTCACTTTACATTGAAAAGTGATGCAGAATTAGTTCTTCAACTATGTACTTTGGTTCATAAAGGTAGGGTAGGGTAAAAAACTCCATCTCATTTTCTCCTCTAACTTCAAATTCATTGTTGTTTTACCTTTTGTTGTAAAGGGCGTTTGACTTTCTTTGCACATTCACTTTGTAAACACTGGGTAGTTGGCTAGATAAGACCCTTATTTCTTGGCTGTGATCGTGAAGAGCAGCTTTTTTGAAACTGCAATTTGGACCATCCACCCATTGATCCCCGTTAAAGTCCACTATATGGAGAAAAATTGTGAAACGTTTTCCTCAAAAAACCTTAATTTCATTTCGATTGAAGAAAGACATGAACATCTTGGATGACATGGGGGTGAGTAATTCTGGAGTGAACTAATCCTTTAATCACTTTAAAAACTGATCACATTTAAACATAACCCTGAACTGTCAAACTACACTTACCAGGGTTGTACAACATCCAGAATTTAGAGGAGTAGCAAGAGGAAGGAATCATGGCTGGGCCCTGTGAATGCATGACTGGGTGTTGCAGGGTGGTGTATTCTCCCCAAGTTTTAGTCAAGATTAGTGACAATCCTAAGAGAAATTAGAATTAAAATCAATTGGGAAAAAAAATAAATAAATTCTGAACTAGAAAAGCAAAGCTTGTCAAGACAAATGAGAAATAGGCAGATTCGCTTTCAAATTCCTGTAGCGTTGTGACCAAAATTACTAAAACTGAGCCAATTTCTGAATTTTGACTAAATTTCTGTGCATTCGTACCCCTAATGGTAGCTGGTGAGGTTAGATTTTACTCTCTAAGAGTACAATATAGAAGTCTTCCAATTTTCCCTCAAAAATTCTTGAATGAATTTGTGTCAAATGAATGTTCACTTAGTTTCAGCAATTATGTCTAAGAAA
This sequence comes from Cirrhinus molitorella, assembly GCA_033026305.1. Classification (NCBI taxonomy): domain Eukaryota; kingdom Metazoa; phylum Chordata; class Actinopteri; order Cypriniformes; family Cyprinidae; genus Cirrhinus; species Cirrhinus molitorella. The sequence continues at coordinate 28,380,046 of CM065139.1, read as the reverse complement.
AGCCCATATGGTTCGACCACCATTTGCAAGTCAAGCTCTGTTAGCTGTTACGGAAAAGCCTGCTATAAGATCTGTTGTCATTCGGCGTTAATCTAAATAGCTGGTGGAAGTGGAAAGGGCAGAAAGGTCACGGTAAACAAGAATGATGTCATGAGACCCGATGAATATGGTTGTAATCATGTCAAAAGCACTGACCTTTACATTGAGTGACAAAACTGAATTGGATTCAGGATCCTTCTACCAGCTAAACACTTCCAGCCTTCCTGTCACTGAATGAGGTCTGCAGTGTAAATATAATCTGAACCTTTAACACACCGACAAACAGTGTGAGCATGAACCGATCCTCACATCCTTCTTTTGATTTCCAGGATGGCTGAGTGAATCCATCATAAACAGAGGAATTCTGACTTCGTTAGAGTGTGCAGAGGTCTCTCTAGACAATGCGCTGGAGAATCCAGATCCTTTCGCCTTCTCGTGTCAACCGCCAAGACCATTGTGTCGTCCAACCAGTGACTAAGCTCTTGACTTCCCTGGATTTGCCGCTGTGAGCAGCTGCAGCAGTGTGGCTTTCAGCAGTAAACAGGATTCTTCTGACCCACACTATCCTGTGGTTACCTGGAACAAACACACCTCCTTTTATAAGTGCTCTGACTCGTGGCTTTACTTGGACGTGGAAACATTCTGCTGAGTGAAACAACCACTAAAAATGTCGCAGAGCCAATACAGCTGGAAAACTCCACAGAAGCTCTGAATGACGTGGCGGTCAAGACCGTATGATTCAATAAAACCTGGAAGTTATGGGAAGATGCAAAAAAGAAAACGAGGTAAGGTACATGAGAAGGTTACAAATAAAGGTTCTTTATGGATCTTAGGCTCATCAACGAATTTATGTAAGAGCTGGAGGTTTTCAGTGAAGAACTGAAGAGCTTAAATTACAGTCTGGTTCACTGCTGGTCTAGATGGTTGACCAGCATGGTCTATCTGGTGATACTGGTTAACCAAAGGACTTTGGATGGATCAGTTAAGACTACCATCCGGCAGTCCAACAGCTATGCTTGTTTCTTTCAGCAGGTGTGGCTTATTAGTTTTCCCATTTTGAAGAAATGGCAGAAAAAAGTAAAAAAGGACAGATTGGAGCCATGGTCAACTATTGAAACATCAAAGATGAAGAAAGTTTTGAAAATGGACATTAGAAGGTGAAGGGTTTGGGACTCCCAAAGCTCAAAAGCGTGTGGATCAGATCCAGGCTTGCAGTGGGAGGTGGTCCACAGTGACTGATGGCCCACCACGGCCCAAGAAACCCGAGTTGCGGGGAAAGCTTAACGCACCTTGACATCCATAGGAAACTCAAGCCCGGCTCCGAGCAGAGTCAGATACGTACCACCAAAGCAGCTCGGCCGCGCCGCTCCGCTCAGCACAGCTTTTAACTCAATCTGTTTAGATGAGCGCACAGAAAAAGAATGTCTCCATCCTGCACCTCCTCCCCTTCACCGCTCTCTCCAAAAGCCCTGAAACCACATACACAAATGCATTAAAATGACATGTAGGCAGATACGTATGGGAAATGAGCAACTGCCTTCAAGGAGCATTCAACGCAGTGCCAACTAGTGAGCTGACATGAGATCTCGCTGTATACGTTTGCTAGGGAGCAACAAATATAGGCTGCTGCCTACAAGACGGTGCCAAGATGTTTGGAGAAATCAAGGAAATAGCCCTACAGGAACATGTCAGTATGGAAGACAGCAAATAGTTTGAATACAAAACTGTGTAGGGGTTTGTTTGATGATCGCATGCGTTGGCTGGAGAGCCTATGTCTACAATGTAACTCTATCTCAGAAAGAAAAGGAAAAATCATTGAAAGATAGTCCATGGGACTATCTCGGGACTACAGAGAATTTGATTGCAATGCACCTAAAAAATTTTTTTTTTATTAGTGACATGGTCACTTCTGATAATAGTGGGATAATACTTTTCAAAAATTCTTCTGTTAAGTGTTTCTCGACCAAAATAACAGCAATGACATGTGGGTGAATAAATGACAAGACGTTTAATTTTTGGCAAAACTATCCCCGAACATCTTGGTTCATCCTCGGCCAAGACTTGCCCGAGGATACTGTGATTATTCTCCCTTCATTGAGCAAAACCAATGAATCGAGGTTGAAGTTTCAACAAACAATGCCATATATAACACTGCCCCTCTGACAAGAAATGAGGGTAAGGAGTGAGAGAGAGAAAAAAAAGAGAGAGAAAAGGATTTGGAGCTTGCACGAACACTGTGGCCAGGGCTGTAAATAGTCCTGAAAGCTGTATCTCAGAAGGAGAAATGGGAGGCTGGTCACGAGCCAACACAAACACAGGGCTGGCCCAAGAGGATCTGCACCGCTGGGCCAGTTTTCCTCCTTTTCAAATCCAGAGCCCCATGCCCTCATCAGCTGCCCTCCTCCACATCCCCTTGCAGCTGTCAACAGCTGGGTCTGTCATTCACTGGAACCTCTTTTAATGAGCAATCAATCACTCCGCTATTTGTTTATCTATCTATATACAATATGAAGTCAAGTATGGAGCCTCCAGCCAGGCTTGTTGCATTCAAAGCGTGCGTACACTCCAGAGGACGCTGCGAAATTGCCATGTAAAAACGGTTATGTTGCCACAGGCATACCGTGGATGGAGCTCTGCAATTAATCTTTGGAAAAGCGCTGCGACACCTGCAGGAAGGCCGTGATGCGTTTAGACGTCGCGTGTCATCACACACTTCAGTAACGGTTTGCAAAAGATTTGTGACGCACTGACACTTTTCAAAAAACTTAACTTCTGCCGAGCGCGATATCGCATTATGCAGCCAATACAGAAAATAAACAAGCGTTCATGCGCTGACACCTTTCAATTTCAACACACTCGCGTTTGCGCCTAAAAAACGGCTATTGCGAGAGCGCTTTTGATAAACAAGCGAAAGCACGGCCGTTTTCTGCCGTTGCTCAGGTGTGGTCAGGACGGTACGCACGTGTGCTGTCTTGTCCCGGTTGTAGCACCTCGTTTTGGCTTGTGAAAAGAGTGACTAAATGGATAGCGCTGGCAAAGCTGTCATGAGCCTTTTCAAAACAGAAAAGCCACTTCACACGCTGTTTGGAATGCAAAGAGCGAAGTGGCCATTAGTTATCAGATGTCTCAAAGTGTCTGTTTTAAAAAGGATATACTGGAAATTTACATGCTAAATCACCGCGGGAGGTCCAAGGATGGTGCTCGTGTCAGCTGAGGTAAAAGCTGGGTGGAATGTACTTGTTAAACTACAACCACATCAACTTATTTTACATTAATAAATATATTTAAGATCGTATAATTCTAATCAAAATCATCAAGCAGCACCCTTACAAAAATTAACCATGGCGTTATTATAGAAAAAGTGCAGTAACCATGTTTTTTTTTTTTTTTTTTTTTGGATTACCTTTGTATAATCACAGTTTTACTACAAATACCACAGTTAAACTACAGTTAGTCTAGCAAAACCATAGTTAATTTGTGGTTACATAGTTTAACTATAGTAACCATGTTTTTTTTTTAGTTTTTTTTTTTAGCATGGTTTCATATAGACAGACTACGTTTAACAAGCAATTTATATGTATGTAGCTTAAAAAATTACATGTTAGAAAAAAATGGATATTGTAACTGTAAATTAATAATTTCCAAATATTATTACTTCCCTTGTTTTAGTTTAATTGTGGTGTCCTATGATGTGGTAGAATCTTACAAATGTTTACCTATGATGTCATAGGAACTTAAAAATGTTCTCTTATAACATCATACAAGCTTAAAAATGTTCTTCTATGATGTCAGTGTTCTTTAATTGCATTAGGACATTAAATGTTCTCCTATGATGTGATTAGAGCTTAAAATGTTCTCTTATTACATCATACAGCTTAAAATGTTTTTCTATGATGTCATAGGAACTTAAAAATATTCTCATGACATCATACAAGCTTAAAAATGTTCTTCTATGATGTCAATGTTCTTCTATGATGTGATAAAAGCTTAAGATTTTCTCTTATGACATCAAACAAGCTTAAAAATGTTCTTATATGATGTCAATGTTCTTTAATTGCATTAGGACCTTAAAATGTTCTCCTGTGATGTTAGTGTTCTTTAATTGCATTAGGGCCTTAAATGTACTCCATGATGTAATAAGAGCTTAAAATGTTCCCTTGTGATATCATACAAGCTTAAAAATGTTCATCTATGATGCCATAGGTACTTAAAAATGTTTTCTTATGACATCATACAAGCTTAAAAATGTTCACCTATGATGTCATAGGAACTAAAAAATGTTCTCTTATGACATCTTACAAGCTTAACAATTTTCTTCTATGATTTCAATGTTCTTTAATGGCATTAGGACCTTTACATTTTCTCCTGTGATATGATAGGAGCTTAAAAATGTTCACCTGTATTGTCATAGGAACTTGAAAATGTTATTTTATGACATCACACAACCTTAAAAATGTTCTCCTATGATGTCTATGTTCTTTAATTGCATTAGGACCTTAAACTGTTCTCCTATGATGTGATAAGAGCTTAAAATGTTCCCTTATGACATCACACATGTTTAAAAATGTTCACCTATGATGTCATAGGAACTAAAAAATGTTCTCTTATGTCATCTTAAAAGCTTAAAAATGTTGTCCTGTGATGTTAGTGTTTTTTAATCGCATTAGGGCCTTAAATGTACTCCACTGCTGCGTCCCAATTCGCCTACTTATACTATGTCCTAAAAGTATGTACTCTTTTTGTAAAGAAAAAGTACATACTTCTGAGTATGTAGCAGAATAGTAGGCAAGCTTTGGGACATACTACTTCGTCATAGCTGCATCTGAGACTCTGTTGCTTAGTTACGTATATCTTGTCACTGTTTAAACTGCCCAGTCAATCATCTTGTCAAACTGTTAATATCATCCACATTTCATTTAATCTGATTTCCTACCATATTGGAGAGAAATTAAGAGGCATATTGATCTTTCATGCGGGTCTTTCATGGCCAGAACTCTGCTCATGTGTTTGCACAATGATGCATTTAAAAGGTAATGACCAAACGTATCATTATAAAAGTTCACAATGTTGCTGTAGGAATATAATGCAGATAACATTAAATAAATATTTTTTCATCATGTTAGACATTGATTATTTATCACTCAAACCTCTTTCTCTACCTGTCCGTCGGTCGCGCATATCCGCCATGTTTGTAGTTTTTTTAAACACTTTTTATACGTGTTTGTAGTTTTAATCGAATCCTCGTCCACCCCGCAATGTGTTGTGGGCAATATAAGCCGTTAGAGTGTGGATCAATCTGCGCTTCGAATTCTAAGCGGAAGTAGTAGACCATCCGGGAATCTTTGGAATACTTTTTTAAACATACTACGATTTGGGACATACTAATTATATTATCTATGATGTCATAGGAACTAAAAACTGTTCTCTTATGACATCATACAAGCTTAAAAATGTTCTTCTATGATGTCAATGATATTTAATTGCATTAGGACCTTAAAATGTTCTCCTATAATGTGATAAGAGCTTAAAAATGTTCTTCTATGATGTCATAGGAACTTAAACATTTTCTCTTATGACATCATACAAGCTTAAAAATGTTCACCTATGATGTCATAGGAACTTAAAAATGTTCTCTTATAACATCATACAAGCTTAAAAATGTTCACCTATGATGTCATAGGAACTAAAAAATGTTCTCTTATGACATCATACAAGCTTAAAAATGTTCTTCTATGATATAAATGTTCTTTAATGGCACTAGGACCTTAAAATGTTCTCCTGTAATGTTAGTGTTCTTTAATTGCATTAGGGCCTTAAATGTACTCCATGATGTGATACGAGCTTAAAATGTTCCCTTATGATATCAAACAAGCCAAAAAATGTTCACCTATGATGCCATAGGAACTTAAAAATGTCTCTTATGACATCATACAAGCTTAAAAATGTTCTTCTATGATGTCAATGATGTTTAATTGCATTAGGACCTTAAAATGTTCTCCTATGATGTGATTAGAGCTTAAAATGTTCTCTTATGACATCATACAAGCTTAAAAATGTTATTCTATGATCTCAATGTTCTTTAATGGCATTGGGACCTTAAAATGTTCTCCTTTGATGTGATAGGAGCTTAAAATGTTCTCCTATGATGTGATAAGAGCTTAAAATGTTCTCTTATGACATCATACAAGCTTACAAATGTTCTTCTATGATCTCAATGTTCTTTAATGGCATTAGGACCTTAAAATGTTCTCCTTTGATGTGATAAGAGCTTAAAATGTTCTCCTATGATGTGATAAGAGCTTAAAATGTTCTCTTATGACATCATACAAGCTTAAATATGTTCACCTATGATGTCTTAGGAACTATATCCAAATATCACGGTAGTACCGTGCTATCAATAGTAATATATCATGATATTTTCATAAATGCCATTGTATGATATATGCATTGTATTCCAAGTATTTGAAAAGACTGCAATGCTATTACCATTAATTGCCAAAAAGATCTGTGACATCACCATGGTACTTTTTTAATTTAGAGATGATGTTGAAACTTTCGTTTTTCAAAATATGATGTAAGCACCATGCTACATGAATTTTTTTATAATCACATGGTACCTCAAAGTTGTACCACAGTTGTACTTTATTACAGTCATAGTACTTTTTTTGGTAGAGACTGTCAAGGTGTTCAGCGTGTTTCTTGTACTCTGCCAACGGCCATTTGAGTTTGCATGTGTGCATGAGTAAAATCAGTCTGTCCTGTCAAACACATGACATTAATCCCATTAAAATGCAGGGCCCATTATACTTATGGTATGGATCAAGTGGTGCGTTATCCTGCAATATGCATGTATTGTTACACACAGTGACATCTGGAGCGCTTGTCTACAGACTGTGGCAGCCTGTGTATTTTACTTAGACCTGCATGTGAGTTCAAAGCCACTTGAGTGAGAGGCCATTTTAAGTGGAAACATGAAAGCGCCTCTCAACACGCCAGATCAGAGATGAGGAGAAAGCCCCAAGTAAACATATAACATGCGGTCTTGTCGTAAACAGATGCAACAAGGAGTTAAAACTACAGCAAGCCACGTACACAGAGACAAAACCACAATCGATAGGTTGTTTCAACATATCACACGGTCAGCAAGTCCAGGTTCTGAGGGGCCTCCGTACAGGTCATAGCTCACGCTTCATAACATCGCTTCATACATGCGGCCCGATGACTGAGCGATAAGGTAACGCCAGACTACAAGCGGTTTGTGCACATCGCTACCTTAAATATTTATTTGATCCTGTCAAAGTCTGCAGCGAACAATAGGAATATTGACAGTGTAGGGATGAGAATGAGCTAGTTTGTTTGAGTGTTTTAGCACCATGGACTCCTGTGCGGGCTGTTGCTTTGTGAAACTCCAGTATTGTATTTCTTTCCGCTGCCAAAGCGTGCTTCCTGTGCCGGGGCAGAGTCGACCAACACTGACCTCCATTTCCTTTGTTGAGGTCTGAACTAGCGCTGCCACGAGCCCCCGGGCCCTGCCTCCAGACTCCGGCCTCCCAACGCGGACCTGCGAAGCGGCCCAGGTCACCTTCACCGCTGTCGACGTTTCCTGCGGGAGTCGGTGGATCGGACCGCACCTTTGGATATCTAGGGGGAATTTTGCAGTTAGACACTTTTGGCTCAATGACAACAATGGTGCCTGACTTGTTAGACCTTAAAGGGATAGTCCACCCAAAAAAATCATTCGAATAAACTGTAATACTTTGTTTCACAGAGATATTATTGATAAGTCAATGGGGCTCAATGTTGTTTGGAACCCACTTTTCTTCAATGTATCTTCTTCAGAAGAAAGCCATGCAGGTTTGGAACAACATTAGAGTAAATAAATGACAGAATTTTCATTTTTGGGAGAACTTTTCCTTGAATTGAATTTCCTTGAACACGTAGATCTTCAAAGGAAAATAGCCACATTATTTTAACAAAATAAGAGGGATTGTACAAAATGCATGCAAGTACTGAACTGAATAAGATATCTGACGGAAAATACATTTACATAGCCCACAAGAAACAATAATGATCATGAGTCCCTTATTTGTTCTGAACAGTTAAACTTCTCACCGTTCTTCCGAGAAATCCTTCAGGTAACACAAATTCATTTTTGTGTATTTGAACCCTTTCCAACAATGACTGTATGATTTTGAGATCCATTGTTTTACACTGAGGACAACTGAGGGACTCATATGCAACTATTACAGATCGTTCAAACGCTCACTGATGCTCCAGAAGGAAAAACAATGAATTAAGAGGTTGAATGAAGGGAGTGAAAACTTTTTGAATTTGAAGATCTGGATAAATGTAACTTTTTTGTCTTCTGGGAAACATGTAAGTATCTTCTGTAGCTTCTGAAGGGCAGTACTAAATGGGAGGAAAAAAAGGATATTTAGGCAAAATAAGCAAAATGTACACATATTCATTCTGTTCAAAAGTTTACACCCCTGCTTACCACAAATGCTTCGCTTTTCCTCAGTACCTCAGTTCAAAATCACACAGTCATTGTTGGAAAGGGTTCAAATACACAAAAAAGCTGAAAAAACGAAGAATTTGTGGGACCTGAAGGATTTTCCTAAAGAACAGTGGGCAGTTTAACTGTTCAGGACCAGTGTTGGGGAAAGTTACGTTTAACTGTAATGCATTACAATATTGCGTCACTCCCTAAAAAAGTAACTAAATTACATTACCTAATTACTTTTTATGGAAAGTAATGCGTTACATTACTTTTGCGTTACTTTTTAAATCTGGGCAGGGCTTGCTTGTTTGTTTTTAATATAAAAAAGTTTGATTCTTATCAAATGTAAAAGACCTTTCACATCAAAATGAAATTAAGTAAATAAGGCTAAGACTAAAGGAAAATTAAATTCACGCCTGTATAGAACTGTAGGAAAAGAAAGTTCAACACACGTCATTGTGTCGCTCTTGTCTGCAGCGGACACAGTGAGAGCCACGCAGATGCATGTGAACACGGAATTCCGTTCACTTCCGTGGCTATTTTGTGCCTGAAATGACACATACGCGTGAAACTATGTCAAAATGCAGGTATCATTGTAAACAGTTGCTTATGGCTTAGGTGAAGTTAAACAACTGAGAAAGAAAATGGATGTGTAACAGGTTCATAGCAGTTTAATGTTCTTGAGGCTTTCTGTGTCATGATGAAAAATCACTTTTTAGCTTTAACACAGATTTATTAGATTACATTTATACAATGAAGAATATGTAGTGCAATTTTACATTTGATTATTCAATTTCTGTACATGAATACTGTTAGACTTACCTGAAAAATATAAACAGTGTTTTATTTTATTTGTATCTTCATTCTATTATCTTTATCTATGTTTGTATTTTTTTTTTCAATGCTGATTTACTCATCTATAAAATCATTCCAATTTTTTTCCAAAGAGCTATTTAAGTAATCTGGTGATGTTTTCTTCATATCGCAATATTTATCACAGAAAAACAAAATATCGCAATGTGAGTTTTTTCCAATATCGTGCAGCCCTAATAAATGCTTTTCTTACTGAGATTTTTTGTCTTGTTTTTAGCCAAAATATCAAAATATATAATAAAAATTCTTAAATCAAGAAGGATAAGTAAAAATTATTGTGTGTAATAATTATAAGTGTGTTTTTGCTTGAAACAAGCAAAATAATCTCCCAATTGGGTAAGCAAAATAATAAAAAAAAAACATTGATTACCCCATTGGCAGATTATTTTGCTTGTTCTAAGCAAGAACACTTAATTTTGACTTGTTTACTTGTCTAATTATTTACTTGTCTAGAAAATCCTTCTTGATTTAAGAATTTTTTGATATTTTGGCTAGAAACAAGACAAAAAAAAAACTAAGTAAGAAAAGTATTTTTGCAGTGTATGGTTGAATTTGATCAACAAAGGTCAGCAGCAAAGTCATTGGTTAATAAAATGGGATTAAATACATAAGGGAAACAAAAAGTAACTGGCATTACTTTTTTGGAAAAGTAACTCAAATATATTCTTGGAAATGGAAAAAGTAATGCGTTACTTTACTAGTTACTTGAAAAACGTAATATTATTACGTAACCTGCATTACTTGTAATACGTTACCTCAACACTGTTCAGGACAAACAAGGGACTCATAAACAACTATCACTAAACACAAAAAAAAAGAAACACCGCTGTATATCATTCAGGTAACAACAGTATTAAGAATCAGTTGTATGTAAACTTTTGAACAGGGCTATTTTTATAAATTCAACTATTATTTTCTTTTGTGGACTATATGTAAACATCTTTTATGTGAAATATCCTATTCAGGTCAGTACTAAATAAAAACTAACACGCATTTTGGTTGACCCCTTTTATTTTGGTAAAATAATTAACATTTTGCAGATTCTGCAAGGTGTATGTAAACTTTTGACATCAGCTGTAGGCAAAATATCAGGCCAAAAAAAAAATGACCATGTTAGTCTGTTTTTATAGTTTTGGGACACTTTTAAGCTGGTCTGTTTGTAAATATGGATTAAGTTCCTCCAATGAAAGCATGTGGAATACATCTGAATGTTATACTGTCCACTAAAAGTGTACATTTCAATTTGAACCTCTATTTAAGTTGTATGACTTGAGGTGATTAAATCACTAACCTATAGTAACAGTTTAGTGATGCTTACATTAGTAAACACCATTAATGATTGACATAAAATTGGTCTAACTGTGAGTCTAAGAAAAAAAACTTGGCCTTTATGACTGCCAGGACGAATATTTAGTCTATTTGCTCTTGCAGCTCTGGTCATAAGGGTGGAGTTTTAAATAATTTTATGATGAGTTCTAACATCTATCACTGTGTTTTAGGACAAACACATATTATAAACGCTTACGGCATGGAAACAAGGCCATCTGTGGACCGTAGCAATGCTGTCAAAAGTCAGTTTTTTCCCCACAAGTAAATCAGTGTCACATTTAAAACATTTATTTACTGTTTCCACCTACAGTTACCAAAGCGAAGAATTTTAATTAGTGATGGTTTCAGCTTTCTGTTCTTATTGGATTAGCTTTTAACCCTTATTACAGTATTACATTTTCCATTTTAATGTTTAGTTTTTTGTATGAGTGTGTGATTTTTATTTTTAAGGCCCTTTTTTTTTCTCGAAATTATGTTATTTCCATTGAAATATTTCTTGATTTTTTTTTTCTGTTTATATTTTTAAACAATTTTTAAATGTTTAAATTTCTAGTCTCTGTTTTAATAGTTCAATTAAAAAATATTAATCAAAAAGCAATTGAATTAAAATCATTGAACTCATGAAACATATACAATTTAGCAGCAGTTTATTAAGAGTTAAAAAAAAAAAAGTCACATTTAAGGCCCTATACAATATGTTTTTTTCTTCTCAAATGTAATTTTATTTGTATCAAATTCATAATTTACATGGATTATCATATCATAATTTTCTGGATTTCATTTGAATGGTTTCATGATTAATAATTAATTTTAATAATCAAAAGTATCTCTAAGTAGTTGAAGTTGCCCTAAATTTGATGTACTAAATTATTTAAAACTAAAACTGAAAAGAAAAGAAAAGAAAAGAAAAGAAAAGAAAAGAAAAGAAAAGAAAGTATGTATGCATATAAAAATAAAAAGAGTTTTTGTTTTAGTTATTTAGTCCATCAAATTTAGGTCCCTATGGAATCCAGTTTATTTATTTATTTTCCATTTTAATTTTTATTGATTCCATTTTGTCCTCTGTTTAAAATTTGTAAACAATGTTTTAATGGTTAAATTAAAAAAATATATTAATCAAAAAGCATGCCTAAGTAATTAAAATCATGAAACATACAATTTAACAAAAATTTCTTAAAAGTTTAACAAAAATCACTGTATAAAATAGTTTTTTTTCCTCTCTCTCAAATTTAGTTTTATTTTTCTCAAATACTGTGTTTGCATTAATTTTCTGGATTCCATTTTAATTCATTTTAAAAATCAAAAGCATCTCCAATTATGTGATTTTATCAAATAATAAACTAGCATTAATAATAATCATTGTATTACTGCATTTATTTTTTATTTCCCCCCAGAAATACTATGTTGTGTATTTACATTTTTCTGGTAAAGATTTTGTTGTAAAAAATGTATTTGGTAAAAATAATAAAATGGAAAAAATTAAAGCATAGGGCTCTAAATTAACTAAAACAAAAACTGAAATAAAAATAGAAAATAAATATATTTAAAAAACGAAATCTTAAAACAAAACAAAATGACTAACTTTTAAAAAAGTTAACATTAAAATGAAAAATATAAAATAAAAAACTAATTTAAAATGTTCATTAAAACTTACAATATTTATTGGACATGTTTATTTTATCATATTTCTGCCACCTTTTCACATCATGCCTTCCATGATGAGTGAAGTCATTGTAATGGATGACTTCTCATAGCTTATTGCTTTCTCTCAAACCAGTTTAAGTGTTATTTCCAGTGAGCTTCAACCAGGGAGAACCCATAAAAAAATTGTCCCAGGACCTGGTAACCCTGTTGTAAAACATTTGAACATAAGGCGACCTTGTTTTATAAGCTAAATATCTTGTTATTGTAAGTTTACAGTTATTGTTTTGCCCCAGTGTTAACTGGTACTCGTTGTATTTGTCATACTTCCCTTGATCTGATACCCACAGGGCTCATATGCCATAATTCCTGTGTTACTGGCACAAAGCTGGCCCTGCTCTATTAAGTTTCTCAAGCCAAGAAAACGTCAAAGCAGATTCGGCAGTGCCTCTCAGGCTGCAATCTGACATCAGCTTACTTTTGTTCTTCAAAGAGCACAAACTTCATCCAGAATGACGTTTTGACTTGTATGAGGCAAAAGCGGCTCTTGAGCTAAATTTGCACATATGAGAGGGAAAAAAAGAACAAATTTAGTTCCACAGTTTGATTAAATTTCACATGTGGGACCCCCCAGAAAACGCTCCACATTGATAGAGAATGATACAGCGCCATTATACTGGGACAATAAGCGTCTTTTACCTGCATGTCATAGAGGTTAACATTCAAAAACCTGTTATGAAAATACGCTGCAGAATGGAGCTTTGCACACAGGTTTATTTACTTAAGACAGCAGTGCTGTTGCCTGTAGGGCCAATTGACCTGTGCTGCTCTGGCTGTGCACTACTGACTCTTTGAACTTGTAGTGTTGTTCAAACGCTCCTGCTCCAGGGGCTGCTAAGGAAGTGAGGAGGGAGCTCTGGGGGAAATTGGCCTTTACCCGAGGGGACCGAGTCTCCAGCCCCTGAGGTCCATGACACTACACAGCCACGATCTGGTTTTAAAACACACACCATATACCTCTGGATTAAGACAGGAGCTGATGTCTGGCCAGAACAGAAGGTCGGGTGAACGAATGAGAGAAAGCACCTTTATAACATGCTTTAAGGGGGAATACGGGATTGTACGAAGTGAACGCTTCTCACATCACAACACAGTTACAGAAAACAGACCGAAAAATGTACCTGGACTTTGTGTATGATCTCAAAAATCAGCACTGTATTTAATATCCATTTATATTTGTTGCATGTTGTCAATTAGAAAAGACTCACCTGTCAGTTTTCTGATTTCTAAAGCCATCACACTAAAATAAACATTAAAATACACTGTTTTTGTCATTTCCAGCATTTGTATATTTGGATATTCACAAATAAAAACATCTGCAGAATATCCGATATATAAAAACGAATACATTAACAATCTTTAATATAAGCGGAAACAACAGGGCTGGGTAAAAAATATCGATTTCTCGATTTTAATCGATTCTCATTTTCTACAAACGATCGATTCTTAAATCCCAAGAATCGATTAGTCTAGCATGTTTTCAGTTCATGAACGAATATTGTAGCGTACCTCTCATCCAATGAATCACGCTTTGTGCTTTATTACTTTTGATATGAAACGTCTGACATTTGTCACATTTCAAATTCTGTTTTATTACAGTATTAATGCTGCCTTCACATTTTCTATTTCCCACTTATGCAGTCGTGATTACAAACTTGTCGTATTCAAGTGCTGTAATGTCGGAAAAAAATAAATTATAGCATCCCAGTGGTTGATAATCATATAAACTTTACCGGGCTACACATTCACTTTGCTGACAATTCTAGAATTTAGGTCAAATACATACTTATTATACTGCTTATAAAACATACGCTGTTTCGCTGTAGCGCCTCAGTTCAAGAGAAGCGGAATGTGAAATAATCTCCTCCACACCAGTTTCAGCACGAAATAAACATCAATAAATATCCAAATGCATGTTAAAGAGTGCAACTTACCAAAATTCGTATCCTGTCTCATATAATCGCTTACTCAGTGTTTTGACCGCTCAAAGACGTCAATATAACAGCTTGCAAACAATGTCACGTGACATAACGTCACATTTACCTCAGGGAAAAAAAACAAAACAAAAAAAACATTCGGTGACTATAAACTTGTTAGTCAGCTAAAAAAATAAACTCTAGATATATGCACCATAACATATTCATTATAACTTTTAATTGCTTAAATTTTTATTTTAATAAATTTGTTGAGGTCTTATGACAGCCGACCTTTAAAATTTGGAATTGAAGTAAAAATATAATCATGTTATTGTAACCTTAATAATATAAAAACAGTCTAATTTAAGCGTTTGTATACAAATCATTTCATTTTAACCTAATGTAGTACCAACTAACACTAATGTATCTTTTACAGAATTAGTTGAGACATTTATTTCCCTTGAAAAAATTTGGCATGTAGCTACTTGTACCTGATACATGTACCTGATATATCAAAATAATCGATATCGAATTCGAATCTAAATCAAATCATATCATGAAATTTTTGTCAAAATGTAATTAAATGTACTAAATTAATTAACCACGATGAATTCATCCAGAGGTTTTGAACTGTTCTAGAACTGTATATCCTTCAATTAAGAAAAAAATGGGAGGGAAAATGGAAGAAAAAAAAAATTTCAGTAGACATCATGATTTAATTATTAATATTGTTATTTATGTATTTTTTTGCAATTTAATTGCAATTAGATATAAATTACTTAATTATTTTAATAATAATTTATTCACCTAAATACTTTAAAAACATCCTGCAGCTGAAAACCACTGGGCTACAACACTAGAACAACTTTACAGCTCTGTTGTACTGAACCAAGAACATTCTTAATTCAAAACTATGGTCAAACCAAAAATATATTTTTTTTACTAGTGGGTGCAGGACACTATAGTTAATTTATGTAAGTGAGGATAGCAAAATACAGTGAACTGTAACATACAGAAATTCTTCATAGTGGACTACCAGTACAACTGATAAAAAATAAAAAATAAAATAAAATTGGGACCAAAAATTATTCAGACCTTACCATATTTTGCTTAAGCGTTTTTTCTTTAATTGCTAATGCAAACTTTTTGCACCACATACTGCACAAGATCTGGTATTAAAGATGAATTTGTTCTGACACCATTTAACCATTTTCTAAACTCAAGTGAATAAACTGTGAGAAATGTTAAAAGTGTATGAATAAATTTTGGCTTAACTGTATATTTAGTACCCAAAAAGCAAATGAAGCCAAGCTTAAATTAAATCTTTTTAATCGGACATGTTTTGAGTGCACAAAATTTATTAACATTTCTACACAATACGTTAGGATTACAGCGCAACCACTGGCACACTGTCTCTCATCTGGTCAGAAGCACGAAGATGGTGAACATGATATTTATAGGACCGCGATTGCCCCTCTTTACCAGTTCCAGAAGAACATGCGGCTGCCATGCTTGGATGGCTGTAGCTCAGCCTCAATTGGAGTATTGGGCTCAGGTCTTGGTCTTGAAAGGTAGGCGTTTTCAGGCAGGGGCCGAGAGGTTGCCACCTTGGTCACCTGAGGGAGAAGTCAAAGTAGTGAGATCAAAAGTATTTTTGATATAAATCCCTCATCAGGAATAGCAAAGCAATAGATATATTGACTAACTTTGGACAGGTCTCCTAGCTCAGGTCTCTCCCAGCCCAGCTTGTCCAGCACACAGCTATCAAACTCCTTCTGCTGCTTACGGCAGTGACGCAACTCAGCCAGGTTGGAGTAATCCAGACAGGTCCAGTACTCTGTGAAGGACTCTGCACAGTTCCCCTTTATCTGCCTGAGGGTCAAACAATATTCAAAAACCTTAATAGCCACAACATATCATTTTTTTGTTCAGTCTAAAAGCAAAAAAAGTTGCGTGACATGAAATGACAGCCAATCAAAAAAACATGGGTAAAACAAGGGCAGACCACAAAAGCATAAACTAAGAACTAGGGCTGGACAATTAATCGAAAAGTAATCGAAACCGAAATTCAGAACCTCTAACCCAGTGGTTTTCAATCCTGGTCCTGGGGACCCACTGCTCTGCACATTTTGTATGTCTCCCTTACCTGACACACTCACTTCAGTACATGGATCTCTCTCCTAACGAGCTGATGATCTGAAACAGGTGTGTTAAATAAGGGAGACACACAAAATGTGCAGAGCAGTGGGTCCCCAGGACCAGGATTGAAAACCACTGCTCTAACCGATGTTATTTTCCAATGTTGGTTATTTTGTTTTTTAATCCTGTTAATGCTTTCCCATTAAAAACATACTTCCGCATGTGTAATCAGTGCTAATAATAATTAACAAAAACTATGACAAAAATCGACTGGCATTTTTGTCAACGAATAAAAATGAAATGAAAACGTTAAGGTGGGAAAGAGATTCATTCAGAAAAATCTGTTGCGTAGTAGGAGGTTAGATGCGTATAAACCGGCGGGACACAAGCTAAAATACACTTGCTGCACCTCTTATAAAACGTAAAAAAAAAAAAGTCAATATGTAGGAGAAGTGCAGACATATGGATAAATTTGACAACGCAAAAGAGAACTCAATTCAAACTAGTTTGGTCAATTTCGTTGCATTAACTGAGAAATACATACAAAATTGTCTGGAATTGTCTGTTTTGACGAGTATTCATGTAAACACAGCCGATTATGTGTTAAATGAACGTAAACAGTAGGGAGAAAGTGTATCAGTACATTGCATCCATTGCATTTGGTTTTAAAGGGATAGCAGCCTCATTTAGTTGCTACTGTCCGAGTCACTGATGTTAATCAAGCAACAAAAGAAAGACAGAAAACCACCCACTGCTCTTGACTGAATCACGTAGCCCTAAAGATATTAATCTAAATTCTAAATTCATTTATAGAAATAAACATTTCTGTTTGAAAGAATGAAAAATATGGTAAACAAGTTATAAAGAATGTATAATTAGCCTATATAACCATTGGTATTTCATTGAAAAGAAGACCATGTTCTTTATGAGAAGTGGTTTTATTTCATTTTAATATTAAGGCATGTTGTGCATCACTGCAGTTAAATTGTGTGTTTATCATGATAAAACCTTAATAGCAAACCTATATAATGCTTAAAAAAATGCACTGCACTGTAACTAAACCCATTAAATTTTAGCCAACAAAATTTACTTTAGATTTAGCCGACTAAAATCTTATAATATTTAGTTGACTAAAACTAGACTCAAAATAAAAACTATTCGACTAAAATATGACTAAAACTAAATCAAAATTTGCTGTCAAAATTAACACTGTTTCTCATTATGCTTATGTTATTACCAAATATTGGATTCAATATTTTACCAACTTGCTTTCCTTCAGTTAGAACATATTTTGTCTTTGTTTTTGCATTCGCATATGTAGGCCTCATTGATCTGAGCTTAGTCACAGTGAACAATGCTACAATTATTCACTGTTTTTTTTAACTCAAAAAGAGGTGTTTAGCTGTGCTAAATGAAAGAAAAAAGTTGTCAAATATCACATTTTGTGATAATATAGCAAAGGGAGAAATTTACAGCCAATCATTTTTGACCTGTGAATACCAAAATACATAAAGGATTTTCAGCTTAGCCACAAGGGTTGATAAAAAATTAAGTTCAGGACTTTGCTTGTCACTTCTTGTTTAGCAAATAGTTTCTTTGTGTAGTTGTTTATGAAGATGAATATAAAAAATACAAGACTAATTACAAGAAAATACAATAATAGAGTAATATAAAAAAACATGCAGCAGTGACTCATTTGAATGTTAGCATTGCTGTCAGTTCCTTATTTCCTTTTTGCAAATAATCAATAACGGATTTTAAGTCACATCACACCAAATATATTGTATATTATTAGAGAGACACAAGGTTTTTTTTTTTATTCTGACCTACTGCTATACTTCTCAGTATGCTTCTGTTCTACAGACAAGATCGGAGTTTGCAAACAGTGATGACATGAGTTTTTTGTGGGCTGAGCCTATCTGGTGGTAGAAAATGACCGTTTTTAATTAGCAGTCTATAAAAGCCATGGAATAAAATAATTTTTAAAAAGTAAATTTACGTTTTCTGATTTTATTCTCACAATTCTGCGATTATATCCAACAATTCTGATATTTAAAAAAATCAACTCGACATTCTCTCTTCTCCCCTCGGCTCGGGAATCATATCTTTATATCCCACACTGCTGGCTTTTTTTTCCTTAGAATTGACAAACTCGCTACTGTTGAGTTAAATCATGTTATAAAGTTTGAACTAGAAGATATAAACTTGCATTTGCAAGGAAAAAGTCAGAACTGTGAGATAAAATATGTAAATGTTATGTAAAATGTTATAGGTTTAAATATTAGGTCTGCATGTGTGAATGTTATTGTAGACCTATTGTTCAAATTAAATATATGCTTTAAAAGTAGAGTAATCATAGCAGGTTTCATTCATTAGTCTGTCCGTTTACACATCTGTGTTTAGCTTTAAATAGCATCTTTGACGACAGTATTCTATAAAAATGATTTGCATTCTGATTCTGACATCCAAAGGCAACTAACAATGCATTCTCTTATTCCATGGATTTTCCCCTTTTCTCTCCACTTCTTACTAGTGTTTTTCTGCCACCACAATGCATGCACAGCTGTGACGTCTACTTCAAATTGGTCTATTTAGCATCACCGAATGGGTGACATGAGAACAATACTATTTTGTTAAAAACAACAACATTAACAAAACTCCAATGTGCTCATAATAAAAACACATATCTGACAGATTCTGAAACAAAGTCAGGATAAGTATTGAGTACCTGAAGAAGTTGACTGCACACTCGTTGACTTTCCTCCCTTCTTTCAGACACTTTCTGGGGTCCTTCTCCTCCCAGCGGCACAGCATGAACTCTTTGTTGGCCTTGTCACATTGAGAGCCATAGTGATGAGCAGCTGCCTTCAGTACAGCTGACGACACATTAACCTGCACAAAAAACAGTCCTGAGATCACATATAATGCATATATGATTCATCTTTAAGTGAAAGCATTATTTTCCCCAGCAAGAAACACAAGCATTACATTTAAGAGAACTCAGCTATTGATGCACAGCTATCTGTTGTGAAGTCTTGCTATTGCATTAGATATTAGGCTCCAAAATATTATGGATTACATAGCATGCCTTTTCTCCCAATAACCTATTGTGTCCATAATAAGCCTGGCTATAATAAGACAAAAGCTGTTAATGTTAGTTTGATTTGTTACCCATACACACACACACACACACACACACACACACACACACACACACACACACACACACACACACAAACAAACATAGTACCACTACATTTTAAAACTAACATTGAGACTGTAACAGCAATGTAGTCAACAAATCACTTTTCCAGTGCGTTCAAATCCATTCTTTCTTTTTGATTATCACTAACCTGCAAACACAACAATACTAGCTGAACACATTTAAATGAACTTCACAGGTTAACGTTAGCAGTGCTACTCCTGCAAGCTTCAGGCTAACACCTGGTTGTGTTTCCATTCTTTCAGACGTACCTCTTCGACGTTCAGTTCCTGCAACGTCGGAACTTCAACCACACCGGGCATGGTGCGCCTTTTAGTCCACCAAAACTAACCAAAGCGAGTTTGACAGTTCACACAACAACACAACTCAAGGTCCTCGTCGGCAGCAGTACGAGGCCGCACGGAGAAGGTCAGTTAACCGCGCATGCGCGAAGCATTACCGGCGCTTTTCGACGACGTCATGAGTGTGGAAACTGAGAGACGCTGTAGCGCCATCTTGGCTCTAAATACAAGGCAAAGTTAAGACACTACTTTTTGCTGATACCCTTCAAAACATTTACCTAGCTTTAAGATGATAACATATAATTTATTATATCACTTTATTGATGTGTGATAAGTGACATCTGTTCAAGAGAAGTGTTACCAATAAATATGCAGCGTCTAGGTTGTGTTTCCATGGAAACAGTATCACGCTGATCATCAACATGGAGTTTATGGGAAGCAGTTACGATGGAGATTACAATAATAGCAGGTAAATCAACTTCTGTTGACTGCTGAAGACATTTATATGCCCTATCGTTTTAATCTAATCTTATGTGGGTGTCATACACTTAAGTAATATTTTATACGATGTGTCCCGTTTTTAATTGTCACGAGCAAAGCTAGCGAGAAAGAGGGCATCACAATGACATTCATATATACATACATAAATTATATTCATAAAACAAATTGAATAATAAATACTTTAAATGTAATAAGTGCTACACCAAATTAAGGGCGCAAGGGCATAGTCTTAAAGGGACTTAAGGGAAATTTGTATTTAAAGGCATTTTAAATGTATAAAGCCATCAAGTTAAATTATTTCATATTATTTAATTAAATGTTAAGGTTATGAATATTTTATACTATTTCATGACTGAGAAGTCAAGCCGTATGTCATATTTTAAATATGACTTATTACTTTTCAAACAAAAATAATAATGTATAATATAACAATTATTTTCCTTTTGCAATATTCATATCATATCAATCAAGTATTTAGCAGTACTCTTCCAATATTAAGGACATAGTATTTTTAAAAATAAGAAAGAAGCGAATCAAACCATCTAATGTCCTCTCATCACATGTTGTCTTTCAAAGGATGGAGGGGACGGGCGAATACACACTTCCCACTCATACTAGATATGCTGGAGAAATCAAAGACGGCATGTTCCATGGAACAGGAGTGCTGCATTTCCCCAATGGAAGCAAATATGAGGGAACTTGGGAGAAAGGAATATCCATAGAGGTCTTGCCCTCTTTCTAATAATATCAATAATCAAGTTAATGATAATAAATCTGTTGACATTTTCCAACATATTAAAAAAAAGTATGCTAAGTATAGGTACAAAAAAATTGATATACTGATCAAAAATAAGACAAAATGTATTGTAACATTCTGGTTGTAAGCATTTAGTGGGTCATGTTGATAGTGTGCCTTAAAGGGATAGTTCACCCAAAAATAACAATTACCCCATGATTTACTTACCCTCAAGCCATCCTAGGTGTATGACTTTCTTCTTTCAGATGAATACAATTGGAGTTATATTAAAAAATGTCCTGGCTCTTCCAGGCTTTATAGTGGATGGGTAAAATGCAGAGCATAATTTCAGAGTATGGGTCACCATACTTGGCCTCACGCCTTTCCTAATGGCACTGAATGAGTGTTGAGATTCTGAAGTTTAATAAAGTGCATCTATCCATCATAAAAAGTACTACTCAGCTTTGTGGTTTAATAAAGGCCTTTTGAAGCAAATCGATGCAGTTGTGTAAGAAAAATAACCATATTTAAGATATTATAAACTGCAATCTCTAGCTTCGGCTAACTGACGTACGTTAATTTATGAGAGAGTGGCATTCCAACGGATGACATAGGACAACGGTGAAAGTGCAAGTAAAGAGAGCAAAAAAATAAATAAAATGCCATCCATGAATAAGAACTACAAAATGAGGATTTGTCAAAAAACAAAAAGGTCAGGGGATGTCAATATAAGTCAAGAGGTTTTCCTTCCTTGTAAACAAATCTAGCATATTCTAGCATATTATGCTACGCCTACGTCCTGCGTCATCCGATGGAACCACTGATCTATAATAGAGAACTGGATTGCTCATGACGTCATAAAAGTGAAGCTACCGCACCACCATGTTAGTATTCTATTGAATTAATAGGAAATTATAAAATTTTAATGAGAAAACATTACATAATAAGTGTTTTTATTATTGTTTTTATTCTGATTCTATTCATCTAAAAGAAGTCATATACACCTAGGATGGCTTGAGGGTGAGTAAATCTTGGAGTAATTTTCCTTTTTGGGTGAACTAGGGCTGCCCCCTAATAGTCGACTAAACGTTAGTTGATGAGAAAAGACTTGGTCAACCAAAATTTTATTTGTTGCTTAGTCACAGAAAAAGAAAATCCACAGGATATGTCAGATTGTTTACAGCTGGTCTATGTGGCAATACAGAACATTGGGCAGGACATCCAAACGCTCACCTATTATTCATCGACCTCAAATATGGCTTATCATCTGAAAGATGTATGTAGTAGCAACTTTACATGGCCACTCAATCTAGCCTAATATTAAACTAGAAAAATGTGTGCTATTGAAGTGTTTGTGTAGAGTGTGGAAGCTGAATAGTAGCGTGCTTACTGAATGACAGATGGAGGCGTCGGTGCGGTCACTTCATCTTAAAATACTCCGTCATTTTTGGTCATACAGATAAGAGGTATACAGTAAACAAGCTAAAAAACACAGAACTACGTTTTTATAAGCTGTCAACCCAAAAAACGAACGTTTAAGGACACAAAAGTAGAGCGGAACGTGTCGTATTACTAGAGAACTATGCCTACTGGTGGGAAACTTAATCAGCGTCAGTAAACATTCATTATTTTAACCATGTCAAAAGATTATTTCACCACCCTGAGACGAGGAGATATAATGAGACACTAAATTTTATTAGTCTATGTAAGTGCTTCTTTTCCTTACCTTCCTTTTGCTGGAGAAATGATCCAACTGAACGTGAAATACCCTGACATCTACAACTATTTGTGTCCTTAAACACTCATTTTTTGGGGGTGACAGCTTATAGAAACGTAGTTCTGTTTTTTAACTTGTTTACTGTACACCCTGTCACATAGCAGCTTTTACACATTGTTCTGTTTTTTGTTATAAATCAGAAATGACAAGGAGGTAGCTTCCCACAATACAAAATCAATGGAGAGCATTGGATTGTTTCCATCCCAACCCCAACCCATAGTGGGCATGGCCTAAATGCACCCTGTCTCTATTTGTTTTCACTCAGAATAACAATGAAACATTGCGCTTTTGTAAAATAATGAAAGCAAACAGGATGCGCTTTCTGCCGTTTCGGTCTCTGTGAACTTGAGCTTCGAAACTCATGTATATTTGCAATACAGGCATGAAAAATATATCTACTTTTAAATTAACCAATTCAAATAGAAAACAAATATATTTCAGATTATGTAATCCATATGAAACATGCATCACTACTCCAGAGATGATGAGTCAGTGTCGCCGACTTCATCTATTAAGCCAAAAACAGAGAAAGCGCTAGTTTATCAATAAAATGTTAAAACGTTAATGCAGTCTCCTTGTTTTTCCCAGACACATTCATAATTATTATATCTGCGCTATGGCAAGCTTTTTTTTGTGACTAATACTTCAAATGAACAACTACTAGTCGACCAGAAAAATCTTTAGTTGAGGGCAGCCCTAGGGTGAACTATCCCAAATGCGTATAGCAAATGTTTTTGTTACACAGGGAAAGTACACATTTTCTGATGGCCTGGAGTATAAAGAGATGGACTGGGATTACTGTGATGGCAAAGACAGGCGGTTCTACTCTGAGAGGTGTAATGGCCTCAAACCAGCAGGTAAGGTTGAAATTATTGGAATTATTGTGTGCGATCATTTATATCTAAGCAGGGCAATTCTCTGAACATCTAAGAAAAGAAAAAAAGTCTCACTGTGTCTTTAAATAGGAAAATCCCAGTTAACTGATCGGGACCCCCCGCGGGCCATCCCTGATTGTTGCTATGACAGCGGCGATGGCTTTTATGATCCCAGCACTAGAGTCGTCAAAGACTACGAAGGCAATTTTCTCAGGAACGCAGGTAAGAGAATGCGTCATGCAGTGCCAGAGCAAGTTTTAGTTGGTGAGCGTGTGTGTGTGTGTGTGCTACCAAGTCATTCATAATTTCCTACACAATGTTCCATGAAATCCACGAAATCTCAATATATTTCTTTTAGTTCAGTCCTGATCTGAAGTGCCTTTTAGCAAACATTTGCCTTTGGTCTTTCCACCTGGAACACATAAGACCACAAGCATTAGAGTGGCATAAATGGATTAGCTAAATGCATGTAGATAGTGTAGGGCTATAGACTGAGCAGTGAGATTGTAAGATAACTCATCTGTAGGTCTTTTCTCTCGGGCAGACATGCCTCTGTGCTGTAGTCATTTGAATTGTTTTCAAGGAAAATGTAAAACACATTTTCCAGTGCCCGACGTGGGATCTCTGATTTGAGGTGAATTCATTATGTCAGCCTTATAGATAGGAGGCCAGAACCCTCTATCAGCACAAGACCAAGTGTGTAATTGATTAGTAAAGGTTGTGAAATTAATACCTTTGTTACCTGAATTAATTTATTGAGATGTTTGTATATGTTTTGGGAAAGCTACAAGAAACGTATAATTTAATACAGTATGTTTATTTGTATATACACAACCAGTCTTTTGAACAGTGAGATTTTTTGTTTTTAAATAAGTCTCTTCTGCTCACCAAGCCTGCATTTATTTGATCCAAAGTACAGCAAAAAACTATTTTTTTTTTACAATTTAAAATAACTGTTTTCTATTTGAATATATATTAAAATGTAATTTATTCCTGTAGTTTTAAAGCTGAATCTTTAGCATCATTACTCCAGTCACATGATCCTTCAGAAATCATTCTAATATTTTGATATGCTGCTCAAAAACATTTATTATTATTGAAAACAACTGAGTAGAATTTGTTTCAGGTTTCTTTGATAAACAGATAGGTCAGAAGAATAGCATTTATCTGATCTGAGCATTTATCTGAGCATTTACCCTTATTAAATATAAATATTAATTGCTATAATTTAATTTATTATTAAAAAAAAAGCACAAAAATTCCAAGCTTTTGAATGGTATAGTGGATAATATTACAAAAGCTTTTTATTCAGATAAATGCTTTCTATTCATCAAACAATCCTGAGAAAAATACTGTTTTAAATATTTATAATAATAAAAATAATAATCAATGTTTTTTGAACAGCAAATCAGCATATTAGAATGATTTCTGAAGGATCATGTAACAATGAAGACTGGAATATCAATGCTGAAAATCACAGGAATAAGTTAAAATATATTATAATAGAAAAGTTAATTTATTTTAAATAGGAAAAATATTTCAAAATTGTACTGTTTTTGCTGTACTTTGCATCAAATAAATACAGACTTTGTGAGCAGAAGAAACTTCTTTTTTAAAAAAAATCTTACTGTTCAAAAACTTTTGACTGGTAGTGTACTTAAAATTTAAAGGGGCAGTATTTAAAAAAAAAAAAATTAAGTTTGGTAGAATTTTTTTTTTTTTTAGGAAATTAATGTTTTTATTCAGCAAGGATGCATTATATTGAACAAATGTGACAGTAACGACATTTATAATATTACAAAAGAGTTTTATTACACATAAATGTTCTTTAAAATTTTCTATTTATCAAAGAATTTTGAAAATGTTTCTTGAGCAGTGTATTAGAAAGATTTCTGAAGAATCATGCTATAAGACTGGAGTAATGTAATGACTGCTGAAAAGTTAGTTTTGCATCACAGGAATAAATTATATATTCAAATAATTTCAAATTGTAGTAATATTTCACAATATTACAGATTTTTCTGTATTTTTGATCAAAATGTGAAAAAAACAAAACAAAACAAAACAAAACAAAAACATCATACTGACCCTAAACGTTTGGACAGTTGGGTACATATTATTTATTTACTGTAGTTTTTTTTTTTTAATTTTTAGTTTTTTTTTTTGTTACTAAAGAAAAATCTTACAGACTCCAGACATTTAAACAGTAGCAGAGAGTCTATCATTTATTTTTGCAGTCTGAGTAGAGGTGCATACATATTATTTGCTTATTGTGAAAATATAATTACCATCATTATCAAGTAGTGGAATTACATTCTATAAATGTAATCTATAATGTATTATGGCATATTTTCATGTGCAGATTCTTTTGTGATATGCACATAAAACATAACCAGTCACATGTGTTTATGTGCATAAACACAAACCAGAAAGATGTTTTAGCTAAATGACATTTTCTAGTTTTACTTAGATCCGTCTACAGTAAATGCAATATTGCATATTGAGTATAAAAATGTGACAATATGTATTCCATCTGCACGTTTTTAAATTAGTAGTCTATGTATACACGTGTCAGACTTACATCTTTAGCTTTTTTCCTGCTCTCATATCCAGGTATCTGTATTTAGAAGGTTGCTTGGGAATTATTTGGCAGTTAGCTGTATTTTCCAGTATTGTGGGATGCATAATTTGGTAAACACTGTCTAAAGCAACTACGTGCAACATGATCTGCAGCCCCAGCTTTCGTCACAGTCTGATTGTGAGCTTGCATGACTATTTCATACATCTACAGTTACTATAACATAGGAAGACAGACACATCCTGAACAGATGTCAGAAGAGTTCTGTATTGAAACGCATACAGATTTTCGTCTATGAAACAGAGCTCATTTGAGGGAGTTGGAAGCTGTGTATTGATATTGTTAAGAAACAGAATCCGTGTGTGGTAAAGAAATAGTAGCAACATGGTGACGCTAATAAAATTTGTCTTTTGCTCTTCCTTATGTGTCGCCATTAGGAAAGCACAATGTTACACATCTCCAACCCTTGAGTCTTTGTGGCCAGTCTGTATCTATTAGCTTTTCGACCAACTATATTGGTAAGGATATTAATATTCCTTCTGAGCATAGCACAGCCTCAAGTGTTTTGATATTTTACTTCCAAGTTAGAGTGATACGTGTATATGTCTTCATATTGAACAGTTATTTGTGTTTCTACATTTTGGTGCACATGTCCATGTGTCAGTCACTCCATGCCTCTATTCAGGGTTAGCAAACACACTGTCACTTTTGCGTCAGTGTGGTACTTGTTCAGTCTTCAGATCAGATCATTTCCAGGCCTCTGGGATTACATCCTTACCACATGCGGCTGGAAAGTGAGAGCAAACATCAGAGACCGAGACTTACACAAGAGTGCAGACCTGTCACATTAAACCACATCCTGGTTATGACTCCCAGAGCCAAAGCCCACCCGCTTCCACAAGAGTCCACATCACAGACTTCATTTGCATTTACATTCATGTTCTAAGTAGAAGCTTTCAAACCCAAGCCACTTACAATAAAGTGGACGTATCACGTAAGCCGTAGTTACCAGTTATGACTGTTCAACATAACAACATTGGAACTGGAAAACCTATTGTTAGGTACTCGCCCTTGTGTCGTTCCAAACCTGCATGAATTTCTTTCTTCTGTGGAACACCAAAACATGTTGGGTGACAATGACTGGATTTCATTTTTCGGTGAACCAGGACTAGGCAACTACGGTCCTAGAGGGCCACTGTCCTGCAAAGTTTAGCTCCAACCATAATCAAACACACCTAAACAAGCTAATCAATGGCTGCATCCAAAAACTGGAAAATGCTGCCTTTGGAGGACACATTTCAAGGTAGGAAGGCATCAAGGCACATTCGAATTCAGTGTTAGCTTCACTTCCTGTGTCCTGAGATGCCCAAATCTGGTCGATTTTTTAAGGTAGCATAGATTTTTCTTTCGCTGCCTTTGATATTCCACAATCATGTAATTTGAAAGTTGCATTTGGTGGTCAGTTTGTGTGTAAAAGTATGATTCTGAACAACTTTTGCACTTGTAATGTTGGTCCCACTTTATATTACGTGGCCTTAACTACTATGTTCTTACATTTAAATTAATCATTTGTTACAATGTACTTATTGTGTACATACATGTTTTTACATTGTGCTTATATTTTAAAAATACCTGCATGTAATTACATCTATAATTAATTTCTGTATTTACATTTGTAATTACACTGTTGACCCATCCCTTACACCCTAACCCACCTCTAAACCTACCCATACCACCAAACCTGTCCCTAACCTTATCCGTATCCCATCTCAGCAGCAGCAAAAGTTTTTGCAATACAACATGAGCACAATAAGTACACTGTACTTATTTTTTATGTAAGTGCATAGTAGTTAAGGCCACTTAATATAAAGTGGGAGCGTAATGTTATTTCTAATGAAAAATCTGTGTTAATTCTGACAACAAATTTTGATTTAGTTTTGGTCAAAGTCTTTTGACTAAAATGCCCTTTAGTTTTAATCATATTTTAGTTATCTGAAGTGTTTTAGTTCTTAGTAGACAGTAAAGTTAGTCTTAGGCTAAAATCGAATGGGTTTAGTTACAGTGTAATGCATTTAAGCATTTCTCTAACATGTCCAAACTCACTATAAAGGTTTGCTATTAAGGTTTTATAATGATAGACACAGATTTAACTGTGATAATATAACATGCCTTTATATTAAAATTAAATGAAACCACTTCTCATAAAGAAACAAGAACATGGTTTTCTTTTCAGTGAAATACCAATAGCTATAGGCTAATTATGCATTCTTTATAACAGCTTGTTGACCATATTCTTCATTCTTTCAAGCAGACATATTTATTTCTATAAATAAATTTAGATTCATTTTTACTAGGAATACTAAAGTGATTCAGTCAAGAGCAGTGAGTGATTTTCTGTCTTTCTTTTGTTGCTTAACATCAATGACTCTGAAAATAACAACTAAATTAGGCTGCTGTCCCTTTAAAACCGAATGCACAGATGCAGTGTATTCATACATGTCTGATTTTCTCCTTACTGTTTACGTTTACTTAAGACACAATCAACTGTGTTTACATAAATACTCGTCAAAACAGACAATTCAACATTATTTTGTGAATATTTCTCCATTCATGAGATGCGAAAGAGTACTCTGCAGAACAGTGGCCTTCCAGGGCCGAAGTTGCCAACCCTGGGGTGAACCATCTGACCAATTACAATTAAGCATGACGTCTACCCTGACTAAGTTTTATGGAGCAGGAATTGTTAGATTCTTTACATAGACTTCATAGCGGAATTCCCATTCCCATCTGGTCTTCAAATCAACGGCAACTCTTGCGTTGGAGCGTATTATAATATGGAATATTGTGCATCCTATGGATTTATTTTTATCGCCTGGAGGTGATGGTGCATTTGTCAAAATGGGTGTGAAGACAGAATTTATTGCCAGTAGCTTCCCTTCAGGATGGAGGATCACAGAGGGCGCAGACGCCGAAGAGGCAAGCGAAAAGGAACCATGTTCCCTGTGGGAGGATGTTTTTGGGAGGAGAGGAAAGAGGGACAAGTCCAACTACAGCTGTGGGGCAAAGAAACAGTAGGATCCAGGAGGTAGGCATGATGGGGGTGGCAATCCTAGGCAGCAGCAGCCCAGGCTGGACAGGAAGGCCTGCGGAAATGCCCAGGCTGCAGGCCAACTCTGAAGCTGGTTGGAGAGCACGAGAAAAGCAGATGGGAGGAAGCCCTGAAGAATCTCAACTTACTGGTCATTTGAAGTCAGGGAGGGTGGGTTATTACAAACAGCGGTTGCTGGCGTATCTTGTAGGACTGCCCTTTGAGGTGGGCACAAGGCAGAGTCTGTACCACATGTCCTGTTCTGCCCCAGTTGACCAAAGACAACTTCGTCTTCAATCCAAGCACACCAAAGCACAGTAACTGTATCCTCCGAACAAATTTAAAGCCATATGGCTTGTCTTTTCAGAAAAGGGAAAATTATATGACCAAAAAAATTTAAATGACCAAAATAACAGTAAATACATAGTTAGTGGTATTTGCTTTTTCACTATTGTCTGTTTGAAACCTCCAACCCCAAGTATTCAACATTGGCATGTAAACGTTTGTGTTGCGGAGATGAATAATACCTCAAATCTTGCAGCTTGTTGAGGAGAGGTGGTCTGGAATACACCAAAATGACTTTACCCAAACTTTTGCCCCAATTTACAGCCTGGATGAGTCACAATTAGTAGCTGAATTTCAGAGCCAGTCTGAAAGAGTTCTCATAGTGTATGATGGACACACAATGAGTTTTTTTTTTTTTTGCTTTAGACCAGGGGTTCTCAACTCTGGCCCTCAAGATCCTCTTTCCTGTAGAGATTAGCTCCAGCCTTGATCATATTCACCTGCCTGTAACTTTCTAGCAAGGCCAATAGAAGGCAAGCCTGCAACCTTTAGCCAAAAAAATCGCAACGGCTAAAGCTAACACTTCCGGTTGGGGAAAGGAGACCAGAGGCCGTTTTCTTTGAATTGGCATTAATGGAGGAGAGGCTTCGCTATGCTGAAAAAACTTATTTTTAGAGGAAACAGCTCATCATTTAATGAATCGACAGCCTATCGGCTAATTTTCAACACTAAACAGTACTTTAAGATTTAACAATTTTTAGAGTTTACACTGGAAAAAATGCAGTTATATGAAAGAAAAAAGTCACTGACTTTTGCAACAGGTGGGATCCAGCTTATGGCACTTCTCATTTATTCCTATGTATGTATTGTACAACTCTGAAATACAGAGTTCTGGCATGAAACTCTAGAATGCAGTCCAATGGGTCTAACTCAATCTGACAACATGACATCATAATCACATGGAACAGTCGATTGGTTCTCTCCTGTATCAGTAGCCAATTAGGTCACTGCTCAACATACAAATATATGACTGGTGCTAGATGCAGCAGTTTGCAGCATGCTTCAGAAACCCTCCACCTTCCCCAGCTCCACTTCCACTTGTAGATCTGCTACGAGGTGATTCATGTATGCTATGGGGGTTATTCATATATGTTATATGTGCAGGAGCAGTATTTCTTACATGCTTACAGCAGCATGGTGTGGATGTACTGGCAGTAGCAAGTCTCGGTACTTGCTCTGCCGCAGCAGACCAAACACATTAACATTGTCATGAACATTACCATGCCAATCCCTCAGAGAGTTGTCATGACAGAACTGAAATTCAATGAGGTCAAGGCTGTAATGTGATTGGTTATCAAGGCACACGTGATCCAAGTTGATTGTTATCCTTTCTCCAATAGTAAGTAATACAGACCCTCTCATCTCCCAATAGTAATACAATCTCTGTTTCTAGCAATCCTGAAGACACTGATTAGCTTGTTCAGGTGTGTTTGATTTGAGTTGGAGCCAGAGTTGAAAACCCCAGCTTTATGCTGCGTCCTACTTGGAAATAACGTCTAGAATGCCGCTTGAAGTCAGATATCTAACCTGTGAACTAGGGACAGATCGATCAACCCCGACTTCAGCAAGACACATCATTTGACGTCACTACTTCCAACAAGCACAGTGTGGAGCTATCATGTGTCAAACTTTAAAACTTTACACATCAAGTTTATACAATGATACCTTCATTTTTGCTTTTCATCAGCTGTTGGACGGTGGCATGTTATTTTATTTTTGTTTTTGGCATTAAGGGATAGTTCACCCAAAAATAAAATGTCTGTCATTAATTACTCATCCTCATGTTGTTCCAAACCCGTAAGACCTTTGTTCATCTTCAGAACACAAATTAAGATATGTTTTAATGAAATCCTTCTGTGGTTAAAGCACAGAAACACAGTGAGGACATCGGTAAAACAGTCCATGTGACATCAGTGGTTCATGCGTAATTTTATGAAGCTAAAAGAATACTTTTCGTGCGCAACGAAAACAAAAATAAATTTACTGTGACGCCAGTACCTCAGCAGTACCATGCACGTGTCATGATACTCTTTACAATTGCTGAATAAAAGCTATGTAAAATTACGGATATACCACTGATGTCACATAGACTAATTTAATGATGTCCTCACTACCTTTCTAGGCCTTGAACAAGTTATTTGCATTGCGGTCTATGCATGGTCAGATAGCTCTCAAGTTTAATCTAAAATATCTTAGTTTGTGTTCTGAAGATGAACGCAGGTTTGGAACAACATGAGGGTGAGTAATTAATGACAGAATTTTTATTTTTGGGGTGAAATATTTTAATTGACACAAAAAAATGAAATGCTTTTGTTGTGTCATAGCAACATTTTACAAAAGTAATATGATATAATGATTTGAACTCACTAAGCTTGAAAGTGGGATATTTCAGCTCGGATGTTACCACTTTAGACTATGAACCCATCCAATCGGAGAATATGATATTTATATTATATATTATATATATTATATACATTTCAGTTGCGTTGCTGTCTGTGCAGGGTCTGAAAGCTCTTGGATGTCATCAGAAATATCTTAATTTGTGTTCTGAAGATGAGTGAAGTGTCTTACAGGTTTGGAACAACATAAAGGTTAGTAATAATGACAGAATTGTAATTTTTGGGTGAACCAACCCCTTTAAAATCTGTTACTCCAGTCCAAAGTTATGCGATTTGCAGTTTTTACTTGGTGACTTGCATTAAAGGAAGGACCCAAGCCATATCTAGGGATCAGAACAGCATAGATCATCTTTTGAGATGGGCTCTTTTAACTTGGATCAGCATGTGACCAACTCACAATCACTTTGCATCACTATGGCATCTATTGCACAGGCACTTTTCTTTTCTGAAAATTATTTTAATTCTAATTCCATAATGACACACCTATTTGTGATTACACCAGTTGCCTCTATACGATTCCTGGAGAGGATAAGAGGACAAGGTTTGCCTAGAAGTCTCTTATAAGAACATGGGATGATTCCACTAGTTCCTTCCTGACTATAAAGGCTTTGAAACATGAGTGGAGGCGTCACTAAAGCCCCTATCATTACACAGAATGTTTGTAATGAGCCTTGCCCAGCAGAGGTAGCAGGATTATAGGCTTTAGGGAGTACATAGTGTGCCTCAGTTGTAGCAAACTACCTGGAGCCAAGCCGGCAGTAGGAGGCAGGCGTTTAGTTTATGATAGGACTGGAAATCCTGTTTACAACCAGCTTTAATAACACTGTGTGTAAATGAGCGAAGGAGGTTGATACACTCCATTTACAGTAATTAAATTTGATTGACCTGTCAAGACATACTAATGTATGGAGCATATTTACTACCATCCACAGTTTATTTTCATACTGAAAGTGACTTTTATAGTCTTCCGAGTGGTGATTGACCATGGAGAACTCCACCGTGGATGTTGTGGATGTTTACCAGGGGGTTGCTATAAGGTTGCTTGGCTTAGCATTAAGCAATAGATTGATCTATCTTATTAAATATTTGGGGAATTGACTGTGATTTAGATTTTTAAACAATCCTACTTTTGTCTTGCTTTAGCGCCTGTTCTTTGGTAACACAACTTCACTTGAGCCAGAAGCTCTACTACCATGTGGTTTGCAGTGGTTTCCGGCTTCTGTGATAATTGCTAAAGGTTTCTGTTCTAAACTCCCACTGACAATGAAAACAGCCACTAGTCACTGTTTTAAGGTAACATCAAACCTTGACAGGAGATGATCATCCAGCTGGTCAGGATACACGCACTCAGCCCCTCAAGCCTTCAAATAATCTCAGATGATCATGATTCTGGAAGGAAACACTTTTCCTTTTGATTGTATTTTAAGGATTAAGATAAACACCTTCTAACAAGGTACAATTACTGCTTCCCTTCTGACTCCTGGGCTTTGATCGTGGAAGACTGTATCATATTTGTTAGGCCACCTGAGTGAGGGCTCAACATGAGCAAGAGGAAAGGAGGCTCAATTAAAGCATGGATAAACAGAGATTATTACCAGAAACAAAGAAATCATTTGTGTTTTGTGCAAAATACATGCACACAACCGCAATAAATTTGAGGGGGGAAAAATGTTGGGAAAGTTTAAAGTACTCAACAGAGTACTTTCTCATGAATAAAAAGACTTCCACATAAACAAAAAAAAAGATGCAGAGAAAAGACAAGAAAAAGGGAATAAATTGATAAGGGGAAAATCAGACTTTAAAAAACGCCAAGAAAAAGGGACTAAACATTAGTAATGAAAACAAATAGATGGTTGTATGGGTTATGGAAATTCAAGGAGATGAATTTCAGCAAACTCGGAGGAAGTATGAGGGCTAAGACAGTTCTTTAAACAGCATTCCCACAATGAATGTGCAATTGTGAATGACTTATGAATGACTATTCCAGTCATTTGTGGTTACTGGACAAGGATTTTAAAAAATCATTTTATAGAAATTGCACTTGAAATATTTTATAGAACAAAAACTTATATAACTGAAAACACAATTTTAACATTCCCTTGTATTTTTCCATGACTGTGGGAAACCTAAAGGGACCGTAAGGACTTGTACTGGTTATGAAATTGTAAATTAGCCCAAATATGTCAGGAAGACAGAACTTTGCATTGAAAGAGAGACTTGTGGCCTGTTAACAAATAACAAATTTTCCAGCAGGAATAATATTTAGGCCTATGTAAGTAAGTATATATATATATATATATATATATAGGTAAATCAATAATAATTATAATTTTGACAATATTTCATGAAATTTTGTTGTATTTTTTATAAAAATTTTCTTTGTAAAAGACAAAAAGTTGATAATACTGGTTCAAACCTAAGGATTCATTAGTTTGAATAGACAATGAACCAAACACTATCATAAAATCTTAGTTGATAATTCAGTATACTTTATTTCTGACAAAACATCCCATGTTTCCTTAGTGATAGTGACATTACAGATTTTTAACCCACATACTAAACCTTAAATCATACTAAAATACTAAAAATGTGCATAACCGTTCTAAAATGTAATTTATTTCCCCCAAATAAAGGATCATGTGTTCCTTTTTGTCACTACCGAAACAATGATCACTTTTTCGGTAGTGACTGTTATGGTAGTGACA
This sequence comes from Cirrhinus molitorella, assembly GCA_033026305.1. Classification (NCBI taxonomy): domain Eukaryota; kingdom Metazoa; phylum Chordata; class Actinopteri; order Cypriniformes; family Cyprinidae; genus Cirrhinus; species Cirrhinus molitorella. The sequence continues at coordinate 28,345,041 of CM065139.1, read as the reverse complement.
ATTTCAGACCATAACACCCTAAAACCAATGATGCCACTAATGAAACTTCAACAAATGTTTTGGTCGTGACTGTTTCGGTAGAAAAAATTGTCACTACCGAAACAGTGACGACTGAAACATTTGGTGAAGTTTCGTTAGTGACATCTTTGTTTTTAGGGTGCTATGCCATAAAACTGTCACTACCGTAACAGGCACTACCGAAACAAGTCATCATACCGAACCTTCACCAAATGTTTCGGTCGTGACTGTTTCGGTAGTGACAATTTTAGATACTTTTGAACCTAACTCAAAGATGCTAATCAGCACATGGTTAGCTAGCACAGTTCTGAACACTTGTACACATATAAAAACTAAATGTTATGGAATAACTCCCCAAAAAGTGTTTAATTAAAGAAAAACTTTTCTCTGTAGTGACATTCTTTAAAGTTACACACAGAATTTTCATACTTTTGAACACATTTACCTCAAAATGATGGGGCCTATCTACTCAACATGTTGATATGAGAGCGAGGAAAACTAAATATATAAATATTTCCTGATCATAAATGTAGGTCTCAGCCAATTAACTAAAACATACGCTGTTTCGGTAGTGACATGAAAATGCAGGACACATGTTTTAATACAAAGACACTTGGCACTTCAAAAAATATATTTTTAAAAACAACAGTAGAATAAAATGCAAAAAGCATTTCAATATTTTAGTTAAAATTTAGGGTTTAGGACAGTCATCTCACAACTAAAAGGACCTACTAAATTACGATTTTATGTAGGTATAATTTATTAAGCTTACTAATATTTTAAATATTATTGTGGGTTTCAAAAGATAATAGAAGGATCTTAGTAAATATCTAAGATTTGAATGTGTTTTTTTTTTTTTGCTTTTGTAAGATTTTATTGACGTCTACGGTGAACATACAGACTTAGCATACCTGTTACGCAGTTCAATCTGAAGCGCTTCTGTTATGTAAATCGCATGTCAGAAGTATAATTTACAGACCCTTTCAGCCCCGGACAACTGATACCGAGGACGATTTATTGGTTGTAGATTTGATGTGAGTGACACCTGTGCTCTGAAACAGGATTGTATTAGCCTATGAATTTAGCAAGTGCATGAATGCCAGACAAACAATAAGTACTGAGGTGCTAATTTCGTGCAAATATAACCGTGCGAATTCGGCCCATTTACCAAAACCCGTTTACCGAGACGTAATTGTAGACCGACGTCCATCAGCCATTGGTAGAAGCGTCCGCGAAGGTATTAATTGGTTTAAAATAGTGATGAAATGTTCCTCTCGAGTGTGACCTCCATGTGGAGAGCGTGAGGTGGGAGCGAGTGAATGAAGTGAAACGTTAGCATGCAGCTGTAGCAGAATGGACCGGTCGCGTGCTGGAAAAGTCTCAATTGCCGCGCGCGGGAGCCAGGTAGAAGTGGCGGGAGGCGCGTGGAGAGGCCGTTTAGGGCCATCGCGTGCAATTACCGACAATCAGAGGAGAGCTTAAGACCTGTTCTCAACAATGGGCCCAGTTCGCCACGTTCATGGGGGTGAGCGCTCAAGTGCGTGCAGCTGCGCGCTCACATTCAGCACCAGCAGCAGAACTACCTCGCGCTCCGCAATTAGCAACTCCTTTCAGTTTTAACCATTTAAAAAAGCAGTATATTATCCACTGTTTTTGGTTGCGGAATCATCTCTGCGAAGGGGAAGGGAAAAAGGGAGTGATTGATTGTCGCCTGAAGTAGGCTGCTGAGAGCGAATTTTCATAATTGTTGTCTTAATCCCGCACGTAAAAAATGTAAATTGCCTTTAACCGCATATGAATGAGTTTGACACATGCCTTTTGGAGCTCGATTTTTGACCAAACAATCAGAGGAAAAAATACCACGTATCTCATTTACAACGCGCGCAGACTTCGTTCTTTTATTCTACATCTAGAACGCGTTTTTTTTCTTATCAGAATGACTGAAATATGTATTATCTGCCCTTGTAGACGACCAGGAACACGAATGGATTGTGCGGACCTGCAGGAAGAGCTGGGACGAGTTCGTTGGCCACTGTCCAAGAAGCAACACACCAGAGGAGAAGTGAGAATACTCACACACAGGCAGACCATTGTTTATCTGAATGACACATTGGTGCAGTTTTGTGACATTAATTAAATCTGTCAGTCCTGTTTTTCTTTTCCAAAACAGAACTGAGAGTTAAAAATAAAATATTTTCACATTAAAAAATATATATAGGCTATATTTTTTTTATCACTACACTGACATTGATACAACTGCAACCCACATCATGTAGTATGAATGCATGCTTAATGGAAAACTAGAAATAAAAGACGAGTTTGCATTAAGTTATAAGTGTATCTAAATGCAAACGCTTTATATTTACAAAATATATTATATTTTGAGCAGCTTTTAAAACTTAGCAAATGTACTATATGTGTTTAATTTTCTGTTTTTATTATTATTTTGAGAAATTATTATTTATTTTATTATTATTGAGGATGATTATTTCATCCAAAGTACAGCAAAAACTGTATCATTTTGAAATATTTTTAATTTTATGTATAAAGTAACTGCTTTCTATTTTAATATATTTTAAAATGTAATTTATTCTGTGATCAAATCTAAATTTTTTAGCACCTTCAGAAATCATTTTAATATGCTGATTTGCTGTTCAGGAAACACTTTTTAATATTATTATTAGTATTATCAATATTTGAAACCGTTTTTTCAAGATTAGCTAGGACTTGATAAATAGAAAGATCTAAAGATTAGCATTTATCTGAAATTAAAAACTTTTGTGACATTATCTACTAATTAATACTTTTATTTTAGCATGGATGCTTTAAACTGATCAAAAGTGATAATAAAGACATTTAATGTTACAAAAATATTATAATTTTTTTGTTGTTGTTGTTCCTTTGAACTTTCTATTCATTAAAGAAACCTTGAAAAAAAAATCTACTCAGCTGTTTTCAACATAATGTTTTTTGAGCAGCAAATCAGAACATCAGACTGATTTATGAAGGACCATGTGACACTTAAGACCAGAGTAATAAATGCTAAAAAAATGTAGCTTTGATCACAGGATTTAAAATATATTCAAATAGAAAGCATTTATTTTAAATAGTAAATATATTTCAAAATTTTATTGTTTTTGCTGTACTTTGGATCAAATAAATGTAGGCTTGGTAAGCAGAAGAGACTTCTTTAAAAACATTAAAAATCTTACTGTTTAAAAACGTTTGACTGGTACTGTATCTCAAATGAACAGCTACAGAACACACCACAAAATAATAAAGTATCATTAAATAAGTTTAGGTTTTTAATAGTCAAAAGACAAAACTATGTTTGAATAGAGGATTAGGGAATAAACTCAAGTAAGAAAATGTTACATCATTGCTGTATTCTACCCAAGCAAATGACCAGTTCTGCAAAAACATTCAACAGCTGAATACAGCTCAGTGTGCTGTTGACGTGACTGAGTCAGATTCTTGCTCAGCTCCAAAGAAATGTGATGCGAAATCTTCGGCATTTAAAAAAAAGTGTGTGTGCTCGAGCGAAGAGAGGATAGGCTAGTGAAAGATTATGTCTCAGTGGGTCTTTTGAAACAGAACCCGGGATACGAGATCATTCCTGTGATGTGGACTGACAGGGAATTCCTGTATGTGATGGCGATGGAATCAGTGATGGAGTCATTACTGCACACACTGACCCGTGAAGGGTCTGCCAGCTCCTCCATCAGCCTGTGATTGCTTCCTGCTTCACTCGCGCACACAGACCCAACACTGGCCCATGCATTTATACCACAGACAGAAATTAACCAGGGCTCAGGGCAAAATACCATGGAAAGTGACATCTAGATATATTTCTTAAAGTAGCTGTTTTCTGTAATATCTGATATATGCCATAATATCCTATTTTAGCATCACAATCCTGTACCTGTAGCTGTCAGATATACAACCTGCATTTCATGTCATAAATAAGTATTCCTTTAAAAAATACTGTAATGAAAATACCATATTGAAACATATTTGTGACCCTGGTTCACAAAACCAGTCATAAGGGTAAATGTTTTGTAAATTTTAAGCGTTCCATTAATGTATGGTTTGTTAGGATAGGACAATATTTGATTAATTTAAAAAATCTGGAATCTGAGGGTGCTAAAAGATCTAAACACGGCTAAGAAAAAGTTCTTAGGTATGCATATTACTAATCAAAAAAAAAATTTGATATATTTACCGTAGGAAACTTAATAAATATCTTTATGGATCATAATCTTAATTAATATCCTAATGATTTTTGGCATAAAAGAAAAAATTATAATTTTGACCCATACAATGTATTGTTGGCTATTGCTAAAAATATACCCATGCTACTTACGACTGGTTTTGTGGTCCAGGGTCACATTTATATTTATACTTTAAGAAATACCATGCAAGCTCACACAAGTATGTAAAAAAAAAAAAAAAAAAATGAAAGATTTTATTTTATTTTGTTTAATTGAATGAAATATTTGACAAATAGTTGACATGTATTTAACATATAAATGGTTGTCATTTAAATGGTGCCTTAATAATAATAATAATAATAATAATATACTGTATTCAGTAAATAGATTCTTTATAGGCTTTTTAAGCTTAGGAAACATTTTTATAAACATTTTTTAAAGTCATTCATTTACTTAAAAAATGCATGTATTAAAAAAATACATGCCCAAGAAATAGTTAATAATTTAATTTAATTGGAAAACAAATGAAAAATAATTTTAGAAGGTTTTTTTTTCAACAAATTTAAATATTTATTTAAAAAAAATACATAGCTAAAGAAAAGATTATTTTAAAAAAGTAATTTTGAGTCACGTATTAATAAAAAAAATGCATTTATATAAAAAAAAAACAAAAAAAACACATAGCCATGAAACTGTTAATTAATGATGCACATCCAAGGAAATAGTTAATTATTTTATTTTTTTTACAAAACAGACATGTGGAAGTGGGGAAAAGTGCTTACAGGCTACCTGTCATAATAAATACAAGAATGTAGAGGCCTTGTCCCCCATTCAGAACACAAGAATGCATTTCTCAAATTTAAGTTACAATTTCAGACTTTTCCCCCCGGTTTCAGACCTGTACACAGCTCCTATCTGTTAGTATACAGCGTGCTGCAGCAAGTATACAACACTCCCGCTCCCTCGTCACAGCTGAGGCATATACGGCACACATGTATGAAGAAAACAATGAAACACAGACACATTCGTCTCCCACATAAAGTCAGGACACCGCTTAAATAAAAATACATGTACATTTTCTTTACATGTAGCTATCTTTACAAATTTACTCAAGTGCTCTTTTAGTCTCACTCTTCCTCTTCCTTTCTAATCTCACGCACAAAATACTGTTGTTTGTCATCGATAAATCCCTTCTGGATCCTCATGTTTAATATTTTTTGTCTTTTTTTGGAAAAAAAATGTTCAGAGCATTGTTTTTCGATTGGAAATAATCTCACACTAAGATCAACGTCATTTGAAAACAGTTCATTTTGGAAAATAATCAAATGAGGGAAGATATCAAAGGTTTAGACATCTTTTGAAACTACCGAAAATATTATTTAACATTTCACTTGAATCTAAAAGGATCTAAAACTATCTGATGTCGACAAATAATTGCAGAAACAATTTGTAATCATTTTAACAATTAAACGATGGACTTTAAGTCCTTTAGGTAAAGTTTTTTTTAAGCAAAATCTGTGGACAAATCAAGGCCTAAGAAAACACATATGCTTTGCATACGAACAAGAAAGCAAGAAAAAGTGAACTGAACTATAGCGTAAATTCGTTTCACTTGCTTAGTACAGATTCAATCGTTGCAAGGAAAAAGAGATAAAATTTGTCTTACCACCTGCCTCCTATGCCACTTATTTCCCATCCACATTTCTTGTGCTTTCCCCTTTTCAATCTAAATGTTTAACACTGATGCTGGTAACTTTACATTCCTTTTGTTGCATTCAGAGTCTCCAAAAGTCAGATGAGACTATCAGAAGAGAGGACCGACCAAGAGCGCTAGTCTTTTACAGTGTGTGCTCGAGTCTTTTTTTTTTTATTCTCCAAAAGTCCAGATCCTGGTCTCGGTGACAAAGTCCTAAATTCACAGGTCACGTCGGCGGTTTTCCTGAACCGAGAGTGACTAGATGCAGATGAGTAAAATCCTGTCCAATGAAACCAGAGAGGGAACAGTCTTTCTCTTTGCGAGTTCAGAGGTCAAGAGCAAGAGGGACCGTGACCCTTTCCTTCAGCCAGATCCGACCTCTGGGGTTTGGAGCAGGAGGTCAGGGTGAAGGGGTCAGGGGTCAGTGCGAGAGGGATGGGGGGCGTTAGCGGCTGAGAGGGAGCTGCGGCAACGTCATGGCCTGATGAGGGAGGCTCTGTGTGGTGAGCACCGAGAACGGATGACCTGCGAAACCAAAACAAAATAAACACAACACAATATTAATCTCTAGCTACGTTGATTCATCTCTACATGTATTTTAGGTCAGAAAACACTAGTAAAAATGCCACAAATGCCACAAGTGTATCACTACTGGTCACTACTTTATACATATGTGACCCTGGACCACAAAACCAGTCATAAGGGTAGATTAAAAAAAAAAAAATGATGTTTATACATCATCTGAAACTGAAGCTTTCTATTGATGTATGGTTTGTTAGGACAGTATTTGGCTGAGATACAATTATTTGAAAATAAATTTAAATTTAAATATTCACCTTTAAAGTTGTCTAAATTAAGTTTTTAGCGGTGCGTATTACTATTTAAAAATTACATTTTAATATATTTACAGTAGGAAATGGAACATGATCTTTACTTAATATCTTAATGGCTTTTGGCATAAAATAAAAATGTATCATTTTTGACCGATACAATGTATTTTTGTCTATTGCTACAAATATACCCATGCTACTAATGACTGGTTTTGTGGTTCAGGGTCATATATTTTAATAAAGATAGAGTAAAAACAGTACAATTGTGACATATTACAATTTCAAATAACTGTTTTCTATGAATATATTTACAAAGAGTAATTTATTCCTGTGATTCTGTGAATTTTTAGCATCATTCCTCCAGTCGTCAGTGTCACATGATTCTTCATAAATCATTCTAATATCCAGAATTGCTGCTCAAGAAACATTTATTATTATTATCATCATTAATGTTGTACAGTTGTACAGCTTAACATTTCTGTGGAAACCGTGATTTTTTAAGATTCTTTGATAACATTAAGTTCAAAGGAACAGCATTTATTTAAAATAGTAGCATTATAAATTTCTTTACTGTCACTTTTGATCAATTTAATGTGTCCTTGCTGAAAAAAGTATACTTTTTTTGTTATTTTTTTCAAACCTTACTTTTGAATGGTAGTGTATCATGGTTTTCACAAAAATATGAAGCAGCATAACTATTTTTAGCATTAATTATAATAAGATATGTTTGATTTCTGAAGGATCATGTGACACTGAAGACTGGAGTAATGATGCTGACAATTTAGCTTTGCGACACAGGAATAAATTACTTAGAAAACAGTCATTTGAAATTGTAATATTTCAGAAATGTTCTGTTTTTACTGTATCTTTATTCAAATATATCAGCCTGGACCACAAAACCAGACAACTTTCAACGCGATTTTTTTTGCACCCTCAGATTTCAGATTTTCAAATATTTGTATTTCAGCCAAATATTGTCCTATCATAACTTAACATCAATGAAAAGCTTATTTATTTAGCTTTCAGATGATGTATAAATCTCAATTATTAAAAAATTACCCTTAATGACTGGTTTTGTGGTCCATTGTCAGATATATTCAGATAGAAAACAGATAGTCGTTTTAAACTGTAATGATATTTCCAGTGCTGTCAAAATTACTGTGTTAGACAATGAATTTTTCCAGTTTAACGGCACTTCAATTGCATGTGCAAATGCAGCAACGCACTGTAGCCTTCTCATTTCCTATTAAAGCACGGATAAAACTAGGAGCATCCATGTCAGATCCGCGTCACGTTGCGCAGCGGCAGCTCCTAAAGTAATAGCAGCCAAATAACCTAATAACCCAGCTGCTGTGATGTCTATTAATCAAAGAACAAAAGAAAAAAGAAGAAATCAATAACTTTTGTAGCTTTAATGATTCATCTAAATTTAATTAAGTATTAAGTGTCTTATAACTTTAATCAGCATTTGTATATTTTCTTCTTGCTGAAGTGCACAGGTAAGTAATAGGGTTATGTAAAGATTGTTTTAAGTTCACTTAAACTATAAGTCTTTTTTTGTTTTGTTTTTTATTTCAACTGGATAGCTCTCAGTTATAATGTAATGTTGAGTGGCTACAGTCAATGGTTAAATGGGGGAAAAACATTAGTAATATTGGTATCAGTGATACTCATCTATAAAAAATAAATAACAAATATTCAAAATGTACCATCGTTATGTTGTTTCCACATTAATTTGAAGATTAAATGTCAAATTATTACAATTTTGAAAGTGTATTTAAAAACCTCAAACCTTAATCTTGATTAATCAAAAAAGAAATGTGATAAATTAGTACTTTTTAAATCTATTTTACTGTATTTCTTATCAAATAAATGCAGCCTGGGTGAGTAGAATCTTAAATAATCTTAAACTTTTGACCAGTAGTATATTTTAAAAGAAATACATTTTATGCCATGGAATACACTTTCTCTTTCCCTTGGCTTTAATGACAGCAGCTCTAGAGGAAACACTCACTTTCGATGTACCCATGCAGGGCCACCATGCGTGCTCTCTCAGGACTGCCGAAAGGGGAGTAATGCAGCTCGTCGGGCAGCGAGGGGGGCATGCGGGCCTGCGGGTGAGCTTGAGGTGGGCCGCTGTGCTGTGGAGTGTGCTTTTTATGTCTCGCTCTGCAGTTTTGAAACCAAACCTGTAACAGTACAAGCAACTGTAAAGACGAGCTGTCTCTTTTCAATGCATTTGAATGGAAGCATGAAGCACTAATTTTCATCACCTGTATGACTCGTCTACTCAGTCCCGTCATGTCTGCCAACTTCTGCAGAGTCTGAGCGTCAGGGTTGTTGTCCTGTGCAAACTGTGCCTGCATTACCTGTGCGTGCAACAAATCTCGCATTAACATGGGTCACTAGATTACTGGTGGGAAAACGTCTTTAGCAATAGGCAAAAATACATTGTTTGGGTCAAAATGATTGATTTCTCTTTTATGCCAAACGATATTAAGTAAAGATCATGTTGCATGAATATATTTAGTACATTTCTACTGTAAATATATCAAAACTCAATTCTTTTTTATTTGGACAACTTTAAAGGTGATTTTCTCAATATTTAGATTTTTATGCACCCTCAGATTCCAGATTTTCAAATAGTATCTCGGTCAAATATTGTCCTATCCTAACAAAGCTTTCAGATGATGTATAAACCTCAATTATGACTGGTTTTGTGGTCCAGGGTCACGTTTTAGACACCCACATATTATGTTTGATCATCTTACCTGCAGCTGTTCTGCAGTAAAGGACGTTCGCGCCCTTTTGGCCGGTTTTGGTTGACTGTCCTGTTCTGACGGCACTGCCCCCTCCAGAGTAAGTCCGCTTCCTGTGTAAAAACCCAAGAAAAGTGGTTAGAAAATCTGTTCAGATCAATGACAGAGCGAAATGCATCTGAAACACACGTACCGCTCTCAGCGGCCCGTTTCAGGTTCTCCACCATTGTGTCGTAATGAATCCGACAAAGTACTTTCTCCTCCACCAGCCCGAACTCCTCGCCTGTGGACAGCTGGCGTTTGCAGGAGAAGCAGGCGAAGCAGGCCAGATGGTAGGCATTGCCTCTGGCTCGCCGTACCCAGTCGCTGGCGTAGATCTGCCGGCCGCAGCGGGCACACTTTGTACCAAACCTACTGTGAGACAGAGAAGAGCTTGGGCATCAATACTTATCCCTTAAACAATAAAACATGTCACACATGTGCTTAGTATTATAAGCTAAACGCATTTGCGCATTTTGCTTCTTGTTCTGAATTCGGTTTAAGAGCGGAACAGGTATTTTGGTTCTTCAGCGAAAGCTCTCGCTGGCAGAAGACAGAATACAGATAGGCTGAACCGTGTCCAAAAGATAACCGCTAAACGTGTCAGACACGGCTGTAAAACTCTCAGCACAAACAAACCACTAGTAATTCTCTGAGCCGCAGGTCGACAGGAAATGTCTGCTGATAAACTGTGCTGATAGGATCCATAAACTCGTGATTTTATCCAACAAAGTGCGTAATGCGATGTCTATTTTTAAACCACCTCCACTTTTTTTTTGCGTAAAGGACTTCAGATATAACCGATATGCATATGTAAATTAATAAAGGCAGGTTAGGGGTATATATATTTATATATGCTACAGTATATTTAGTAATACTTTACAATAAGGTTCATTAGTTAACTACATTAGAGTTAACATAAACTAAGGATGAACAGTACTTTATTAATCTTAGTTAATGTTCATTTCAGCATTTACTAATATATTATTAAAATCACACAAAGTTGTTTGTTAACATTAATTAATATACTGTGGACTAACATGAACAAACAATGAACGTCTGTATTTTTATTAACTAACATTAACAAAGATTAATAAATAGTGTTAGAAATGTATTGTTCATTGTTTGTTCATCTTAGTTAATAATGTTAACAAATGACACCTTATTGTAAAGTGTTCTCACTTTCATTAATGTTAATGCATTAACTAAAATGAATAAACAATGAGAATACATTTATTACTCATCTTTGTCAATGTTAGTTCATTGTTAGTTTACAGTGCATTAACTAATGTTAAGAAACAACTTGTAATTTTAATAATGCATTAGTAAATGCTGAAATTAACATTAACTGGGATTAATAAATGCTGTAGAAGAACTGTTCATGTTTAGTTCATTAACTAAAGTAGTTAACTAATAAAAAATATACATTTAAACATTGTTTGAGATACTAATACTAAATATTAAACAATTTCTTGAAAAATAGCGAATTTTATAGTATTATACATATACAGTGTTTACTATATGTGATATACAATATATTAATAAACAATATATTTTACTTACAATATATTAATTGAAAAATGTATATAATTAGTTTATAACATTATAATTATATAGAATTAATTTTTATTACAAAAATTACAGGTTAGTATTAATCAAACATTTTCTTCAATAAATTAAGTGTATATATATTATATAATAAATTATTCTGAAACTTTGCATACAAGACTCAATTTCTTTTTTTGTTTTGCTTTGTTTAATGAAAAGCGTTACACTTAAAAAGTGTTTAATAAACAATTAATAAGAAATGCAAGATTATTTTACTACTGATCTGTTTGCTCATTTCTTTCTTTCATTCTTTATTTTAAAAATGTTCACTGACTTTCATTCAAATATTAATTCAAACATGATTGGTTCTCGTTTTTTCAACTTTTTAGTTATATTTTAATATGACGCACTGCAAAATTGATGCAGAAATGAAGTTTAGATGCTGCATGTTACTGCTGACAATACATGTTAATCATCACATTCTCAGCCAAATGTGATTTGTAAACCACATATTCAATATTTAATTAATCCCTACGTTTGCAGCAGGCATATGGCTGTGTAGTTGCTTATAGCACCTCATGTGTTATTCTGCGACCAGCAGGACTCGATAAACAACCCTGCGGCGATACAAACCACAGCAAGCACTGCTAAAATGAAGTGTTATTTTGACTGGACGGGGCTGACCGTGCCTTTTTTTTCTACTTGACCCAGACATCACATTTGGGTGACCAAAGAGGGTTCCAGTGTTGAGAGGGACTAGAAGAGACTAATGCTCTGCAGATGGCCAGGCACGGCCCTTTTTTGGCCCGAATCTGAGCCCCCCTCCACCGCTACACCTCTGTCATTGGGAGCCCTTGTGTAAACAAAGTGTCACACACAACCTCCTCTGACTGCAAAGAAACACGGGATATCGAGATAGCCACGTTTCCCCCGCATACGCTACTGAAGAATGATGACACCGGCCCCGAAAGTCCCACAGCGGGGCCCTCGGGGCGTTCATCCACTGGAAATGACATCATAGCCCACCAGGGAGCCCCACGGGGCTCAACAAAGCAGGAAACTTTGACCGGCACTTGTGTGTGTGTGTGTAATAATTTGTCTCTGCCAATCAGCCCTTGAGCAGGATGAGCCAAGAAGTGAAAACAAACCTGAATCAAAAACCTTCGAAAATATTTACAGTCCACTTATTTGCAAAGTATCGACACATAAAACACGCCTCACGTATTAATGCCTGCAGAAAGCATTCAAAGGGCTTTCTGTGTACACTGCGCACCATATTCTGACAGCATCATTCCAGACAAAGAATACAACGTTTGAGTAATGATGCATTTCAGACGTGTGTTTAGAGGAGAAACATTGTGGAACGGAGCCGTAATCTGTCATGGCAGTTCATTTACCGCAAAACCTTTCAGAAAAGCCATAAAGATCTTAAGGGGGTTTTGTTTTTGTTCAGATCTGCCGCACGTCTGATTGTGCGTTGTTGTGCTTATTCTGGATTTATTTCTGTCCTGCAGATCATAACTCGCCGGGGAAAATTCCTGCAGCCGCAAAGCGTTTCCCTCAGCGCCGGAGAAATTCACCTTTGGCTGGAAACGAGAAGCTCGTGGAAGTACAAATTCGCTAGATTAAATTTGATATACTCCCGGAGTATTATAATCTGGGGTAAATCTCCCTCTCAGAGACTGCTGAGACATATTAGCGGTGTTTGCGACGGCGAGCATCGCTTTTACTATTGCTCATGGTGGTTTTTCAAAACCCTGAACCATGAGTATTAAATTTGGTATGCAACTCGTCCTGTTTCATTACTTGTGCAATAATACCACAAAATTTACGACTTTCTGAGGTGTGATTTGCCATTCCTTAGCGATTACATCGGCGAAACCTGGTGGACGCCAAGTTTTCCAAGAAACATGTGAGACACAATTCAACCATATCTAGAGAGCATAATAGACACTTATATCTAGTTTGCCAAAAAACAAAAAATTTGCCATCTCTTATTCACCTTCTTGTTGTAACAAACTTGGAGTCATTTCTTTCTTTTGTTAAACAAAAAAGTTGACAGTTCATGGTACCTATTGACTTCCATAGTATTTTTTTTCATACTGGTGAATTGGCTACCAGTGACTGCTTGGTTACCAACGTTCTTCAAAATGTCTTCTTTTGTGTTCAACAGAAAGAAAAAAAATCATACAGATTCCTTTTAACACATTCGAAAATGCCTACTTCCATGCTATTATAGTATGCAAAAAACGCAAAAAAAGTAGTACATCCAAATTTATAGTATGCAATTGCTTTGCTTTTTTGCATTTATTCGCATACTACTTTGTGATTGGTTCAACACCTGTATGAGTTTCTTTATTCTACTGACCCCAAAAGAAGATATTTTGAAGAATGTTAATAACCAAACAGTTGACGGTACCCATTGACTTCCATAGTATTTTTTTTATGCTGTTGAAGTCATTGGCTAACATCTTTTGTGTTCAACAGAAAAAAAAAAAATCATACAGGTTCCTTTAACACATTTGAAAATTACTATTATAGTATGCTAAAAACAGTATGTGAAAAAATTGGTTTGCTTTTTTGCATTTATTTGCATACTACTTAGTGATTGGTTTAACACCTGTATGAGTTTCTTTGCTCTATTGAATCCAAAAGAAGACATTTTGAATATTATGTTAATAACCAAACAGGTAGCCATTGACTTAAAAAAACATAATAAAAATAAACAAAATTCATACTATTGAAGTTATTGCCTACCAGCAACAGTTTGGTATCAGCAATCTTCAAAATAGCTTTTTTTTGTGTTCAACAGAAGTAAGAAATTCATGCATGCCCATATCATATTTGAAAATGCCTACTTACATACTATACAGTACGCAAAAAAGTAGTATGTCCCAATTTATAGTATGCAATTGGGATTTTGTTAAACACAAAAGAAGATATTTTAAAGAATGTGTCTAACCAGTTGACTTCCGTAGTATTTTTTTTTCTTTAGTGGCTACCAGCGACTATTTGGTTATTAGGATTCTTCAAAATATCAAAACATTTGTGTTCAACAGAAAAAAGAAGCTCAATACAGGTCCTTTTAGCACATTCAAAAAAAGCCTATTTCAATACTGTGTAGTATGCTAAAAACATTACATGAAAAGAATAGTAAGTCCAAATGTATAGTATGCAATTGGTTCTCTTTTTTGCATTTATTTGCATACTACATTGTTATTGATCCAAATCTGTAAGAGTTTCTTCCTTCTCCTGAAAACAAAAGAAGATATTTTGAAGAATGCTGGTACCCAAACAGTTGACGATAGCCATTGACTTCCAATTTTTTTTTTTTTTCATACTACCAGCGACTGTTCAGTTATCAGCATTCTTCAGAGAAAGAAATTCATACAGGTCCCTTTATTGCATTTAAAAATCTTCCATACTACATAGTATGCAATAAACATCTAAAAAAAAAGTAGTATGTCCAAATGTACAGTATGTATGCATTTATTTGTGTACTACTTTGTGATTGGTACAACAGCTGAATGAGGTTCTTTCTTCTGTTGAACAAAAAAGAAGATATTTTGAGGAATGTTGTTAACCAAAATTGATAAGTCAATGGCTACCAGCAACTGTTTGGTAATCAGCATTTTTCAAAATACCAAAAAATGTGTGTTCAACAGAAGAAAGAAGCTCATACGTGTCCCTTTAATTCTCTTTTTTGTTGCAATTGTTTGCATAATACTTTGTGATTTATCCAAACCTGTATTAGTTTCTCTCTTCTGTTGAACACACATTTTTTGGTATTTTGAAGAATGTCGGTAACCGAACAGTTGATGGCACCCACTGACTTCTACAGTATTGTGTTTTTATACTACTGAAGTCAATGGCTACCAGCAACTGTTTAGTTATCAGCATTTTTCAAAATGCCAAAAAATGTGTGTTCAGCAGAATAAAGAAGCTCATACATGGCCCTTTAATACATTCAAAAAAGCTTCAATGCTGTATAGTATGCAAAAAACATTACGTGAAAATGTAGTATGTCCAAATTTATAATATGCCACTGCTTCTCTTTTTGTTGCATTTATTTGCATAGTACTTTGTGATTTATCCAAACCTGTATGAGTTTCTTTCTTCTGTTAAACACAAAAGAAGATATTTTGAAGAATGTTCGTAACCAAACAGTTGACGGTAGCCATTGACTTCCATAGTTTTTTTTTTTTACATGCTATCGAAGGTTATCAGCAATCTTCAAAATATGTGTTCAACAGAAGAAGGAAGCTCATACAGGTCTATTTAATGCATTTGATAAAGTCCACTTCAATACTGTATAGTATGCAAAAACATAGTAGTACATCCAAATATATAGTATTCGAAAAATAATCAAAAACCACCTGGTGACCTACTACTTCCGCCAAGTTTCTTAAGTGTGCATTTTATGGATTCTACTATCCAACGAGGCCACGGGACAGAATTTGTGGATGACAGCGAAGTGACGCAACTGACATTGTAGGTCACATGACAGTATTAAGACGTCAGATGTAGCACATCCAAATTAAACATAAAACACTTTTTATAATCACAAAGTATTAAACTAAATATAGTACCTACTTTACAGTATGCAATTTCAGACTAGCAACACCTTCCATAGCACCCTGGCCTTAAAAATATTTTTCTCATTATTTTTTATTCTCAAACATATCCATATGTCAAAGCCATTTTTTTCTCTGCTAACCAGAAAAAAACACATTTCATTTTGTCATTGTAATTTCAGTCACTCATATAATTTCCTGCATTCTCCAGCGAGTTATGAGTTACACAAGCTCTGTTTACTTCTGTTTGCATTTAAACACAAGGAGTCCTGTACTCGCATATGGCCATTACAGTACGTCATCTCCTCCGAATCGAGCGATCTCAGCGCCGCACAAACCCACTCGGGTTACCGCCTTACTCCATCACCCTGTCCTTATCCTTTGGTTCCTCTGATTAACAGCCTCCCCTGACTTCCTGTGTGGCCTGATGCTCGTGCCTTTGTGGCTGTTTCTTTTTAGTGTAGGTACAGTCTCCGCTTTGACCCTTACCGCCAGATCTGCCGCCACCCCCCTTCGCACACACAGCAAACCCACTTTGATTTCCTGTAATTACACTCTATTAGAGCAGCTGTCAATCTGGCCCAGATGAGAGGCTAACACAAATGAAACATATCTCCTTATGTTTTGTTTGCCTTTTTTGCAAGAAATCAATGGAGATCCTTTTCCTTTCAGGCATATGATGGACGTCGTCTATTGGTGTCGTGGAGCACCAGCGAAACAATCCAGCTGTGCTCATGAGCTACAGGTCCCCATGTCAAAGGACAAACATCTAAGCGTCAGAAAGAAAACAAATCATTTCTAATCAAACTAATTCAACCATGCAGTACGACTTCTAAACTTAAAACCAGGTTACTGATACATTATGTCAAGGTATATAAATAAAGTTTGCAAAACTATTTTTGCCATAAAAGAACCACTTTTGGTTCCTCAAAGAACCTTTCAGTGAACAGTTCTTAAAAGACCTATTCTTTCCTTAGTGTGAAGAAGGTTTAAAAATTCTAAAGATTCAATGGATTCTTTATGGAATTAATGCCAATACAGAACTTCATTTTTAAGAGTGTGGCGATAAATGTATAAAATTAGTTTCAAGCAATTGCGTCAAACTTCTAGTGGTTATGATCTCAAACTGACTAAAAAACAGTGAAATCCGCTTATGTAGGCCTACAAAAAACACTTCTATTTGCAGAAGACTTGACATAAGAGATGTTTCAATGCCACTGGAGAAAAACACACAATCAGTGTACTTAAGATCACTGAATTCTACAAGCATGGAGTGATTACTGTCTCTTTTTCAAGGCAAACGTGAGTAAATCAGTATTTCGCTTCCAGGGATATTCCTGCAATTCCATGTCGAAATCGTTAGCGGTCTATCTGATACTGTTTCCTGATTAACGCAGATAATTCGAGAAAAAAACTTCTTTCTGAGGCTGAAGACTATTTTTTAAATAATAAAATACAATTTTATATGTATATATAGCTATTTTAAACATCTGAAAATTGCAATTTGCATTTATTTTATTAATCTAAATGTAACTGTTTTATTTATTAATTTTTTATAACTATTACAAGCTACACATCACATGAAAGTCAAAGTCAGTTAGAATAAATGTGAAAATTGTTAGCATATTTCATTTCATTTAACTGCTATCAGCAAGCGTTCCATCATTTCAGATATCTACTGTACTAAACCACAACTCGTCATCTTCATAATATGGTTTCACCCATAATACGATCTACAACGTAATCCACTATAAAGTCTATTTCATATAGTTTTCTTGCATTCCTTGCCGAGTTTCCTCTTGTATTCTCTCACGGATAAACAGTCTGAGACGCCCTAGACTCAGTGAAGATCAAGGCATTGATGCACCATCTCGTGGAGCATCTCTTCAGATTATTGGCCTTAACGTAGAAAACAAACCCTCTCCTGCAACACAGCATTGACTTTAAAGGAGCCAGTCATTCACACTGACGGGCAATAAGCAGGGAAGGCTGGCCAATATCACACTGCCATTCACAGGCCTTTTGCTGAGTGCTCTGCAATCATGCCATATCGCAGCCCTTCCACCCTCAATGCAATTTCACAGCTTCCCTGTCGGATCTCCCTCACTCCATGCCTTCCCATCAGCATATTACTGGATCCTAACCAGAGCTTGATACTTCTGAGGATTGAATTATGTAACTTGTGTTTGATTCCTAACACTATTCATTGCAATATTGGCAAATTTATCTCTGCTAATAATCAAGTAATCAAGTAGTATTTAGACCTCTCATTATTACTATTGACACCATCTCCTTTTGTGGGCACAATCCAATATACACAGGGAAAAAATGTGCTTCATGTGGTCTAAATTGGTCACATATAATTTAATATGACTGTATCGGAAACACTAATTAAAGTATTTTAAGTTATAAAATATTTTGGTTTTATATCAATTAGTTGTGCGTTTATTATTAAAACATAAAACGTAGTTCTAACGGAGCTTTAGAGAAGACAAACATAAGGTTTTCTAACCGAATGAATTAGCTACAAATACGAAATGCGTCACGAATTTCACGTTTTATCATATTAGCGATTTTAAATTATTGAATATGATTTTTTCTCACTGACTTTATCACTAGACAGTTGACTAAATTACAAACGCCGTATTTTGTAATTATATGTATTCGCTGTGGTAAGAATTAGATCGCTACTTTTTAAAGAAATCATATTAGCATTCAACCCTAACACGCAACACTCACGCAACGCATTTTCAACCAGAAGTAATTAATAAAGCAGTATTTCGTTTAAATGCACACCTGATATTTCTGAGACAGAAAGTGAAAAACTTACCCTACCTGAAATAATCCATTTTACAGAAGATTTCCTTATTTTTAATGTAGCAGCTGCTGTGCTGACGTAGTGACGTCCTGCAAACGGAACACTCCAGACACCTGACGTGCCAGATCAGATTATTAACCTGTAACAAATACAGACAAAATTCAAATATAACAATAGCCTAATAATAATTGAAAATAATTAAATTAGCCTATAGCCTTTTTTTTTTTTTAATAAATCGTGTATTTTGTTTGTTGCATTTCGTAAAATTCGTCGTGCATATTGTACAATTAAATGTCAACATGCATTAAAATCAAATCAAACCGCGCACACGTGTTTCTATGCGCACTAAAAATTACTGACATTTAAATATGTGATAGGCTACTAAATCATTTTTTGTTTATAATTTAAAGTTGTGATTTAAATTTGCTAAATATGTTGTTAAAATTTCATTTGAACTGTGTACAAATATGTTTACATATAAATGGTGCACATTAACATATTTTTCCAGATTTTTAAGCGGAAATCGTGTATAATAATGTATTTAATCATGCTAATTAAACTTGCAACATATTCCGTCCAGAAATGTATGATTATTGATATTTTAAATTATTATAGATATTTGGGATTTGAAATTATGATTTCAACTATGTTTTTTAGACCATTTACGACAAACGTGAGGTGCACCTTAGAAATAATTATTTAAACATTATATCGAGAAAAAAAAATAATAGTAAAAGTAAAAAGTAAGATGTACAAAAAAGGGGTCTATGTTCGTTCATGCTGACTAAATTGTAATAAACTCACGCAGTGTTTTATTAGTTTGCGCAGACGAGCAAAACACTACAGTCAGAGAGCTTGAGCTCTAATGATCCTTATGCTCAACACACGCACTTCCTGAAAAACAAGCAGGCCGAGAGCGCAGCGATACTGTCAACATCTGTACTAAAAACGGCTGGTCATTTTTAGACAGCAAAATACAAACAAATATTCGTTGAAAAAATTTAATCGACAGGCCTATCCGTAGGTTTTAAAAATCGTTATAATTTTCTGCTGAGATTTAATTTTTGTATACGATGTATGTGTAAAAATAACAGCAATTTTGAAATTAACCTCTTTTCCCGTTCACATTATTATAATAGGCTGCTCTTTCTCTGACCAAACCAAAACACATGCACACATTACAGAAACTCGAACCCTTCTGCCATATCAAAGTTTTTTAGCAATGACTGATTTTATTAACAAATGGTTCTGATCTATTTGACCCATCAAAAACTAAAAATAAAACAAAAACTTTATAGAAAGAACACTAAAACAAATACGATTAAGCCTATTTTTATATTAATTATTTTATACATGAGGGCTCTGAGCAAGAACATTTTTTACTGAACAGTTTCATCAAAAATCTGTTTAGAATCAGCTATGATATGATTAGTAAAACTATCACACATGTTAATCGAATTTTAGTCAATCGCTGTATTTTTTCAACTATTAATATTGGCCGCGGGTTAATACTAATTAATAATAAACGAGCCTATATATATATATATATATATATATATATATATATATATATATATATATAATAATAATAATAATAATATAAGCAACAGTTCAGGCAAAGCTTAGCTACTAAATCCTTCGAACCACGTAATTCAATTTTACGAAAGTCTGTCAAAAGCTCCACTCAGTATTATATAACAGAGTCGGTTCACTTGTCACACGAGGCTAAACACACACAAACACACACTCACGCCCTCGTACCTTGAGCAGATATCTGTCCAGGATCTCGAGACCGCAGCTAGCGCACACGTTCTTCCCGGTGGACGGCACGGAGGAGGCGGTGGACGTGGGCGAGCAGATGGACGGCGTCGAGGGCGGACTGGGCGAAGAGCGCGTATCGTCCTTCTCCATATTAGACCTGTGAGATTCTCCGTCAGACTGTGACTGCAAGAGGAAAAAGCGCGATAAATATGACACTCTGAAAACTAAGAGGTTCAGAAGGTTGTTTTTATTGACATTTTATTTTTCAAACATTTCGAATTGAATTACTGAGGAGAGAACATCGAAACTCTTCTCAAGTAGGAAAGCCTGAAATAGCCTAGTTGTGTCAGCTTGGAAATAAAGATGTTTCCTAACATTTAACATTTTAAACGCTCTATGACCGCGATAATATAAAAGTTGTTTACAACTCCAAGTTGAAGTTATTCGCAAAATCGCATTACATCAGTAGAGTGTTGTGTTACGGCTGAAGGCCTTTTCTGCAAAAGCAAAACTAAAGGCGCATTACCGCTCGTCGTGCACACTCACCATCGCGCGTCCGTGTTGTCCGTCCACGCAGCGTGATGCTCCCGGTGTGCTGTGCGATTCTGGAGAGATCACCTACAACACAGTCAAGCCACAGTGCTCCATGTCAGGCATGGTCCTTGCTCTATATATGCGTCCAAAAACAATAAAAACGCTTTTAACTGTGCATTGAGAGCCCCGCGACAAAAGCCCCTGTTTTAATGAAGCGATTTCAATTTGGATTGATTTTTTTTCCCCACACTTAACCCGTGCCTCTTCCCATAATCGTATTTCCACGCAATCCAGGGAGCTGAAAAAAATAAACTACCTGCAATTACAAATAGCTTGAAATGCTCGCGATAAGAGGACCCCAGAGTGTCAATTTCAACTGCCAATCAGAGAAAGCAACGGGCCACCCAAAGAATTGCAAATTTGATTTTTAATGGCAGTAATTAAAATCTAATTTTTCCTCTGCAGACTTGGCATGTGAAGAGGATGGACCGCAAATCACACTATTCAGAATAGATCCTGATTCTCATGACATCACTTTAAGGTGAAGATGTTACAGGCTGCAGGAGATGAAACCGAGGACTTTCACGTCGAGCAACATGTTGGCTAGCATACTTCTCCAATGAAACCGTTTTTCTTTCTACGCCATGAAATGGATAATATCAAACATAACTGCATTATCATTCACACGATAAAGGTCTTACCTGTTTCGAGGGAATTCCTTCGGATAGAAACTGATTTCCCTCTGATAGAGGGGCCAAAGCCTCATTTTTCCAATACATTTGACGGCTTAAGCTTCTCTTTCGATATCTTCAAATTGCTTCAGGCTCTGTCTGTGAAAGATTCGTTATCCCATGCGGTCAAAATCTCTCTAATGTCAACCCAGTTCGCCGTTCCCTTCCGTACAGTCAGTCAATAACGGTCGGTAAACTAGCAAAAACGTCTCAGGCAAGTCTTCACATTCGTGAGAGGTCAGTAAAGCTGCAGCAGACGCGCCGAGCGAGAGCGGTTCGTCGGGACGCCTTATTTAGAACCGTTTGCAGGATATTTCCTACTTTTTCCCTCTTTTGGGATGCAGTTGCTTGAGTACAGGAAGTGGAGAAAATTGAGGGGCTGGCAGGTTTTGCTCCTGCTCTCCTCATAGGCAGTCAGAGCACAGCCTACCTTCTGAAAGTTTACAGATCAGAGGGGAGGGAAGAGATGTGGCCTGAGTATGTATCGACATTTTGTGATGCTGAAACCTTGCATGATGTTCGGGTTTTAATTGTCTCACAAATTAAAGAGGTAAAAAAAAAAAGACACCGGACCGCTAGGTCGATATTTTTCTGGGCTGATGTTGGTATCAAGCGTATTGAGATACAAAGAAGTGTTTTAATATAGCCTACTGTTAAATGTATAAAAGATTTTAAGAATATTTCATAGCACATTTGATTCAAAAGTTACCGTTTATAGAGCATTAATATAAAAAACAAAATGAATTACACTTTATTTAAAAAATAGGATTTAAACAGTTTTCTCTAATTTAGTTAACTGTATAACAGTTGGATTGGTCAGCAACAAAAATATATTCTTACTGACGCCGTTTATCTATGCGTAATGCTATAAAATGTTGATTATACTATTGATTTTATATGTTAAGAAGTCCGCTTGGCTTTGTGTCGCATTTTGTCTACCTATTATATTGCAACAAAATCGCTTATATATATTTATTTTAATCCCAAACTGTATATAATTAATACTACATTTTATGCAGTTGACTGTATCGCAAGCTATGCAATCACAATATCGTGTTTCTTGAATTGGTTTAAAATGGGCATGTGAGATAAAAATATATATACTTTACCAAGCCTGAAACCATCATGCTATTATTATGTCTGGGAGAAACAGCGGAAAAATACATTTCCATCAGATAATATTCAGGTGGAGGGAGCGGCATAGATCTTTTCTCTTATGCAACAGTTGCATTACGAGGAAAAAAAAAAAGATCGTTTGGATATATTCATGTATATTGTTAGAATGAAGGGTTGCATGTGCATGAAAGAGATTATAAAGAAAAGAGTTCAGTTTCAATGGGAACAGCGGTTATAAAACCCATCTATTACTCGCCTTTCATTTAAATGTGAACTTGTTGTTGTTCGGGCTTTGGAAATGAATGCGGATAAAAAAAGAGGAATAATAGCAAGGTGACCTTGCAGAATTTAGTTAGGCTACATCGCCATATTCACCGACAGATTATTTTCTCTCTAGACACTCCTAAAAATAAATGTTCCCCAAAAAACATTTCTTAAAGAACCTTGTTTTTGTGTGAAGAACGTTTTAAAAATCTAAAGAACATTTACACTATAAAGAACGTTTTGTGGAATGCAAAGAATCCATAGATGTTAAAGATTTTTTATATAATCTTAGATGCCAAAAAATAACCTATATTTTCAAAAGAGTGTATGCAGGGAACTTGCTTCGTTAGTCGATGTTACCGATTTATTTTTATATCAAAAACTCTAAGAGCTTAGTGTTGAAAAATAAATAATCCTTAAAAAAATTAAATAAATATTATTATAAACACACAAAATAACAAAAGGAATAAGACAAGGTGTCAAATTCAACATTGTTACGAAGTCCGCTGATTACGCATTTTAATTCGAATTTTAAAACGACGCAGTTTTAATAAATAGGAAAACGGATTTTAACGTTCAGCTAATATTGAAATAATTAAATTCTGCTTATGGCAAGAGACTAACCACCTTATACTCACCAGGCCTGTTCGTAATTGAAAACGGTCGCAGTCTAATAAATAAACGCGGGTTATTAAGACAACAGCATTATAAAAATCGCCACTTCAGGCGCTATTATCGATCAATACAGACAGTTCAAAGAAATGCAAAAAACAGCACAGAAAAAACACACAAACATGTCCTTTTCAAATTAAAGCACAAGAATCCAGTTTGGACACCTCAATAGGAGGACCGTTTCATTTATTTTTAGACACGACAGGAGCAAAATCTATCAAAATACCTGGATATTTACACTTGATCTAAACTGTTGATGACATCCACTGTTGTGATGCCCCCTTCTCCAGATCATGTGATAAAAGCCCTTTTCACTTTAGACATAAAAGGCAAGATATTAATAGTTTAAACAATGCATATTGTGCTTCCTTTACAAATACAACAGTGTAACAAATAATGGTAACGTCTGAGTAGTATGTAGATTTAGGATCGTGAGACTCACAACACGCAATAACACTTTCGCAAGCAGCACACTGGGCAGTTTACGTGAATTAAAAAAACGAAACAAAATTAGATATATTCTGGAAGGATTTCAAGAAAGGGATGTAAATTGAGATTTTTCTTAGTTTTTCAAACCTGTACAACAACTGTTGTTTCTTCTGTGGAGCGCAAAATATATTTTGGGGTTCAAACAACATTGGACCTCATTCACCTCAGAGACATCTATCAAAATATCCTTTTACTGGTTTGGAACGACATAAAGGTGAGTAAATGATGGCCGAATTGTCGTCTTTCGACTGAACTATCCCTTTAAACCCTGAAGAACTGAAATTGCTTGGGTAACATCAACGTTCAAAAAAGGAAAAACTAAATTCACTAGAATTTTGTGGTCAGATTCTGCTTACATCAGCTGTCTTTCACAGTAAAAAGACTCCTCCGCTGGCCGAGAAACAGAACAGCACTGCAAATCAAAGGTGTTCGGCTCTCTTCTCACGATACGTTACAGTCTCACACTGGCCAAGAGACAAGAGCGGCTTATCTCCGCATATCTCACAGTCTGCGACACTTGGCCAGTTGTTGGAGAGGTCATCTCCTGAATTTGCGGAACTGCTTGTGGTAGGGCTGGGACCTCTTGTCCCTCTTATCGGGGGGTTTGTTGTAGATGTACGCAGATGGGCCGGAGTAGTCATCTGGGTTTTCTTCCATCATCTGCAGCTTGGCTTCGATGGCACGAATCTTTGCGTTAACACTTTAAACGGCAGAGGAAAGGGAGTCGAGAGAAAAGAAGAGAGCATTAACCTTTTCATGCAGTCCAAATGGGTCACTTTTGTCAATGTGAGCTCAAGGCCATTTGGAAAGGGAACGGTAGAGAACGAAAACAAAAACAGGGAAAGCGAACAGGAGAATTTCAAAACATGGATGAAAATGAAAGGAAACCGAGAGTTTTTGGAGTGGTAACGTTCCCAAACCTCAGTGTGGTTGGCAGCTCCTCGGCTTCACTGGATGAAGGCTCTAAACTAGCCGGCAGGTTTTTGTCTCCTCTGAAGGGTTCGAACTTCTGAAAGACAACAAACACACACACCAGGATGGATACAAGACAGTTTCTGAGACAACATGCGCTTAGGGGTTGTTTAACTTGCTGGGTATTTTGTAACTTAAACTCATTTGGTTGCATTAGAGACCAGGGGAAAAAAAAAACAAGAGTTGGCTGCTTCTTAGTCATATGCTCCCTTGGAATAGTGTGGGAAAAGTTGGGCTATGCAACGTCATAAACATTCATTCCACTCAAAAACGTCCATCCAACAAGCCTTGCGACCATGAGGATGATGATAGCTCATGGGAATCTGTGGGGAATAAAAACAAAGAGAGATTTGATGAGAGAATGGAAAATGCTTTGCAATTGGTGATGACACATATTTAGGAATTATGAATAAAAAAAAAAGGTCAGAATGTGTCATTTTGTCAGTTTTTTTTTTTTTTTTTTTTTTTATCTAAAACACGTCAATAGATCAACACTACTGTAACGAACAACTTGACATGACAAGAAAATATGACACTGTTTTTACAGTACATTTGATTTCTGTAATGACTCACATTTATTGAGTCAAACTGAATATTAAGTGTCAAATAGTGTGGGCTGGAACTTATCTCATTTTAGAAAGGAAATTTTATCTGTTGGGATCGATTTTGTTTGAATAATGAAGAGTTAGCCAATATGTAGGAGTGTTTGCGGTTCCAGATTGCTAAACCAAAGTAAACTTTGGCATGTAACTACTGTACATACACAAATGACACTTTAAATCATTCATAATGAGCAGTGCTATTGCAGTCAGACCTGGTGGATGATAAAACATACAAATATATATATATATATATATTATTATTATTTTTTTTTAATGACCACATCTAGAGACCAAAATATCAAAGATATACACTACCAGTCAAAAGTTTTTGAACTGTAAGATGTTTAATGTTTTTTAAAAAGTCGTTCACCAAGCCTGCATTTATTTGATCCAAAGTACAGTAAAAACAGTAAAATTGTGAAATATTTTTACTATTTAAAATAACTGCTTTCTATTTAAATATATTTTAAAATGTAATTTATTCCCGTGGTCAAAGCTACATTTTCAGCATCATTACACCAGTCTTCAATGTCACATCCATTTTTCAGGATTTTCTGATGAATAGAGAAATCCAAAGATCAGCATTTATCTGAAACAAAAAGCTTTTGTAACATTATACACCATACCATTCAAAAGCCTGGAGACAGTATTATTATTATTATTTTAAAGTAATTATAGAAATGTAATACTTTCATTTGGCAAGGATGCTTTAAATTTATCAAAAGACATTTATAATGTTACAAAAGACTTTAATTTCAGATAAATGCTGTTCTTCTGAACTTTGTATTCATCAAAGAAACCTGAAAAACTTCTACTGAGCTGTTTTCAACATAATTATACTACTAATAAATGTTTTTGAGCAGCAAATTAACATAATAGAATGGCTTCTGATGGATGTGTGACTACAGTAATGTATGATGCTAAAATTTCAGCTTTGAAATCACAGGAATAAATTACAATTTAAAATATATTTAAATAGTAAAAATATTTCAAAATTGTACTGTTTTTGCTGTACTTTGAATCAAATAAATGCAGGCTTGGTGAGTAGAAGAGAAAAAATAATCAGTAATTTTATTGTACTTTATGTCAGCATTACATTTTCTCAGATAATTTGCTTTTTTAAACAAATCATTTTTATTAACGACAAAATGATGAACAGCATTTTTTTCAGTTTTAACTTTTTGTTAAATGATAAAAGTATTAACATTCATGATAGACTTTGTCAGCTGGGCAAAAATATTTTTTTTATTATTAAAATTATAAAAAATTTTATTCTTATAATTAAAAATATAATTAAAAATTAAAATAAAAAAATAATTAAAATCTAAAAATAAATAGATATTTTGAGGTAATTTGATTTGGTTGATATTCAGACAGCAGCGCACTTTGCTCAGGCAAGCAGTTTCTTAAAAAAAAAAGGTATTTAAAAGCAATTTCAATGCCCCACATATTAATGGCTGCTCCCTGATGCCCGCAATTTATATACAGTATAATTAGCCAACAATGTAATTGCAAGAGAAATTATTAACATAACCACCTTTTTCTTCAACGTGAAAGTAAGCCTATATGGGTGAGACTTCCGGTTCATTAGCCGCGTTAGGGAAATAACAAGAAGAATAAAGTGCAGTAAACAGCAACTGTTTGCACTACATAATTAAGATAATACATTTAAATAATATGGTAAGACACACCAAAAATGCTATTTCAAGCATAAACAAGCTGTTTTGTACAGCTAAAATAGCTGGATGCAGATGAGACTGTAAGCCACACCCATAAAATATACAAATAGCCACACCCACTCTACGAGAAGAAAAAAGTGGATATTTTTTTCCCCTCCCATCTCGTATTTATTTCCTTTAGTGGTTCCATAGTACACGTCATTTCTTTTCCGAACACGGTATTTGGATTCAGTGGGTTTCAGGAGGTATCACGATGCCAGCTTAACACTGTGATGGATGATGGCAACGTCTATTGGCCCAACCCTACGTTTTAACAACCTGTTTCTGATCCTTTACATTAGGTTACCATCATTTAACTTTCGTTTATTTTCCTTTAGATCAGTACACTCCACCAACACAACTATGTATAAAGAGGAAGCCATTTTTGAAATACACTACAGCTTCACTGAACCCGATGCCTTCAAAGGGCACGACTGATATAAACACAGCATTGAAGAATACACCGATATCCACAGTCAGTGAGGTGGCCAGACGAATCCAACACTTTCACAATGAACTCAGTGTTGGGTGGAGGTGGTCAAGAGGACCTGGAACCAGACCTGTCTGCTGCTACTTGTTGTCAACAACTCTGCACTGTTGACCTTGACCCCAGCCTGGTGTCCCGTTCCCCTCAGACGGGGAGGGGCCGAGGGGGTGCGCAGGAGGGGCGCGATTCTCAACCATACAGGATTTCCTCACTCCCAGCGGCAGCTGCCTATTGTTAAGGAGCCGGGCAGCCTCAGGAGCCCCTCGCTCTATAGCTCAACTATACATGTGATCTGTGATCTTTATGGTCTGTTTTGTTGTAGATATTCCATGAAACAACAATAGACACATTTATTAAATTCATTGATGGACTGAAGTCACAGGCATGATGTTAAGGTGTTTTTAGGTTACCGCTTTGTGGTTGCTAAGGTGCTCTGAGTGTTGCTAGGATGTTTTGAGTGGTTACTGGGTGGCCCAAGTCAAAACAGCCCACCCTCAAGTCTACATAGCACCATTCATACTATTCAAACGGCAAAGTTATATGCTAACCTGTTTAGATTCTCCATGCATGAGACCTTAGCAATGAATGCTCTGCCATTGATTATAGTATCCAAAATCCGGATTATTTTTTTGCAGAAAACTGTGAAAAATGGTAAGTGCTGGTTCTGTGTTGTTTGTTTCCACTGTCATTAAAAGTGCCACAGTTAAAGGGCAACCTGATCTCATGGCGGAAACGTACCTGTGGGAACTTTTTGCGTAAGACGCGAAATACGTACCGTTAAGTAAGTTTCGTGACATATTAGATGTGAAATGTCCACTGAGTGGCGCTAAAAAGTGTCCGCAACAGATGAGTGTAAATATGGTACATTTTATGTGACGTTGGTTTTGTACGTGTCATCACAATTCTGTCTTGAAATGTCCATTGAGTGGTGCTATAACTCTAATGCTTTGTGACATTATTAAAGTAACATACCATCTGCACTACACCTAAACCTACCTGATAGTATGAACAAAAGCGAATGTGACGTAAAAACGCAATTGCAAACATGCCGTTCTATCTTGTTTTTTCAATCTCTCATCTTTCATCTTTTCAGAGTTGTTTTTTACGGGATTCGTACCCAAGGACTCTGCATCCTAATTCTAATTCCATGCCAGCTGAGCTACTGAGCAAGCTTGTTATGTCCGGAAAGCCAAACATATGGAGCTGTAATTCTAACTGTGTACAAAAAAAAAATGACAAGTGATCACTGTTTTGCCGCCTCTAGTGTTCATTTCTGTTGGAAACTGCAGTGATATGAACTAATTGGTACTAATTGTTATTGCCACAAGTATGACAGTGGAAAGTAACAAGCCTTAAGTTGATTTATCAACGTTTTAGTATTCCTCTATTCATAGAGCTTTTCAGATGGATGCTGAGACTTTTTACATTGGGTAGAATTTGCAATCTCTTAGCCAGTTTGTTTGCTGCCTTCAATGGCTGCAGTATGCTGTGTTTTCCACCAACTGGCAACCCAAGGTGGCAAAATACTATTGGTTAAACTGTCACAAGTCACACAGACCAAAACAAAAACAAAAACAGGCATTTCGACACAGAATGCACATTTTCAAAGTTGAATAACTGTCTGTAGCTTTGTTTTTCAGGGAAAAAAGTAACTTTTAAAGTAAACTTTTATATTTCCTAAATACTTACAATATGGTTCAATAGCACATGATAGTTCAGGATACAAAAACACTGATTAAAAACGCCATTTATAATGTTACAAAGATTTCTATTCCAAATCAACTCTGTCTACTTTCTATATATCAAAAAATATTTGACAAAAATATAACCAAAAAATATTTATAAAAAATGTTTCTTAAAGAGAGCAAATCAGTAAATCAGAATGATTTCTGAAGGATCATGTGACACTGAAAACTGGAGTAATGATGCACAAAATTACATTTTAAAATATAATACAACAGACGGCTATTTTAAATCATAAGAATATTTTACAATATTATCTATTACTGTATTTTTTTTTACCATGCAACCTTGGTGATACTGCTTTTCAACATTTGAATGGTAGTATATATTTAACATTTAAAAAAAAATAAAAATTATTGTGGGGAAAAAAAACTGTAAAGTAAATTTAAAGAATAGAATCAAGTTGTGTAAATGTTTTTCAAAATTGTACAATTATTTTAAACTAAGCAATTTTATTTAGATTTTTTAATTAAATTGTATGATATATTTATAAGCTTTATAGCAGCCATTAAAATGTCAAACAATGAAAGATGAAAACCACATTAAAAAAATCTGTCTGAACAATGGCAATGATATTCAGGTCTCTAGATACAGCCCTCTTTCACCATATGTTGGATTTTGGATTTTGACCTATTTTATTTTAATTTTATTTAAATAATTAAAAAAAAAAAAATTATATATATATTATATATATAACATATAAATGAATTATGAACTAGTCCTCCAAAAACAGTGCAAAATGAGTAAACTTAGGGTTAGAGATAAGCAAAAAGATTTACATGAGCAAAAATTTGTTTACATGAATTAACTATACTAACATGAACAATATTTATATAGCATTTATTAATTAGTTAATATTAAGTTAATATTAATATTAAGTTAAGCTGTTATGTACTTTGAACTAACATGAACAGTTTTATTGCCAACTAATATTAACAAAGATTAATAAATGCTGTAAAAATACACAATTTTTAATTAATTAATTAATTTTTTTATTATGCTCATTAAAGTTCTATTTATTTGATCAAAAATATGGAAAAACTAAACAAAAATACAGAAAAAGTAATATTATGTATAATATTATTATTGCAATTGAAAATAACATTTTCTTTTTTTAATACACTTTAAAATATAATTTATTTCTGTGATGCAAAGCTGAATTTTCAGTTTAACTCCAGTCTTCAGTGTCACATGATTCTTTAGAAATCATTCTAATATGCTGATTTATTATCAGTGTTGGAAACAGCTGTGCTTAACTGCTTAATATTTTGTTGGAACCTGTGATACTTTTTTCAGGATTCTCTGATGAATAAAAAGTAAGAAAAAAAAAATGAGAAGCATTTATTCAAAATAGAAATATTTTCTAATTCTTAGAAATCTTATCCTTGCTGCATGAATAAAAGTATTAATTTCTTTCAAACAGTAAGAAAAAAAGAAAGAAAGAAAGAAAATTTCTGAAAGATTTCTTTTTTAAATAAAACAATTATTTACTGAAGAATCCTAAAAAAAAGATTCACAGGTTCCAACAAAATATTAAGCAGCACAACTGTTTCCAACACTGATAATAAATCATCCTATTATAATGATTTCTGAAGGATGCGACACTGAAGACAGGAATAATGGTGCCGAAGAATAAATTCTATTAATAGAATTTAATAATATTTCACAATATTACGTTTTCTTTTCTGTATTTTTAATCAATTAAACACAGCTTTGATAAGCAGAAAAGACTTTTAAAAACATGAAAAATCTTACTGATCCCAAACTTTTAAATGCCAGTGTATATTGTTTATTGTTAGTTCATGTTAATTAACGCAATGACTAATGTTAACAAACAAGACCTTACTGTAAAGTGTAACTGAAATGTTAACAAACAACTAACCTATAGTATGAGAAATAGTAAAAGTGATGATTGCCTTAGCAAACATATATGATACCCACCTTTACCTGTGCATGAGCCCAACGCACCACTAACTTCTTAGAAAGTGCCAGTTTTCCATTCAAACACTGAATAGCCCGTTCAGCCTCCTGTGATGGAGAAAAACACTGATTATCACAGATTATTTCTGCTTTTATGATGATCACAATCATCTATCTATCTATAAACATGTCACTAAACTCTGACACTATCATCATATGTCTATTTTTGAAATCCTCTATTAATCCGGTTCAAAGATCACTTCTGAAGTGTCTGGATTCTGAGCCTTCCTGTGTGTTTGTTTGCTACTTTCTAGTTTCTGGCTGTTGCTGGAAGCATGGCGTAATGATAGGGAACAATAATGGCTGATGATGGATCTCTAGTTTTCCAAGCTCTCATGAAGGGCGTGAATGAGATCTGTAAACACACATTTCCCCTTCAACAACACCCCCGGGACTGCCTCATATTACACTCCAGAGAGCCAATGGTTCCTTATCTCCATCAGCTGTCTGGGTGCCTCTTAAAGACTTGCATATCATTACTGGACCAAAACAGACACTTCCTTTGGCATTTTGGGTTGTTAATTTTCAGATTTTGTAAAGAAGAACGAACAGAACCTCTTTGGTGTGGAAGTTGACAAAGCAGTATCCTCTTGGCTGTCCCTCCAGAGGACCCGACTTATGGAACAGGAAGTCAAACTGCTTCACTTTGCCAAACTTCTCCAGGAGCTTCACTAGGTGGTATCTGCA
Source organism: Cirrhinus molitorella (assembly GCA_033026305.1). NCBI lineage: Eukaryota > Metazoa > Chordata > Actinopteri > Cypriniformes > Cyprinidae > Cirrhinus > Cirrhinus molitorella. Next base: position 28,312,792 of record CM065139.1, on the reverse strand, counting down.
GGAACACAAAGTGATTTTATTTTGAGGTCTATTTGTAACACTTGAAGTATATTTGGACACTGTAATTATGAGTGATTGTAATCGTGGTGCTTTCTTTAATAAATGGCACTAATAATTGTACTGACCAAGCATTAAAAATGAGTGATTAAAGCCACAAGGGATCATAATTCTATGCAAGCGAGGCTTGATCAGAATGACAGGTCTCTTTACACCTTTTTAGCTGCTGTAAATCTTTTATTCACACAATACAAAGGATACAGCAGAGGGACAATGAGGATATAAAAAAGCGGAAGACAGAATTCCCTCAAGAGTTTAATTTAAGACAAACAATTACAACGAGTACAGCTTCTATAACCTGCTGTCATGGAAGACGCAAGTCTATTATTATTATTGCCAAAAGCACTACGGATTATTCTGTTACTTAATGAAGGTCAACAGGGTTGAATACCATTTTGGACCCGATTGACTTACACTGTATAGACCAAAATACCTTCTTTTGCATTCCACAAAGCGATTGCGGTTGCAAGCCAGATTCACATGATCACCATGGTCCAAAGTGTTGGAATACGTCAACATTTAATTGCATTTGCAACTCAGTCGACTTCCAAAATTTGACATTTCCAAGTGAAAATGGGACATGCATCCATCAGGAATTGATTTTTAAAAAATGGGTGTCGCATACAAGAAACCACGCTTGGTGTGGTCTCTATATGAACAAAGGTTGGGGGAAAAAAAAATTTAGTTTAGTGACATCATCCAAAAATGAAGCAACCGGTCAGTTCTTCAATACAGCTAAGAGTACAAGCAGAGAGTTCTTGTAAAACAAGAATAATGAATTTCTTTCCAAGAGAACTTCACGCTGAACCTGTGCTATTCAAACAAAGAAAGCGTTTTACAAATAGGCTTCTTCAAACAAGCATGTCCACATCATTCGGGAGCAGTCTAGCATGCGGCCCATACATAAAAGAGAGTGTTTGCAAGTTTCCTTGCTTCTGCATGTTCACCTGTACGTCATCCGAACCGTTAACATTTAATGTGACTTAACGCTGTGTGAACACGACTCTATTTGCGCCGCCGTTTTTTCAGTGTGTTGGCAAAACCACATATGACGAAAGCAACAGCAAGGTTCAATGACATGACACTCATTTTTGGTCAAGCTCTATGGATTTAATCAAAAACAAAACAAAAAAAAATTGCAATTTGCTTGAAAAACATGTTCTTCATACAAAGAGGTATTTCCATTTAAAGCCTCATTAGATGGATAGTTCACCTAAACATGAAAATTACCCCCCATGAGTTACTCAACATCAAGGCATCCTAGGTGTATATGAATTTCTTCTTACAGACAAATACGGGCGGAGTTACATTAAAAAATGTCCTGGCTCTTCCGAACTTCATAATGGCAGTGAATGGCTGTTGAGTTTTTGAAGCCCAAAAAAGTGCATCCATGCATGATAAAAACTGCTCCATACAGCTCCGGAGGGTTAATCAATGCCTTCTGAAGTGAATCGATGCGTTAAAGAAAAATATCCATATTTAAAACTTTTTTCAGGAAAAATCTCTAGCTTCTACTAATTGACGTATTCGCGTTTACGAGAGAGTGGTGTTCCAGCAGTCATAGATGTAGAGTAAGCTCCAGTGAGAATGTGTTAGTCTCGCGAGAACTAATTTTTGTTTACCTCTTTGCTTGTATCAAAATCTTGTTTTATATCAAAATCCATGTTCGTTATTGCATCCTACGTCATCAGCTGGAACACTACTCTTTCATGTAAGCTCGTACGACAGTTAGGACGAAGCTAGAGACAAAAACACATCATTTTGCTTGGGAAGGCCTTTATAAACCTGCCGAAGCATGTGTTATTAGTAGTTTTTATGATGGATGGATGCACTTTATTGGGCTTCAAAATAGACGTGCTGGTATTCGGTAATGCGATATATCACGATAATGAATAGGCACGGTATCGTTATTGTGTGAATTTCAAAATACAGAAAATATTTTTTTATTAAAATTTTTTCGAATTTTGCATGCATTTTTAGAATACTTTTCCCATTAACTGGTTAAACCAACATGTCCTCCAATTTATACGACCGACTAAAGTCGTTTTCACAAATCCTCAAATAGGTCTCTTTAAAGCGTATTCAACATTTGCTCCCTTATCAGTAACAGGTATCTAACTCAACCTTAGCATTATATGTAGGTCAATTAGTAGCGCGTTGCACTGGGGAGTGGTATAATCATATGAACACAGGTTGGATTCCAGAAAATGCATATGTTTTCATTGTATGTTTTTTTTTTTTTAAATATGCACTAGAAATCATGATTTAGCACTATTTCTGTAAGGGGTAGGTTTAGGGTAGGGTTAGGTGTGGTCATATATACGAATTACACCTAGTAAAACACGTTTAAATTACCCTGAAATCGTACAAAAACTCATACGTCATTCGATGACGTCAGATCCAACGCGACACTGTCATTATTTTTACGACCGCTAGAGGGCGCTTAACTTTAAAACGTAAGAATGGATCGTATTTGGTCGATTCAAAAACGTACAACTGGGTCGTATTTTCTTTGAGGACAGTCTCGTTCATCATAGCACCAAATACTTTAATATTTAGACTCAATAGGCTATTTATTTGAACACTTTGGACTACAACATGCCTTAGATATTGTTTGAAAGTGTATTGATTCTTTATTGTTCGGTCACATTTTACTTTAGGGCTTCATTAGTAAACATTAGTTAATTAATTAGTTAACAAACTCCCAATGAAAAATTCTTCTAAACATTCATTAATCTTAGATAATTCCTATATAATAATAACACAATGTTAAAATTAAAAGTTATAAACTTTTTTTTTTTAAATAAACCCGAGCTAACATGAACTAAAAGATGTGTTTTTTTTAAAAAGGAATAATAACTTCTGTAGCAAAAGTACTTTTGTTCATTGATCATGTTAATCCATTAACTAAGGTAAACTAATAATATCTTACTGTAAAGTGATATTGGTCTTTTAATTCTTTTGCACTTTAATCTGTGTAAAATGTTTAACTTTATACATTTTTTGTGTTTTGCTTTATTGTGTTTTAATGTTCAGACATTTTTGTTATTATACTGTATTATAACATAACTTTTTTGCAACTAAATTTCAATATCATGATAATACTGTATACAGTGATAAAAACATTAGCAATTAATCACAACATGAAAACTTTAAATTGAAAGAACCAGGACACTTTTTAATGTAACCCCAATTGTTTTCGTATAAAAAAAAGAAAGTCATAAACACTTAGGAAGGCTTAAAAGTAAATCACAGGGTAATTTCCATTTGTGGGTGAACTATACTTTAAAAGGATGAAACTCTTGAAAAGAAAGCACTTTAAAAAATATCATGTGGTGCAATCAGTGTGCAAAAACATGAAGGGGAAAAACAGGACATGATATTAACCTCATGACAGTATGTCAACATCAGTCTATCTTGGATGCTCAAGTAAAGTTAAACTCAAGTAAATGGTGTTGCTAGAGTTCTCATTATCTCCAATGATTCATCTTGATGTAGGGCGATGAATGTTGCATCACGTGGGCATCCCTAAAAACTAAATCTAAAGACTGAGTAATGCAGCTCAGGAAGGCATTCAAGCATTTCCTTCAGCTGGGAAAAAACTGGGAAAGCTATCAAACTGAGCATCAGAAGCACACTCAGGATAAACAACAATACATTTTGTGGAACTTCTTACTATATTGTTGTTCTTCCAGCATGACAGCCAGAGCAGTCTGGGAGTTGCCTCCTGCACCAAGACGAGGAGATGCCGGGGATTTCTTTATTGTTTTGGATGGTTGAGGTTATTTTTAATCCTGGAAAGGTAGGAACACAGATAGATCTGGGGGTCCTGGCTCCGGTATTAATGTTTTCCCCTTCTCTCCCAGGAGCTTTTCTCTAAGTAGTATTTCGCACTTTCCCAGCCACCACCCTCTCAGACTCGGGCCACGGGATCTTCCTGACTTGCCGCAGATTGAAAAATCGATAGTGGCCCGATTCAAATGGACAACGTGTAGATTTTTTTTTTTTTTCAGACCACAATGCACGTCCCCAGAGGGCCATACAATGTGCCGTTGGGAGGAAGAAGGGGTCCGTCGAAGGAGCTAGGAGTATTTTGTAAAAGTGTTGATGTGAGCCAAGCATGTCATCTGTTTAGGCCAAAGAAGTCGGAGCGCTGCCCACCCACCTGCAGCGTCTCCCGTTTCAGTCTCGCTGTGCAGCATGCAGACCTTGAGAAACATTTAACAGCACAGAATCAAGAAAACAGCACGGATATCAAGGTCAAGAAGCGATTCCAACAGACACGTGTCTATTTCAGATTACTACAGGGTGTGGTCTAAGACCAGTGCTGTTTTCCTCCTCGGCCGTCCCATCGGACAGGCCTCCTGTTCCCTTCTGCTCGCGTAACGGACAATGCAAAGCAGGCCTCCAAAAGCACAAACAACCTGCGGCACATGGTAGATCCATCACCGGCCCTAAATGGTCCCCAGCGGAGCATGGACAGGTCAATATGTCAGCCTGTTATTACGACAGCAGCTCCTGCTTTGTGTGAACGGCCGCGTCCACAACACGTCTTAACTGTGGGAAACCAACCCTGAAAGAAAGAGTTTGTATGTTTGTGTCAGGGAGACTTTGTTTTCACCCGTGATGAGGTGGAGCTTTGTGAATGTTAAGAAATGCTGTCATCACCGTCCTCAACATTGGTTGCTCGAACCTCAGCACCTGGCACCTCAGTGTCACTCAAGCTGAAGGATTAGTTTAGCTGGATCTGACAGAGGCCAAAGTCCTTGAGAACTTGTGAAACACCTGTGGTGTGGTATACAACAGTTATTTTAGGCTGTGTCCCATTACCAGCGTTGGGGGTAACGCATTACAAGTTACGTAATAATATTACTTTTTTTCAAGTAACTAGTAAAGTAACACATTACTTTTTCATTTCCAAGAAAATATCTGAGTTACTTTTTGTTTCCTTTATGTATTTAATCCCATTTTATTAACCAATGACTTTGCTGCTGACCTTTGTTGACCTAATTCAACCGTACACTGCAAAAATACTTTTCTTACTTACATTTTTTGTCTTGTTTCCAGCCAAAATATCGAAAAAATTCTTAAATCAAGAAGGACTTTCTAGACAAGTAAATAATTATTTTCTTGTTTTCAGAAAAAAACAAGCAAGATAAAACAAGCAAAATAATCTGCCAATGGGGTAAGCAAAAAATTTTTTATTTCAAATTGAAAACGATTATTTTGCTTACCCTATTGGGAGATTATTTTGCTTGTTTCAAGCAAAAACACACTTTAATTTGACTTGTTTTCAGAAAAAGCGAGAATAATTTTTACTTGTCTAGAAAATCCTTCTTGACTTAAGAATTTTTAGATATTTTGTCTGGAAAGTAAATAAGAAAGTAAGTAAGAAGTAAGAAAAGCATTTTTTGCAGTGTACTAATAAGCAAAACTTACTTTATACTAACATTTGTGCTTTTTTTTCTCATTGCTGAAGAGTGTTGAACTTTCTTTTCGTACAGTTGTATTGTACAGGTATGAATTTAATTTTCCTTTAGCCGTAGGCTTATTCACTTCATTTCATTTTGGTGTGAAAGGGCTTTTACATTTGCTAAGAATCGAACGTTTTTATATTAAAAACAAACAAGCCAGTCCTGCCCAGATTTAAAAAGTAACACAAACGCAATGTAATGCATTACTTTCCATAAAAAGTAAATAAGTAATATAATTAGTTACTTTTTTTAGGGAGTAACGCAATATTGTAACGCATTACTTTTAAAAGTAACTTTCCCCAACACTGGCCACTACACACCCTAGTTCCCTATGATGTCAATCTATGCATTGGAAATTGGTGATATTGGGGCAGTGATGACAAGATCTGTGCTTGGGAAACAACTTTCCAGTTTTAGAAAGATTTTGACAATGGGACAAGTCTAGAAATGGCTTACCCACCCTGGACTGATTCAACAGGTGGAAAGTATGAGACCTGTGCTATTTCAGCAATGTGACTTGTCATGTTGCCCAAACACTGACTGTACCACAAATCAGCGTCATACATTTATAGAGCATTTTAGTGGAAAAGCAATGAGAGGAATTAAGCAACTGTGTCCAGAAAGTGTAATTTTTCCATCTAGCTACAGCTTGTGATTAATGTAACAATGATGGTGAAACGTACAGTCAGTAAGGTAGATGAATTAGCACTCAGGAGAAACTGTTTACGGTGAAAGAACAGAATGATTTTCTTTTTGTCTGACTGAAATTTGTTGGTGACTACTTGCAGAACTGTAAATATGTACTTCAGAGACTTTTCCAAATCTGTGATGTCTTGAGATTAATCATATTAAATAAACGAGGCCGTTTGTGAAGTGATAGAGTGACTGACAAAAGAAGTGGTTTTGCAATAAATTACCGTTACATCAGAATCTAAGCATGAATGTGCACAGCTGATTTTTCCTATATTTAATTTCCCAAATGTTACTTTAGCTTGCTAATTTATTGCGAGCTGACAGATGAAAATGACTTGTTAATGCGCAAAGGTCAGGTAAATAACATGGGAATAACACAAGAAAGACAAATCGACTGTTCATACTGTGTTTTTGTTTTCAATCCCAAAAACTACTGGGTAAAACTCACGAAAGCTGTCAAGAAATGTCATATTTCACACAAATATTTCACATTAAAAATGAAGCTTGTATTTCAGACCACTAAATTATTTTTGCATTGTGACATTATTTTTATTATAATTTTCCCCTGCTTCGCAATATTAGGTTACTGTAAAGCCCCCCAAAAAACACATTTTTTATTACTGTGATACAAATAAAGGATGATATATGATTTAAATAATTAAAAAAACAAATGTAAAAGTAAAATTCATAGTAGTATTTGTTGTATTAAAGGCAGGATATGTGATTTGGTTCAGAAACATTTTTTGTTGGCTGAAAGTCTCTTCACATTCTGATGGCAATCACTAAGTTAAATGGTCTGAATGTATTTATATTTAGTTACATTATCTGTGGAAGGTGTAGGATCATAAAACGTTACGCCATTATCATTAGTGCAGTAGTCCATTACGCTATAGACTTCAAGTAGAGGTCACAGTTATATCACTTGCAGTTTTACACGCATTTTGGTGCCAGAAAGACACTGGTAAAAAAAACAAAAAACAAAAGTGGAGGGAAATGTGTCAAATTCATGGAATAAGAGAAAAAAAAATATTGTTGTGCCTTTGGATGTCAGAATCAGAAAGCAAATCATGCTATGATTACTTTACTTTTAAAGCATAAATTTGATTTAAACAATAGGTTCATAATATTCACATATGCAGTTCATAGGTGACCTGTTATTAGCAGCATTATTATTACAGCATGAAATACTATTTGAACCTATAACATTTTACATTTACCTATTTTATCTCACAATTCTGACTTTTTGTCTCGCAAAATCTTGCATTTTGGACTTTATAACTTGTTTGAACTCAACAACAGGGAGTCAATAGTGTCAATTCTGAGAGAAAAAAAAAGCTAGAAGTGTGAAATATATAATTTTATGATTCAGAGCCAAGGCAAAAGACTGAATGACAAGTTTATTTTTCTTATCAGAACTGTGAGATATAGTAATCTTAAAATTGTGAGAATAAAGTCAGAATTTTAAAAAGTTACAAAATTATATTATATTTTATAAAAATTATAAAAGCAAATTGACCTTTTTTAATCTTTCATTCCATGCTACTTGAAAACTGTCATTTTCTGCTTGTGCACGTTCATGTGTTTTGGAGGAGCTTTCTTTGCACACTCACTTTAAACACTGGGTTGGTTCTTCTGCAGCGATGTAAGACGATTTTGAAGTTAAAGTTCCACATACCCTAACTGTATTGAACCGGAGTGCACAGAGTATGCATGTGCATCACAGAACTAGACAAGATGAGCATTTGTGGTTAAAAAGTACATAAATTGTAGGGGTGTGACGAGACACTTATTCCACGAGACGAGATGAATATATAGAAATAACAATTTACTAGTGATTCTGACAACATTCCTTGCTTAAGTCTTTTTTTTTAATATATTCCATCAAATTAATTAATAAAGACTTAATTTACTACTGGAATCTCCTGAATGAATGATTCATTGATTAATGCGTTTTTAAACGTGCAGTTGTCGCCACCTCCTGGTGGAAGAGGATAAATATTACATACACCTGTTAAGATACTTTCGTTTTGATCGCTATTATAAACATTAAGTGTTTATCCCCAAACTATAACTCTTATTCTAGTACTTATGTTATTTAAATGTCTGTAACACAGAAATAATGATCATTATGTCATTGAAAGACAGGAGTAAGATTGCGTTGGCGTTCAAACAGAGATCACAATCTTTTTAGGATTAATCATGCAGCTCTAATGTAAACACTGCAGGTACTATCACGTTCTCGCGAGACCAGACATATCTCCTCACATCCCTAATAAATTGTATTTTTTTTTCTAAATAACCGATCATTTCGCTAGATAAGAGCCTTCATCCTCTGCTGTGATTATTTAGAGCCCTTTAAGGCTGCATTTAAACTGCATTTTGGAAGTTCAAACTTGTGCGCCCCATAGAAGTCCACTATATGGAGAACATTCCTGAAGTGTTTTCCTCAAAAACCATGGATGACAAGGGGGTGAGTAAATTATATGTACATTTTTGATCTGGAAGTAAACAAGACCAAAATTCCTAATTGTTGTAAAAGGTCATTGCCACCAATTCCTCAAAGCTTTTACCTCATCATCTTGGTTTCTTCATAAATCTCTCTGATGATCCGTCCACAACTGCTACAGTGCAGTACCTAAAGTACCTTTTCACCTCCCAACTCAATTACTGCTCTCAATTATCCACTTACTTGGAAACCCCAGGAAAAAGTTGCCTTTGGGTGACTGCTGACCTCACATAGCAGGACCTCAGCACTGTGTGTGTGTGAGATCTGCAGGACCCTGAAGTGGAACTCGCTACTACAAACACTCCCAGCATGTGAACTAATTAATCTTCCCAATCACCAGCCTGTGGGCATCACGGCTGTTTTCATTCAAGCAGGTTATTTAAAGAAAAACAGAGGAGCGAGAGGGAAGGAAACGCCTGTCTAGACGCCAGCCCGGGCAAGCCGTACATTTTCCAGGGGCGCTCCAGCAACGTGTGCTATTTCTCTCGTGCTTCCCTTCTGTGTCACTCGGCCACCCCCTCTCCACCTTGAGCAGCCGCTACAGGTTCACAAAGTAAACACGCCAGGTGAATGAGAAATGATGGCAGCCCCTCAGCAAAACAGGTCTCCACGGCCGAGTGGCTCTCTTTAACACGCCTTGTCGTCATCTGCTCATTCTCCAGCACAAAGACACACTTGGCTAATCAATCACTCGGGCAGCTCTGCACGTCTGCCTGGGAGGCAGTGCGGTGCTGGCTTACTGCACAGGCAAACACTCACTCTGTGATTTTGGGGTCAATGTTGCCGATCCAGAGCCGATGACCGTCCTGTGCCGAGCCACCTGACAGGATGGAGGCATTCTCCACAGTCTCTGCTGCGGACTGCATTAGGCTCCTGAGAAAACACAGAGAGACGTCTGAGTGCCATTCAGGTAAGTATGTGCCACCAGAATATATATAGTAAAATCTGTTTGATGTGTTTAAATATATATGTAACTTTCTATCTATCTATCTATAACTAACTGTCAATCAATCAATCAATCCATTTATCTAAAAAAAAAAAAAAAATCAATCTTTTTGTCTATCTGTCTATCCAACCAACTATCTATCTACCTGGCTGACTGCATCTAACTAACTATATATTTATCTATAAATTTATCTGGCTATATATCTATCTATCCATGTATCTATCTATCTGATGTTATATCTATCCATCTAGTTATCCGACTGTGTCTATCTATCTGACTGTCTAACTGACCAACTATCTATCTACCTGACTGTGTATCTATCTGTCTGACTGACTGTATCTAACTATCTATCTATCTGTCCATCTAGTTATCGTACTATGTCCATCCATCTGACTGTCTATTCAAACCTACTATCTATCTAGTTATCCGACTGTGTCTATCTGACTGTCTAACCAACCAACCAACTATCTATCTACTTGACTGTGTATCTACCTGTCTGACTGTATCTATCTATCTATCTATCTATCTATCTATCTGACCAACTATCTATCTACCTGACTGTGTATCTACCTGTCTGCCTGTATCTAACTAACTATCTATCTATCTGTCTGTCTATCTGTCTGTCTGATGTTCTATCTATCCATCTAGTGGACTATGTCCATCCATCTGACTGTCTAATCAACCAACTATCTATCCATCTATCTATCTATCTATCTATCTATGCGACCAACTATCTATCTATCTGACTGTGTATCTACCTGTCTGATTGTATCTAACTATATATTTATTTATTTGGCTATCTATCGATCTACCTATCTACCTATCTATCTAGTTATCCAACTTTGTCTATCTGACTGCCTAACCAACCATCTATCCATCCATCCATCCATCCATCCATCCATCCATCCGTGTGTCTACTTGTCTGACTGTATTTATCCATCTATCTGACTTTTGATATATTTATCTGAATTACTATCTAACCATCTGTCTATCAGTTAATCTATCTGTCTATTTACTATCTATCTATTGGTCTGTCTATCGGACTGTGTTCATCCATCTGACTGTCTAACCAACTATCTATCCATCTATATATATCTAACTATATAGATCTGACTTTCTATCTATCTAGCCATCTATCTGTCTTTAGATATATCTATGTGAATTACTAACTAACATCTACCTGCCTATCAATCAACCAATTTATTTACCTGTCTATCTATCTAGACAACAGTATCACATAACAGATCACATTAATATAACTGACCTGACTGACCGCTATAAAAACTATAATTTCTTCTCAAACGTTTTAATTATAAGAGATTATCTTATGCAGAACACATGCATTTAGGCCTCTTAGTTTAAAAAAAAAAAAAAACAATCATGACAATTACGTTTACGAAGCATGAAGACGATAATAACCTCGACATCACATTTTTCAAATCTTGTAATTCATAAAGTATGCAAACATTGTCATGTTACAGAAAAACCGTGACTGGTAAATAACAAAGTTAGCCGAAAAGTAATTAATTTTACATATGAATTGTTGTTGCGCTAACCACTAGCAAGCAACGTTACAGATTACATGCATTAGCAGAGCACTCACCTCCTCTCGTGTTCCTCTCCTCTGCTCTTTAAACCTAAACTAGATACAGTGTACAAAATTTAGTGGCAATGCCTCAAAACCTAAAATTCATCTCGTATTTCATCTGCCACACGAACGACTCAGACAAAACATTGAGTGTAGCCAGTTAGCTTAGCATTCATAACATCAACAACGGCGCCGGATAGTGACGTTTACAACCGATTCTGGTGACGCAAAACACTAAAACGCGATTACATGTGCCCTTGAACTGCCCATGTTGTCAAAAAGGGACTGTACTACAAGCCATGCCTGCTAAGACACATTTGTCTACATGAGGAAAGTGAGTATGTGTGAATTACACTTGAGTTGTTTATTATATTAGCGGGATTAATGTATTTGTACACGCGGGGTGTGTGGTTTTGTTTGTACGATGTGTGGGTTTGATTTCTGTAGTGTTCATAATGTAGCCTAGCAGCATGGCACTGCACTCAGTCTTCGTCAGCTGACAGATGCTTGGAGTTCATTCGTCATACTACAGTGTGGTAATGCAAACTTGACATGAGGTAAAATGAACAGCTTGTCTATGCTGAAAAAAAAGCATGGAAAATTCGTATTCCTCGTAAAGTATTCATTGGGTAATGCTTGGAAACATTGTCGTTTAATTAATACCACAGGGCATAAATAAATGGAAGGCAAAGGAAAGCAAGCGTTGTTGTTTAAGTTTCAGAACATAATAATCATATATCATTAGTTAAAGTGTTGCTATAGGTTGCCCTACTAAAATGAAGAATTATTTCACTTTTTTACTAACTTGGGCTTCTGTTCTTTAAATGCTCCCTTTTAAGCACTTTCCTCTCAGAAATGATGGATTTTAAACTTAAAACCACTTACTTTTCTGCACTGTATGGAAAATATAATCATATAGGTAACACTTTACAATAATGTGTCATTTAACATCACTGAACAATGAACAATACATTTATTACACCAATAATCTTTGTTAATGTTAGTTAATAAAAACAGTTGTTCATTATTTGTTAATGTTAGTGCCCAGTGCATTAACTAATGTTAACAAACACAACTTTCCAGTTCATGTTTACTAATGTAGTTAACTAATGAACCTTATTGTAGTGTTACTATAATATTTAATTCGCTAGAATTATAAATTTAGCTAGTATTTAGATAAAAAAAATGCATGCACTGAGCATACATTAGATAATTTAAAGTAAAAGCATTTTTGAATGATAGTTTTAAAATAGAGTACTGTTCAACCAATTTTATAATTTATAATTTTTTTATTATTAGCAGTTTTATTTATTATTTATTTATAGCAGCAATTAATTTATTCAAAAACATTATACTTCTTTAATAATGACTTGAATAAACATTTTGCATGATAAATTTGTTTGTAATTTCTGAACTAAAATTCAACCTATTTGGGACATACATTACTATATATTAACATTTAAAAAAATATATAGACTTTTTTTTTTCTTTTTGCAGCAACTGCTTTTCAAGGCTTTTTAAGTAAAGGTACACTACCAGTTTTTGAACAGTAATACTTTTTAAAGAAGTCTCTTCTGCTCACCAAGCCTGCATTTATTTGATGCAAGATACAGCAAAAAAGTAACATTTTGAAATCTCTATTCTAATAGACAGAATTTCTATGTGAATATATTTAAAAATGTTATTTATTCCTGTGATCAAAGCTAAATTTTCAGCATCATTACTCCAGTCTTCAGTGTCACATGATCCTTCAGAAATCATTCTCATATGCTGATTTGCTGTTCAAGAAACATTTTTTTTATTATTGTCAATATTTAAAACAAGATTTTTCAAGATTCTTTAATGACTAGAAAGATCCGAAGGTCAGCATTTATCATAAATAAAAAGCTTATGTAACATACAATATACCATTCAAAAGCTTGGAGTCAGTATTATTTTATTTTATTGTTATTTTATTTTAATTTTAAATGGATCAAAATTGATAATGAAGGCATTTATAATGTTAAGAAATGCTGTTCTTCTAAACTTTCTATTCATCAGAGAAACCTTTCTACTCTGCTGTTTTCAACATAATAATAATAATAAATGTTTTTTGAGCAGCAAAATTTCTGAAGGACCATGTGACTGGAGCAATGATGCTAAAAATTCAATTTTGAAATCACAGGAATAATTTACATTTTTAAATATATTCAAACAGAAAACAGTTATTTTAAATGGTAAAAATATTTGTATATATTAATTTTTATTATTAAATATAACTTTTGCTGTACTTTGGATCAAATAAATGCAGGCTTGGTGAGCAGAAGAGATCTCTTTAAAAACATTAAAAATCTTACTGTTCTGTAGATACAGCTCACCTAAAAAGGAACATCATGTCATTATTTATTCACCCTCATTTAATCGTCTTCATTTTGCAGGTTGAACAAAAAATGTTCACAGAATGTTCACACTGCTCTTTTCCATACAATGCAAGTGAATAGTGACCAATGGCTGTTAAAAGAAATGGTTCACCCAAAAATCATTCTGTGACTAGAGTCATGCTACTAGTGGTGTTTTTTTCAGCTATTTGGACTCCCATTCTGACAGCCCCCATTCACTGCAGCAAGTGATGCAATGCAAAATTTCTCCAAATCTGATGAAGAAATAAAATCATATACATCTTGGATGGCCTGAGGGTCAGTAAATTACATTGTAAAAGAGCAGTGTGATCATTCTGCTAAACATCTCCTCTTATATGTTTCATACACAAAATGGAGGTGAACAGTGTTTCCCCAGAGTTTGTGGTTTTGGGGGGTATATAAAGATGTGCATTATTCTGTACAAAAGTAATACAAGAGCAATATATTTTTGTTACACGTTAAACCGTACTTTTATTTTGACCGGTTGCCGTTAAGTTTCTGTGTGTGTACATTATGATGCTAGACTAGTTTTCTCAAATTAAACGGTAAAAGTATCATGAAGTGACTCACAGCGGCTCTGGAGATTAAGTTTATGAATTAATGTGATCATAACAAAACAGCGTCTCCGCCATTCATAAATACAGAGACAAATGGAACATCAGGATTAATATTTAAGATGTCTTTTGCGTTTTAATATTCACCGTACTTTTATTTTGACCGGTTGCCGTTAAAGGGTTACTTCACCCCAAAATGAAAATTGTGTCATTAATCACGTCGTTCCAAACCCGTAAAAGGTTTGATCGTCTTCGGAACACAATTTAAGATATTTTGGATGAAATCTGGTAGCTTTTTGACTGTCCCATTGACTGCCAAGTAAATAACACTGTCAAGGCCCAGAAACATATGAAATACATTGTCAAAATAGTCCATCTGCCATCAGTGGTTCAACCATAATTTTATGAAGCTACGAGAATTTTTGTATGCAAAGAAAACAAAAATAATGACTTTAGTCAACAATTCGTCTCCTCTATGTCACCGTAGCGCCGTTTTGGAAAGTATCCACTGGACGTAAACAACGTACGCTGTTCTGTATCAGCCACAACACACGGATTCATTTTCTACGTGTATTTACGCTATGATTCGAACGAGAACAGTGCCTCTGTGTGTTGTTTAAGTTTCTGTGTGTATACATTATGATGCTAGACTAGTTTTCTCAAATGAAACGGTAAAATGATCATGAAGTGACTCACAGCAGCTCTGGAGATTAAGTTTATGAGTTATATCGTCATAAACAAAACAGCCTCTCCACCATTCATACATACAGAGACAAACAGAACATGCAGGATTAATATTTAAGCCGTCTTTTTGCATTTCAATATTCACAGACACTAGTCCATATTAGAGCTGCAACGATTCGTCGACGTCATCGATTACGTCGATTATGAAAATACATCGATTAGTATGGAATGCGTCGACGCGTCGCACCTTTAGCCACGCCCATTATGCGAGCCTGCAGTTATCCCTACTTAAGACTGTTTTTCTGCCATGTTTAATACAAAACAAGGCTCTAGAGCAGAAGGTGAATGGTATTTGGCAACATCACTTCATAGAGTTGCATTCATAGAGCATTTTATTGTTATACGCCGTATAGCCTAACTGACGCCTTTCCATTGTCAGGAGTCACAACCGCATTCAAAGCTGCGCTGAATGAACGGAACAGCACGGGACATCAAGTTGACTATATAATCATGACGGGTTTAATTCACCCACAGAGACGGAAAAGAAGAAATGATTCGCGTTCATAAGATCCACTGGAGCTGCCATCGGTGCCGCAGGCGCGATTGCACGAGCGAAACCGAACGCGCTCGTCTGCACTCGGTAACAAAGCATTTAAAGTCCTTGTTAGTTGTTTAACTGTGTGATGGATTGGAAAAGCCTTGACTGGACTCATTTATTTAAAAACTGTGATAAAACTTCCCGGTGTTATGACGCCATTTTTTGATTCCGTCTCTCTAGTTTCCTGAATGCGGTTGTGACTTCAGCTGTTCATTCGAGCCCGGTCTCATGAAAATGCATATAAATAGTACGCCAAATAAAAACAAAAATTACCTAATCCTACCCATCGCGTAGCATTTACACACCAACGTTACAGATATGCTTACATCTCACCTGTAAGCAACTGTCCCAAACAGTAACTGTGAATGCAGCCATAATGTGCAATTCTATTGATTGTATTGTATCACTGCCCTTTCTTTCTTTTTATTATTATTTCTTTCTTGCTTCATTGCTTTTTTTCTTTCCTTCTTTTTTATTATTTATTGTTGTTATTTCTCTTTTTCTATTTTGGTATTATTTTTCTTTATTTATTGTTATTATTTTCTTTCTTTGTTGTTGTTATTGTTATTTATTTTTTGTAAATTATTAATTATGAGAAAACGTTTGAGTAAAATATTAAATGATTAATAGCAGAAGTTACTGTTATTTTTACTGATAGTTTAACTAAAGAATTTATCAACTGATAAGAAAATAAAGATCAATTGAAAAAAAATCGATAGATTGGTCGACTAATCGAAAAAATAATCGATAGATTAGTCGACAACAAAAATAATCGTTAGTTGCAGCTCTAGTCCATATCGCGAATCGAATTAAATGACAGACCTACTTTTGATTCCTTCATCCAAAAATTTTGAATTCCGTGGCATTCCGTGCTATAGAGTATTCCGTTTTTATGAATGGACTCTGCGATCCCTTCCTTGTTTTCGTGGAGGAGAAATTGTGCGCGACCATGTAGAGACAGAAATTACATGTCGTCGTGTAAATAAGATAACTTAAGGCTACTTTGTTTAATAAAGGAACAAGGTATAGGCCTGTTCTATACGAAAGGAAACCTTAAATGACTTCTGTTGTGATCTGGCGCTATATAAAAAAAAATAAAATTAACTTAACCTTCAAATTGGGCGGACCACCCCCCTAAAATAATGACAGGGGAATCACTGGTGAATAAATAATACTTATGTGATATTTCTTTTTGGGTGAGCTATGGCTTTAATTAAAAAGTTTTGAAATGCACTTACTGCACAATGTCAGTTGCGAGCAATGCCGTATATATCATGAAATACAACCACTGGTTTACATTACCGCAACCAAAACCGATATGCAACACTGTCTCAGTTTTTACAGTAAGAACTTTAAGAGTTCACACTGTAAACATTTCTTTCATGAGGTGAGCTCACGCAATGAGGGTACGCCAAACGCTCCCATTCCTACCGGTATAAATCAAACGGCGGCGCACTGTAACCCACAGACCACCTGTGCAACAGTTTTTCTGCTTGACGGCCTCTGTAAAAACCGCCATCACCTCTTCTCCATCCACACCCCGTGGACCAAAACACCCGTGTCGGACAACTCCCATCTCGTAAGGACGACAAGAAGAGTCACGCTTTTCATTTTTTGATCTGCGTCTAAGCATAACAGCTGCAGCACCCATTCAACCTGCAACATGCATCATAAAGGGCCGATAGTAATCGCGGCCTGTGCGTGTTTGGGGGGGAAAAACTGTAGCGGCTGCTATTAGACCCGTGCCGTTGAGTTATCTTTATCACAGCAACTGTAAAAACACACGGCCAAACTTGTTTCAGTCTCCATCCTTTGGAGAAGCAGAAGCCAGGCTGTATTTTGACTAGCGGGATACCTCACACTAGACAAAACAAAGAAGCAATGACAGAGGCGCAAGCAACCCGTGAGCGAGCTTGTTCCAGAGCACCTGCAGAACAGCGCTGTTGTTACAGTCCACGCTGATAAACAACCACCGTTTGAAGATTTATGCTGCTAAACAGTGGGAAACGAAGCGGTAGTGACCCACACATTGCAGGACTCTGAGTCTCCGCTAATGAGCTGATGAGTTGAATCAGATGTGTTCGATTAGGGAGACATCCCAAATGTGCGGCGTTGGGGCACCTCCAGGACCAGGATTGAGGAGCACTGCCCTAACCCTGAGTATTAAACTCAGCACTGTTTGTGCTACGGACATGAATGATACGTCAAATGGTGCGGCTGCAGGGGAGTTGTGCGATTACTTTTCTAAGCCATAAGGCTTACAGTTTTCACCTGGCCGACTATAAACAAGTTGGAGAAATGTATAAACTTACATTGAAGAAAAGTCCTTAGCTCTGTCAAGGGACTGTCAGAGAAACTCATGGGTGGACTCTTTTGATTTGAGCCATGAAGAAACCACCCAGAACACACTAGCAACATGAAAAAATGCACAAGATTGTTAAAGTGCCATTGTGGCAGCAACAGTTTGCATGCACATTTCATCAGAAAATATTGACAGATCTGAGTTAAAGAGTAAAAAATGTGCCAAAAAGACTTTATGGAGTAATGCAATGTGTTACTTTTGAAAGTAGCTTTGAAAGTAATTTTTGTAAATAAAGCCTTTTGTGTGATACATTTTTTTTTCCTTTCTTTTTTTTCCTAAATAACCTATAACCTAATTTCCTAAATATACCATAATTAAAAAAAAATCTTGAGGAAAAAAACTTTTTTTTTTTTTTTTTTTACATATATATGGCATGGTTTATGTTTATGATTTTTTATATTTATATATATATATATATATATATATATATATATATATATATATATATATATATATATATATATATATATATAATTTTTATATTCATATATTTATTTTAAATGTTTTAATAATTACAAAAAAAGAATAATATTTCAAAATATAACATTACATTTAATTTAAAAAATCACAATAAAACCTTTTGTATGGTAATTTTATTTGTAATTTTTATATTTTTATATTCACATTTTTTTTTTTTGTGATTATAAATGTAACAATTCATAAATCCAATGACTTAAAGAAGACCTTTGTATGACACTTTTATTTTTAAAATAAATTGTTATATTTTATTATATATTATATATTTTTGGGGATATAAATATATGCCATCATTAACAACTTATTGAGGAAAAAAACATTTTTTTCAAGTAATTTGGCAAGGATTATGTTTACATTTTACATTTATAAATTAATTAAAATATTGTAATCATTAAAAACACAATTCAAATTTAATTTAATTAAAAATGTAAAAACACAATTCATACATTTTCTTTTTTATTTTCCTAATTAAAAATCATTTTTATATTATATTATTTATAATATTATATAAAATATTAAACACATTTTTAATTATTCTTTTTTTTTTTAAGTAATTTGTCATGAATATGAATTAGTTTTTTGTTTTTTTGAAAAGCATTTCTTTACAAAATCAAAGTAATGTAGTGCAACCAACAACCAACAGCAGAAAGAAAATAAAACAGGAAATAATATCACAGAACGAGGATCCCCTCGGACCCTCTTAACTGTCTGTAAAGGTCAATACATCTTAAAATATCAATAATTCATAAACTTCTATGACAATAAAATACTAAAATTAAATAAAAAGGAGTATTCAAAAGTGAAATTCTTTTTTTTTTCTTGATCACAAGTACATTTTCACATGACATTTTATTCAATAAATTTAAATGTTTTTAAAAATGATATAAATGTTTTTATATAAAACCAGCATGACAACAGCAAGTTATTTTTTCTATGAACTTGGCACTTTAAAGATGTTTTTTTTTTTAATTGTTCGCTTTCTTTATCTTGAACATTCTTATTTGCCATGAATCCACTTGTATTTGTATTAAATGAACATTCGCCCTATTTCAGAAAGCATAGCTTTGCTTTTGAGTTCAGCTCAGCTGCATTGATGAAACCGATGGTTTGCTTGTCTGTCTCTATGGGTCTATTTTAGATTTTAGAGACGCCCCCTGGTGGCAGTATTGAATGTTAGCCAGTGGCTAATGGTTTTTGTATTTTTCTTTTTCTTTTTCTTTTTCTTAGGGAGTATTTCAAAATCTAAATTTGATGTAAAGTTTCTCTTTGTGTTTATCATCCTTGCATTAAATATTTTTCTCTCCTTTTTTTAGTATTGTGACCACAGACATGGCATTAAGTCATCTTAACCTCCTGCGACCAGTATTGTTCAGATTGCTGCCCTCCGTTGTGAGGACCCCACTGGCGACCAGTTCAAGAGTCCCCTCTCTGCCCCACACGATCAGTCCCGCGGTTCTGCCGAATTATGTCCGCCATTATGCCACAAAGAAGAGTAAAGGTGAGTGGAGCACAGCGGCTACTTATCCCTCACAGAGCCACAACAAAGACCATCCAGCATAGGGGTAGAAGTGGATGTTGTGTTTGTTTTCCATAGCAGCGCTTGTTTAGCTTCACTCAAGTGGGCTTTGAGCCCATATGAAGGGAGGAGAAATTCCCTCTTTCCTCGTCTGACCTCCAAATCCTGCTTTCATTTGTAATTGCTAAGACAATCAGCCAGCATGCTGGTCAGAGTCTTTCATTTCTATCTCTAGCTCTTCTTTTGAAGCCATCAGTGAGGAAGACATTAATGTTTCTTTTCTTCTTTGTTGCTTTTTTTATATGTTAGTGAAGGCAAAAGGGCAGACAGCTAAAGTGAACATCAATGCGGCGTTGGTGGAGGATATTATCAGCCTGGAGGAGGTGAAAGAAGACATGGCTGCTGTCCTAACTACTCTGAAAGAAGATTTCAGCCGCAACCTCAGCATTCGCACATCGCCAGGTCAGGACCTTGTGAGACACTGACACACAGGCAGTCCTGTGCTTTTAACCCGTGGGTCAAAGTTTGACTAGTTAGTCCCCACTGGTGGATGTTGTAACTACACAATCTGGCTGCTTCTTTGAAAGCCATTCAAAAATATGTAAATATTCTGACGAAATGCATTTTTTGCAAGCAACATTCGACTCATAAATATTTCATTATAACAGATGTATTATCAGGGTTTAGTTACTTTTTATAGAGCTCTTAAAGGCATTGAACTGGAATTGGCAAGACCTCACAGAATTTGAATTAGAATAACAGAAACAGGAACTGACTGAATTGCAACTGGTAATTCTACACAGTCGCACAACAAAGCAATTACATAATTCATTTTGACTAATTATGCCTGTTAAGTCACTGATATGTAGAATATGTTTGATTCTTAACATATTTTTCAAAGTTTAGGGGTTCAGTACTGTCAAAGCAGTATTATGATTTTATTTAATAGTCTACAGCACCACAAAATATCCGTCATTTTTTTTAGATAACTATTATTTCAAAGTTGGATCATGTAATTGTGTTAGAAATACATTAAATACCTCATGTTCGATTTCTGATCGTATGTTGACACGTCTAAAAAAAAAACAAAAAATAGTACACAGGGTGTCCGCTGGTCCTTAAAAAGTCTTAAAATGTCTTAAATTCAGATTCGATGGGTCTTAAATTATTTTGGTCACATTACCACTAAAATAGCTTCAGTCTGACTGTTTACAATTGTTGGACAGACCGAAATTGACTAAAAATATAAATTAAAATAACCAGTGAAGCATCGAAACACAAGAATGATTCTTCTAATTTTAATAGCATTTGATAATGGATAGTGTATCTGATAGTGTCCTGGTATTAAAATCGCATTGCCTGTCTCCTAGTAAGAGACGTAAAGACAAATGAGAGAAACAGCACACATAAAGAAACTCAGAAGAAACACACTGAGGTAAACATTCAAAATGTGTAGTTTATTTATAACATTATTAGTTCAGTAACATACGGGGCTTTGCTGAATATTATCACGATTGCAAATGTTACATTGATTTCAGTAAATAAATAATTAGTCAAGTAATTATTAAGTTACTTAAGTTACATTTTAAACACAGTATTTACTGTTTTGTTCCATTTCCTTTACCAATGGAAAGTATGTAACATTTTTAAGTATGTAAAAGCTGATAGAATACTGATGAAAACATTACTTCAGAATAAATAATTTACACCACCAAAAGTCTTGGTGATATGGTACTTTTATGAGATATTTTGTGTGAAATATTGTCTGCTGATATGAAAAGTTCACTGTATATCGTAGTAATAAATATAATTTATGACCGTGATGAAATTTTGTTTTCTTTTTACATTAAACACATTAACTGTTGCATGTATGTATGCAATATAATTATTTCCACTTCCATTTTAGGTCTTAAATTTCATATAAGGTGGTATTAAAAAGGTCTTAAAAAGTCTTAAATTTCACTTCCAATTGCGATTCTGTCACCGCACTTTAAATTCAATTCAGATATGAAAGATACAGTTAAATGGATTAACGAATCTTATTCTAAATTTAAGAGATTTAAGAGCCATTTAATGATATCTAATATATTTTTATACTTATGTGACCCTGGAGCACAAAACCAGTCTTAAGTAGCACTGGTATATTTGTAGCAGTAGCCAAAATACATTGTATGGGTCAGAATTATTGATTTTCTTTTATGCCAAGAACCATTAGCATATTAAGTAAAGATCATGTTCCAAATTTCCTACTGTAAAAATATTAAAACTTCATTTTTGATTAGTAATATGCTTTGCTAAGAGCTTCATTTGGACAACTTTAAAGGCAATTTTCTCAATATTTAGATTTTTTGCACCCTTAGATTCTAGATTTTCAAATAGTTGTGTCTCAACCAAATATTGTTCCATCTTAACAAACCAGTGGAAAAGCATATTTAGCTTTGTAAAAACTACTTAATGATAAAATAACTAATTAGTTAAGTAATCAGAATTTCATTACATTATTAAAAGGAATTATATGTATATTATTACGTTTTAATTAAATGTTTTATTATATGAAATACCACATTTCTATTTGATTTTTGAGTAACAAACTATTTATTGAACAAATTATTGAATCAGAGAAATAAGAAACCACAGAAATAAATGTAATTTCTAAAGCCACAAGAGGCTTTATGTGCTGAAATGCTGTTCTCGTATAGGATCACATTTTTATATATACTGTACTATACTATTATATACACACTACCAGTCGAAAGTTTAACACACCCTCTCATTTAATGTTTTTTAAAGAAGTTTCTTATGCTTATCAAGGCTGTTTTCACTTGATCAAAAATACAGAAAAAAAAGTTATATTGTGAAATAATATTATGATGTAAATCATTGCTTTTCTATATTAATATACATTAAAATTTAATTTATATCTGTAATTAAAGTTGAATTTCCAGAATCATTACTCCAGTCTTCAGTGTCACATGATCCTTCAAAAATCATTTTAATATGCTGATTTATTATCAGTGCTGGAAACATATGTGCTGCTTAATATTTTTTTGGAACCTGTGATACTTTTTTCAGGATTTTTGGATCAATAAAAGGTAAAAAAAACAGCATTTATTTAAAATGGAAAGATTTTCTAACAATATAGACTACTGTTCAAAAGTTTGGAGTCAGTAAATTTTTATTCTTTCTTTTTTTGAAAGAAACTAATACTTTTATTTACCAAGGATGTGTTAAATTAATAAAAAGTGATAGCATTAGAAAAGATTTATATCTTGAATAAATGCTGTTCTTTTTAACTTAATCAAAGAATCCTGAAAAAAGAATCACAGGTTGCAAAAACACATTTGACAGCACAACTGTTTCCAACATTGATCATTCTAATAATAAATCCGCATATTAGAATGATTTCTGAAGGATCACGTGACACTTAAGACTGGAGTAACAGCTGATGAAATTTTTATATTGTAATAACATTTTGCAATTTCTGTATTTTTGATCAAATAAATGCAGCCTTGAGAAACATAAGAGACTTCTTTAAAAAACATTAAATGAGAGGGTGTGTCCAAACTTTTGACTGATAGTGTGTATATATACAAGAGTCAAGATCCAGTGCCGTTTGATGCTGTTACATCAGTGCTTTTAAAGAAGTTCACTTCCAGAATAAAAATCCCCTGATAATTTATTCACCCCCATGTCATCCAAGATGTTCATGTGTTTCTTTCTTAAGTCGGATTTTTTTTATTTTTCTTTGTTTTTGAGGAAAACATTTCAGGATTTGTCTCCATATAGTTTACTTCAACAGATTGAAGGCAAATTACAGTTTCAATGCAAAGGGATGTACACAATCCCAGCTGAGGAATAAGGGTCTTATCTAGCAAAACAATCAGCCATTAAAAAAAAAAAAAACTTTTTAACCACAAATGCTTGTCTCACACATTATGCAGTCACACATGTGACGAAGTTCCAACCCAGTGTATGCAAAGCAAGTCAAACGGCCTTTACAAAAAGGTAAAACAACGATGTCAGACGAATTTGAACCAAAGTACAGAGAGGAAGAACTTACCATGCGTAACTGTTCCAATGCATTAAATCATAGACGCATATCACAGAATTAGTGCAAGATGAGTAATTGTTGTTAAAAAGTATATACATTTAATTTTTTTTAGGAAACAACCAATCGTTTTATTAGACAAGACCCTTATTCCTCAAATGGGATCATGTAGAGCCCTTTGAAGCTGCACTGCAATTTGGACCTTGATCCCCATTGAAGTCCACTATACGGAGAAAATTCCTCCAATGTTTTCCTCAAAATCCTTAATTTCTTTTTGACTGAAGAAAGAAAGACATGAACATCTTGATGACATGGGAGTGACACCTATCTGTAATTCTGCAAGCAATTAGCTTGTTCGGATGCTTGTTTAGGGTTAAAGCTAACTCAGCAGGACATCAACCCTCCAGGACTGGAGTGGGAGAGCCCTGATCTACATTATCAATGTCACTGAGGTTACACAAGGCTAGGGGAGTATTGTGTTGCCTCGTCCTCCCATGAGGATCAATGCACAGCGATCCACCTTTGCACATGTTCTGGCCGTGACCATTGTTCCACAAGGTGGGGTCACCCTGTTTGCAATCCCACTTCCTGAAGTACATCCAGGTCGACCCCGTTCACTCCAGCCCAGTCCCTAAAGACCCAACAGTTGGGCATTTGGGACTTGTGGTTGTGGAGTCCATGCTTTTCCTCTTCACCTCTTGACCTTTGCCAGTCCTTCCCTCAATGCTTCATGATCCAACTTGGATTTGGTTCCATGCAGTGAATATGGAAGATCAGTGAGATGGCAAAGTGAAATGACGTTCTTTTAAGCAAATGACGGAATCATCTGGATTAAATTAAGATGCAAGTTTATTATGAAGGACAGCAGAATCACCTTGGCCGAGGGAGCGAAGTTGTGGAGTGCAGGATTAATGTGGTGACCCGATGTCTGGGCACACTACACGAGGATTACGGCCTGTCGGTCTGTCATCTAAAGGATAGACCGCTTACGCTTGGATCTCCACAAATATACCTTCTCTTGTTCCAGATAAATCTGCCGTCAGAGGACATCGCTTCACAGAGACATCTGTATTTTTCCAAGCACCTCATCTCTTCGGTGTTTCCAACAAAATGCTCAAACAGTCATCATACTGTATATGGTGGCTCTTCAGCAAGCAACTAAAGCCAGAGTTGCTTCTGAATACTGACTAACCTTTAGGTTTTTGAAAAGGGGAGGGCAACAGGTGGTACCATGACCAGGAAGAGCCCATTTGGCTAATAGCTTCCCTTTTAAACTTCAAGGTTTTTTAGTGGAGGAAACAGCAATATGTTTCATGGAAGCATTAGCAGATGTGAAGGCTTCCAGGTAGCACACACAGAATCTGAGGTGGAATCCAAAGCCAAATTTCTCCGTACCTTGATGAGATGGAGGTTTGGGCGAAGTCCCATATGCACTGTTGAACCCATTAGAGATTTAACAGAAGCTGTTTCTCGAGGTTAGCAAAGTCTGATCTTCTTAGAGTTTACTGTTCAACTGCAAAACAGTGCATATATGGAGAAGTTGAATTCTTGAGTGTTTTCTTTGGTCAAAAAGGCATATGCAGGTTCTCTCGTGAAAGATCAAAGTGCAGTGCATCTCAGCTGTTCTCCAGTCTTTTAGAAGTGTGGGTTAAAGTAAGGTAAGACTGGGGACAAAAGGGTGGGAGATAGAAACATTGCTCTGTGAGGTAAGGCAGATGAGGGAAGGAGACATGCTGGCGAAATGCTCTGGTTTTCTGTCTGGAGAGAAAGGAACGGGTGCTTTCATCCCTCAAGGAGAGCGAGACATGTCGTCACAACAGACATCGAAAGGTGCCTCTTCTTTTGCAACCTTTCATTTTTTGCGACTGGTTTGGAAAGGATACAGAATGCAGGCAAATGTCTAGTTGTCAGACAGTGAAGGTAGTTATTGCATTGTTTTTCTTGAAGGGATAGTTCACCAAAATAAATCCAGCCTTACGTAATTCCAAACCTTCTGTGGAATTTTGAAAAATGTCTGTTTTTTTGTACATACAATGGTACATAGAGTAGACTGTTGTTTTGGACCCTAATGACTTTCATTGTATGAACAAAACAGTCAAAACATTTTTGAGTTCAGAAACATTCTTTTTTAGTTCATGCATTTCCTGAGAATGGAACCCATGACCTTGGCGTTGCTAGTGGGGTGCTTTACTCTTGAAGTTTCAGAAATGCCCCTCAAACATGTTTTTAGCCTAAGTAGCTCAAACTGTAAGCAGCTTATTTATTGAATAGCTTCTCCGATATCCCATGGCAAATAGCTGTATATCAAATAGGGGTGGGGGATATGACCAAAATCATGATATGAGTAATTTACAATTATTTTTGTTTCAATTAAGGTCTTTATGATACCAACATTTGATACCATAGAAATTTCATAATTATTGTTACCAGTGTCAATATCAGACAAAAAAAAATTATACTAGCCTAAAATAAAAAAACTTATTTTATATTAAATTATGTAACTTATTGTTTAATTTTATATTCAAACTTAAGCTCACTGAAGACAAGTGAACAGTTAGCAATTAAATAAGAATAAGAAACTAATTACAAGCAATTGGACTAAAAAAAAGCTGCAGTAGAACAAATAAGAAATGCTACCTACATACATATATTCTTCACTGTGTAAATTAAATATATCTTTCTTTTTATTAAATTTACAAAATATATATATATATGATATGACCATAGTTTTTCTCACAATTGTGAGTCATGTGTTCATGATCTCATATATTGAGGCGACAGAGGCTCAAAACACTGCAAGCGTCACTCATGCTTCACTGTATGTGTAGTAAACTAAACCGCGCGTCTGCGCCATTAATTTACACAGAGACACACAGAACATGCAGGATTTACATTTAAACAGTATTTTTGCAGCTTAATATTCACAGAAACTAGTCCATATCGTGTTTTACATGTTTTCTTTCTCAACTGTTTGCTTTCACTTAAGACCTAAAGTACTGTGTTTACGAGGATACTTACAAAGACGACCACTTTGACAAAAATGGAGGAGAGAAAAATCAAACAGTATTTAACTGTTCAAGGCCTATAAAGCTACAAAAGTAACTTTTTCACTACTCTCACACTCTGAATGCCGTCTTCACATGCAAAATCTCTACTGGTTGATAAATTTCTACCACTTAATCATTTCTACCAGTATATCGCCACCTCTGATTAACAAACATAAACTCTGATTGTAATTTTTGATGCTTTTCGCTTTTAGTGAGGACAATTTATCCTACAACGTCTAGTAAGAAAGAGGTGTTATTAGGGGTGTGACGATAAATTTCTGCATTGTGATTCATAAATCGATTCCAAATGCATCGCGATTCTCTCTGGAATCGATTCTGAGCTTAGTTTTTAACAGCAGATGGCGCACTAACCTAGTTTTAAACCAAATGAAGAAGAGCACTTACAGTTGAAGACAAAACTATTAGCCCCTTATAAAATATTTCATTTTTTTTCAAATAACTCCAAAGTGTTGTTTAACAGAAAGACGATTTTATCAACACAGCATTTTTAAACATAATACTTTATTCTGGAAGCTTTTAGGGTTTGTAATACAAATAGAAATAAATGTATAACCAAGAATTTTAAAAAGTCTACTGGTCAAAATTATTAGCCCTCTGATGTTAATAGTCAGTAGTGTATCCCTTTTGTTTGATAACAGCCTTTAGTCGTTTGCTGTAGTTCTCAACAAGTTTCAAGCATGTCTCCTGAAGAATGACAGCCCATTCTTCCTTAGTAAATCTCTCAAGCTCTGGACTTTAGTGTGCCCCACAGATTTTCTATTGGATTCAAGTCTGGGCTTTGTGCAGGCCAGTCAAGTACACTCACTTTGCTCATTTGGAGGTATTTTTTCACCAGAAGTGAGGTATGCTTTGGGTCGTTATCATGCTGGAAAGACAAAATGTCGACCCAAACCAAGTTTTCTTGCAGACTGTCTGAGGTTGTCTTTCAAAATCTTCTTATAGTCTTCGTCTTTCATGTTTCCTTCAACCCTGATGAGATTCCCCAACAGCATTATACTGCCACCACCATGTTTCACTGTGGGAACGGTGTTCTTGGGGTTGAATGCCTCTCCCTTCCTTCTCCAAACATAAGCAACATCTCCATGGCCAAAAAACTCTAGTTTTGTCTCATCTGACCAAAGGACATGTTCCCAGTATGCATCACATTCCCCCAGGTTGTCCTTAGCAAACTTCATTCTAGCTTGGAGGTGTCTCTTCTTCAGAAGTGGAGTCTTTCTTGGTCAGCAACCTTGCAGTTCATTCCTGTGCAGGGCTCTAGTGACTGTCTTCATTGAGACATCAATTCCAGACTTGGTTAGATCATTCACTAGTGTTTTGGCAGTTGTTCTTGTTCTTTAGAAACCTCTCTCACTAGTTTTCTTTCCAAAGTTTTTGAAATCTTTCGCTTCCTGCCTCTGCCCGTCTTGTTCTCCACTGTGTTGGTCTCTTTAAACTTCTTGATAATGCATCTCACTGCAGTTCTTGACACTTGAAAACGCTTTGATAAATGTGTGTATCCTTGTCCATCTTTATGAGCATTAACAATTCTTTTTCTCAAGTCCAAACTAATTTCTTTTGTCTTTGCTGTGATGACAGTGCATATTATTTTACTAGTTGTTTCACAAGATACTAATCCTCACCTTAAGGAGCAATTTAAAGGCTTAACTAGGTGAATTAGGTTAATTTGGCAAGTCACTGGACAACAGTGGTTTGTTCTATAGCTAATCAAATGAATAATTTCTTAAGGGGGCTAATAATATTGACCTTAGCAGTTTTTTATTTATTTATTTTTTTAATTATTTTATTCAAGCAACTATAAGAAATACGATTTTCTCTAGAAGAAAAAAATAATAGGAAATAATGTGAAAACATTCTCTTGTTCTGTTAAACATCACTTGGGAAATATTCTAAAAAAAACCATTTAATTTCACAGGGGGGCTAATAATTTTGTCTTCACCTGTATGTGTTCGGCTGAGTCCCAGAATGCTTTGTGACGTGAGATTCATGTAAAGCTCACTGTGAACACCCTTGTAATTCGCTTCAACCTTTTCAAATGTTCAAGTTCAAGTGTTGTGTAAAAAATTGGAATTGTAAGGTACGGCTGTTTCTAAAGCACGCAACGCCATCTGCTGTTAAAAACTAAGCTCAGAATCGATTCGAGAGAAAATCGTGATGCATTCAGAAAATCTCTGAAACGATGCAGGATAATTTCTCCATATGCAATGCATGAAACTGTATGACATTTTAACTGGTGTTTTGCAAGTTTATTGCTATGTCTATTCTGTTTTAAGTGGCAAATGGTTGAATAACTCACTTAAAAATTGTGGCAAAACCCGCTGGTTAACGAAGGATTGTGTTCTCAGGTGCGTTGGACCACATCACAGTCACCACAAAGGATGGCAAATTTCCACTCAACCAGCTGGGCCAGATATCCATGAAGTCTCCTCAGCTACTTGTGGTCAACATGACTGGCTTCCCAGAGGTACGGAACCAAACTACAGATGGTTTCCTAGCAGAACTTCTCATTTCGTACCGCTGCATGCGAAGTCAAACACATACACGCATACCAAAAAACACACTCTTTCTCCTACTGAAACCTGAGTGTGATGGACTCTTTCCAGCCTGGTTTCAGAGAAATTGATTGATTGTTGGGGGAAGCCCTTTGTTCTTGGAGAGCGATTGAAACGTAGGCCAAGACTCTGTGGTTAGCTGTCAGGCCAGGAAATGACCGCAGAGTGCCCTCTGGAACTTAGACCTGAGCTAATGTGTGATATCTCTCTCTCTTTTCGGTGTCTTTCTGCCTCTCTACACATTACGAGTCGGTGTCTTTCTGGTTTTCCTCTCCTCCTCCTCCCGTCACCACACTCTCTCCGCTGATATATATGAGTTCTTTCTGCCTGATGTTCAGATAACCCTAATGAGATTAATGCTCTCACTTCTTGGCCTATGTACTGAAGGCTCTGGTTTCCTGGTGGCTCTGAAACCCACCAATCTACTTTCGTCATCCATCCTAGGAGACTTGAAGCCAAAGATTGCATGTATGTAAGGGATAATGTACAGTCAGCCAGTCATTATTGCAAAATAATCCTTGATAGGATGATCAAAACCAAATCACAGGGGTTCTGCATCACCCTCAAGCTTTGGCTTGAAGCTTCTGTTAAGAAAAATAGTCCATTACAACATCAGTCAATCAATAACACTCTCATAATATTATAATGTTAATCAAACATTACAGAGAGCCATGTAATAAATCCAGAAATGTAAGTTTTCCTTGTGTTAACAGCAGCTGGGGTGATGCGTGATGCGTTATGTTATTGATCTAACAATTAACCATTTGCAAATGGGTTGGCCTTTCTATTCATCACCTCTATATTAACATAATGCTAAAAAAGACCCTGCACAGTATTACAGGGTCGGTTTTCATGCTCAGATGACCACAATGCCATATGCGGGCGTTTAGGGTGTCAGGAAAAGCTGGCCATTACCTAACAGGCCTGCAAAAAACAACACAGAGGTGACTGGCCCGGGCCGAAAGCAAACAGCTTCGTGATTGTTCTAATCCATTACGCACTCTTTGGGAAGAGGCTGTTGTTTTCCAGTCATTCATTAAAGGGCCAGAGAAGGTGCAGCCTTCTTTGAGAAACCCCAGTGGCTGTTGTGTGTTGTGGCGCAGACAGCAGTCATTAGCTTTCGCTCTCTGTGTGCCTGTGTGGTATCCAGAATCATTAAGAACGTGAGGTTTTTTTTAGCCCACAGTTTCTCAAGGCGACTTTGAACCCTGTTCGCATTTTAATTACAAGTACAGAAGGTTACAGGGTTTTTTTCCACTCACTAACCAGAACAATACTGGTTTTACCGTAAAATTATGAACTACCAGGAAGTAATAATGGATGGCGATCAGAGAGGAATCGCACGCACACAGCGGCTGTGAGTCAGACCTCACAAGAAATGCATTTAACATAACAGGAATGTGTGTACAATACTTCACTGGTGTCTATACTTTATTTGCCTGTTTCTGCCTGTTTGGTGAAGAGAAAAACTAACTTTATGAGTTATAAATTTATAGTTCCATTATTAATTGTACAACTAAATTATGTGGTGAATATGTACAGCTGAACTCAAACGTTTACATACACCTTGCAGAATCTGCACCAAAATAAGAGAGATCATAAAAATGCATGTTATTTTTTATTTAGTAATGAACTGAATAAGTTATTTCACATAAAAGACGTTTAAATATAGTTTACAAGAGAAAATAATAGTTACATTTTTAAAAAATGACCCTGTTCAAAAGTTTACATACTTTTTAATACTGTGTTGTTACTTGAATGTTCCACAGCTGTGGTTTTTCTGTTTGGTGATAGTAGTCCCTTGTTTGTCCCGAACTGTTAAACTGCCCACTGTTGTTTAGAAAAATCATTCAGGTCCCACAAATTCTTTGGTTTTTGAGCATTTTTGTGTATTTGAACCCTTTCCATCAATGACTGTATGATTTTGAGATCCATCTTTTCACGCTGAGGACAACTGAGGGACTCGTATGCAACTACTACAGGTTCAAACACTACACTTATGCTTCAGAAGGAAAAGCAATGCATTAAGAGCCAGGGGTGTAAACTTTTGAACAGGTTCATTTTTCTTATTTTCCCTAAATATCTTTTTTTTTTATTATTATTTTGTACTGCCCTTCAGAAGCTACAGAAGATGCTTACATGTTTCCCAGAAGACAGAATAAGTTAGATCACCCTCTGGCTCTTAATACATCGTTTTTCCTTCTAAACCATCAGAGAGCCTTATTTTCCCTCTTCACCAAGTTTTGTCAGTTGTTTTGTTTATTGGTCTAATTCTTGTTTCGGGTTTCTCCTTCTAATTAAACTTGCGCTGTGTTATTCACTCTATTAATTCTTATATGCTTCGTTCCCACCCTTCTGAATTATGTTGCATTGATAAGGCGTAATCACAAACTGTTTAGTTGTGGCATCTTAGAATCAATATATAGTAAATGTAAGTTAAAGTGTTGCCTATGTAACCAGTTAAAGCTTGAAATGGTGATGAGGTCTTGAAATGTATAGAAAGAGTCTTGAAAAGGTATTAAATTTAACTCCATTTAACTCCAATTCCTGTATATACCCTGTACAAACACAAAAAAATAATTTAGGACAGGAGTTCTTAACCTTTTTTTTTCTCCAGGGCCCTTTATCCAGTCAATTTTTCAAGAGCCCCCTATGTCTGACATTTCCTCTTATACTGTACTTCCACAGTAAAGAGAAAAGTGTTTATTTTTAAACCTTTTTATTAACCAAAACATTTGTTTGCCTTATTTTTATTCTTCTGCATGTTATAAAAAAGCTCAAAATTCAAACAAACTTTAAATTAAAGATACACTTTGTAACTTAAAAGAAAACCTTCTGCTCAGTTCTAACTTTTTTAAATAATAGATGTAAAGCTCCTGATTTTTTTTACGTCAGACATTCTTTACAGTACTTTTTCTTAAATAAGTGAACCTGCAGCTGTACCAAACAGGACAACAGAAAGAGGCCAAAAGACCACTCACTAAACCTGTCCCTTTGAACTTGACTGACTGAATATCTACTATTTGTATCCATTAAAAAAAATAAATATACGAATTAAAAATACAGCAAATACATTCTGAAACTGTTGAAACACATCGATCTGAAGGCGTTCATAAACACTGAGCCTCACAAGATCCTCCTCTATTGGTGAGCATCAATTACAAAACACTCACAGGACATTCATTTAGACAACTATGCAAATATATTGACATTTCACACAAAAAATAAATGAAATATGAAATATTTCACACCAAAATAAACATGCAAGGTGGTATTGGTAGAATTTTATAGCACACTAATGTGCTAAACATTTTCTGTTGCATACTCCTTCACATGCAGTAATAATAGCATATAAAGTATATACTGTGCAGTATGCAGTAAGCGGTACACTAGTATTCCAGTTCAAACAGCCTAAATCCTTATCCGTGAAAACGTCCCCCATGATGTATACACACTAGACTGCCTGCACACAAGTTCAGAGTGTAATCTCAGGCTAGTCTGGCCACAGGAGTTGTAATAGGTTATGAGGTGAACACGCAAAAAACCCCCGACACAGGGTCACGGTGGGTCATCGCCCTGCACTGCAACCTCTCAGCTCCGTCCCACGGGATCTCTCGCTGACAGTGCCCCGCGGCGCTTCCTACACCATGCACTCCACCCCTCTACCTCGATCTCTGGAGCTCCATCATTGGGAGATGCTGCCCAGCTCCTTTTGGATCAAAGGGCCCGGGGTTGGGGTACTCCAGTGATCTGGAAGGGGGTGGTGTAGTGAAATATGAGGGCTGGAGAGATGCAAAGGGTGTGTGGAGGTTTGCAGCAGGTACCGCAAGCCCAGCTGGCTGTCATTAGCTCTGATGTGTGTGTGTGTGTGTGTGTGTGTGTGTGTGTGTGTGTGTTTGTCCTCAGGCCACGGCAGCCGTCACCCGTGCCTTACAAGACAGCAGCATGGGACTCAACCCGGAGGTGGAGGGCACCATCATCAGGGTGCCTGTTCCCAAGTGAGTGTTTTACCGCCCAGGGCCTGAATCCCCGTGACCACTCTCACCTTTCCTTTTAACAGCACTTTCTACAAGCTTTGTTTGCTTTCACTTCAGTTCCTGTCTTTCTGTCTCCTTTTCATCCTGTTTGTCGGTGCAATGCTAATGTCTCTTTAATGTGTTTTTAGCTTGCTAAGGCATGCATCACCATTGCTTTGGACATTTGGTTTTAGGGGGATTTAGACCATCTAGACTAGCTCAAAACCAGCTTGACTGGTCTGGGACACCATCTTAGGCTGGTTTTAACTTAACTTTTTTTTTAGCAGGCTGAAGGAAAGCCCTTTTTTTTACTAGGGGTAATAAACAATCACCTTAGGAACAATCCAGAACACACTATCGGCCACATAACAACTCCCAAACTAATTAGAACACCCTAGCAACTGCATAGTCATGTCCTGGGAACCTCATAGAATGCTTTATCAACTGCATAGGAACTTGGAAACCTAAAAAAAAAAACATAACATAACAACCCCAAATCCCAAGCAACCACCTAGAACAGCCTTTCAACTACTTAGCATCACCCTAGCAACCACCCAGAACACACTGTCAAACCACATTAAAAACTCTCAAGCAGCTACTAACTAGCAACCCTTACCATAGCAACTGCATAGTAATAGCCTAGGAACCATCTTGTGCATCTTATCAAATGTACAGAAACTCCCTAGCAACCACCCAGAACACCCTTTCAACTTCATAGGAGCACCCTAACACCTACCCAGAACTGCACCTTGGGAAACACTCAGAACAATCTAGGAACCACATAGTCATTCTCTAGCAACTACTCAAAACACTCAATCTAACAATTAAGCAAAAATATTTGATACTTCAAAATGCATTCAAAATACTTGATACTTCATCTATATGTCAGCATCCTAGCAACCAAAAAGTAACCTCAGTAACCATTCAGATCAATCTGTCAGGCACATAGCTCTTTAGCAACAACTCAAAACACTCCATCCACTGCATAGCTTAGAAACCATCCGGGACAATTGTTTTCCGTCATTAGTATTACAACACCCTATCAACCATATAGTAGCATCTTAGCAACTATTCTGATATATATATATATATATATATATATATAAAATAAACAAACAGTGGTCCAGTAGTGCACAAAAAAACAAACAAACGAACAACAAAAGTTAAAGAACACAATGAAATAACTACAACACAAAGAAATTGGCACAAAACAGAAACCAACAAAACTTGTACAACACAACGCAAACAAGCCATAATACAATGAAATTGCCACAACATAAGAGAAAGAAGCCCGAATACAATGAAACTGACACAACACAACGGAAACAAGCCCCAATGCAATTAAACTAGCACAACTCAATGGAAACAAGCCTCAACACCATGAAACAAGCCACAACACAATGGAAACAAGCTGCAACACCATGAAAACAAGTCGCAACACTACAGAAACAATCCACAGCACAATGGAAACAATCTGCAGCACCACTGAAACAATCCGCAATAGCACAGAAACAAGCTACAATAAAACGGAAACAATCCGCAACACCACTGAAACAATCCACAATACAATGGAAACAATCTGCAACGCCACTGAAACAATCTGCAACACCACGGAAACAAGCCGCAACAGCATGGAAACAAGCCGCAAAACCACTGAAACAATCCACAATACAACTGAAACAATCTGCAACGCCACTGAAACAATCCGCAACACCACGGAAACAATCCGCAACACCACGGAAACAAGCTGCAACACTGCGGAAACAAGCCACAAAACCACTGAAACAATCCACAATACAATGGAAACAATCCGCAATACCACGGAAACAAGCCACAAAACCACTGAAACAATCCACAATACAATGGAAACAAGCCGCAAAACCACTGAAACAATCCGCAACACCACGGAAACAAGCTGCAACACCACAGAAACAACGTAACACTACA
Source organism: Cirrhinus molitorella (assembly GCA_033026305.1). Taxonomy (NCBI): domain Eukaryota; kingdom Metazoa; phylum Chordata; class Actinopteri; order Cypriniformes; family Cyprinidae; genus Cirrhinus; species Cirrhinus molitorella. The sequence goes on along the minus strand of CM065139.1, from coordinate 28,277,310 downwards.
GAAACAAATCGCAACACAATGGAAACGACCAGAAACAACCCACAACACAATGGAATCAAGCTGCAACACCACAGAAACAATCCACAATACCACGGAAACAAGCCACAATAAAATGTAAACAAGCCACAACACAATGAAAACAAGCCGCAACACAACAAAAACAAGTCGCAACACCATGGAAACAAGCCACAACACCACAGAAACAATCCACAACACACAAAAACTATTCGCAACGCAACAGAAACAAGCCACAATACAACAAAATTGGCACACTTCAGCGAAAACAAGCCACAACACAAAGAAACTGGTGTAATACAATGAAAACAAGCCGCAACAACAGAAATAAGCCACAACACAAAGAAACTGGTGCAACACAATGGAAACAAGCCACAATATAATGAAACTGATGCAACATAACAAAAACAGTCTGGAATACAATGGAAACAAGCCACAATACAACGGAAACAATCTGCAATATAATGGAAACAACCCGAAACACCATGGCAACAAGCCACAACACCATGAAAACAAGCCACAAAACAACAGAAACAATCTGCAATACAACAGAAACACAATGGAAACGAGCCATGACACAACAGAGATGAGCCATAATACGACAAAATTGAACACAACAAAAGTGATGCAACACAACAAAATCAAACCACAATACAACAAAACTGGCACAACACAATGACAACAAGCCACAATACAACAAAATTGGCACACTTTAACAAAAACAAGCCACAACACAACAGAAACAATTCACAATGCAATGTAAACAAGCCGCAACGCCACGGAAACAAGCCGCAATACAACAAAACTGCCACAACACAACGAAATTGGTGCACTTCAATGACAACAAGCCCCACCACAAAGGAAACAAGCCATAATACAACGAAATGCCACAACACAACGGAAACGAGCCATAATACAGCAAAACTGGCACAATACAACGTAAACAAGCCACAGTTCAGCATTTCCATTGTGTTGTGGTGATTCCATTGTCTTTTGGCTTGTTTCGTTGTGCTGTGGTTTTATTTACAGTTTAACAACTTGTATTTGCTTTTTTGATTTTGGTTGTGTTGTGCACTACTGGGCCACTGTACCCATAGCATCTTCCTAGCAACTGCACAAAACACTCCATCTGATGCATAGCAACCCCCTTGCAACCATCCAGAACCTTATTATCAACCATTCAGAACACTTTATCAGTGCTTGCGTGGTTTTCTTGATATTTCTTTTTATTTAAATCCTGTTCCTGTTCTTTTTCACCTGAGATATATATATATTCAAAATTGCTCTGGGAAAACTCGCCTGTTCTGTTAGTATTTAAGATAGTTTTGTATTGTAATTTTTCATGTTCCCTTCTGTGCTCCATACACTTGCTTTTATATGTGATACAAAGAAGCAAACGCAGCGGTCTTAAATTTCTGAGCGCCGCTCCTTCTCCCTGCCAAGCCAAAGAGTCTCGCCGCACGACCTTCATTCTACAAACCACAAAACTGTTTGATTACGAGGCTGTGCTGCAGCTCCAGCTCCAGCAGCAGGTGCTCGTCTGGCAGCGCGTTCGGAGGGGCCGAACGTCTCGCCCGTAATCAGCACAGCCTCCTCGCATGCATTTGCATTTCTAAAGAGAGCGGGAGGCTTGATTGGCTCCGAATCAGTAATTATGAACATTGTTTGCAGTAAACAGACACTACTCTTGGACTGTTTGCAAATGGCTGGCAGCAAAATGCCAATTATAAGATGGGGAAACTTCTACACCTACAGCAGAATTTGGGCGAGAACAACAGTTTGTTGATTGTCAAACTTTTTTTGTTTTATTTTCAAAGAGCGAGCTTGTAGCAGTTTCTGGTTTGCACCTGTATCATAAACACAGATTGCCTGTCTTATGCATTATAATATCAAAGTGAACTATCAGATTTGTTCTTAAAACAACTAATTATTCTCTAAATGTCATTTGGTCATTGCACATCTAATCTGAAGACGTTTCAGTGATTATTTTGATCTAAAATTGTCTGTATATTTGACTTCCAGAGTGACGCGAGAACACAGGGAGAATCTGGTGAAACTGGCGAAGCAATTTAGTAACAAAGCCAAGGATTCGCTGAGGAAAGTGCGAACCAACGCCGTCACTCGAGTGAAGAAGTCCAAAGAAGGCGTCTCTGAAGATACCATTCACTTGATAGAAAAACAGGTGACATAAATTTGAATGAACTAATAAAAACAGTTATTTAGAAATTGTAAAGACACTCATTAATTAGATGAATTATAAGTGATTTATATTTATAAATATATATTAATAATTGGTAGTAATTTTAGTTGTAGTAGAAATAGTAAATATATTGTTGTTGTAATATTTTTATGATGATTTTTTTTATAGTAATAAATAATTACTAAAGTTTCATTATTAATAAAATACATTTTAAATGATTAATATAATCGTATTAATAATAATTGTAATAACAATAAAACAATTTTTATTGAATAACAATTGTTGTAATAACAATAAAACAATAACAATTATTGTTATTAGTAGTAGTAGTTTTAATAATTATATTTTGAATTATTGTTATATTGATAAATATTAAAGTAGTAGCAGCAGAAGTTTTAATAATAATAATTTTAATGTTTTAGTAATATTAAATGATTGTGCATTAATAGTAATAGTAAATCATTACTAATAATATTTAAATTTTATATATATATATATATATATATATATATATATATATATATATATATATTAGTAACAGTAGTATAACATTTATATAACATAATATAATTATTATTAATACTAAATATTAATACTGGTCTTATTTTAAATAAATGAATATAAATTTGAAATTTGTAGTAGTTCTAGTAGTAGTAACAGTAGTAGTTGTAATAATAATGATTGAGTTGATGAGTTTATTTCTTGTTTTATTCATATTGAATGAATTTACATTAATAGTAATATAAAATAATTATTAGTATTTTAATTGTTGTTTTATTCATTTTAATAAGAAAATGTTAGTAATAGTAGTATTCAATACATTATTATTATTATTATTAATACTAAATACTGGTCTTATTAATAAATTAATATCAATTATTAGTAGCAGTAATAATAAAATAAAACTTATTTGAATCATATTAAATGTCCTTTAATAGTAAATAATTACTCATTTTTAATTGTTTTGTTCATTTGTTCATTGTTCATAGTATTAAATACAGTATATTATTATCAATACTAAATATGAATATTAGTCTTATTAATAAATTAATGTAAATTATTAGTAGTTTTAGTAACTGCAGAAGTGTTAATAAAATAAGAATTAAAATAATATTAATAATAGTTATTTAATAAATAGACAATAATTAGCAGCTAGTAGTAGTAGTAGTAGTAGTAGTAGTACTGATGAATAAATAAGTAAATAAAATAATTTAGCATTAGTTTTAGTAACCATTATTAATAATTATTGTTTTATAATAAATAAACAAAAAAATAATAATAATAAAAAAAAAACCACAAGATATTTTGCAGTCATACTTGTGTAGTTTTATGTATAACCATATACATTTGTTCTCTCTTGCATTCTCCAATATCTCCAGATTCAACAAATGGCAGACGGTTATGTGGCAGACATTGACAAACAGCTAGCCACCAAAACCAAGGAGTTACTCGGATGACAGAGAGGCCTTCAAACTTTCATAACGCCCCCAATCCGTTTGTCCCGCTATCATCAGGTTAAAGGCAGTCAGCTGTTCCTGCGACTGGAACAAAAATCCCCCAAACAGAAAACAGTTAATGACCTTGGTGATGGAAGTGGTGAAGGTGGCGTTTTGGATGGTGTTTGGGTGTTTTTCTCGTGCATAAACAAATGTTGGCGTGGCACGCCAGTGGCTTATGGTGCTTCTTGTGTTCACATCTCCAAACAAACAAACGCAGGACAAATGAAGTTTTAATGTGATTTGGGGTACTCCTCCTAATCAAAGCGATGCCACAAATGTGGTGTTTATGTAAAAAGCACCGCACTGAATGTAAACTCTGTGGTCTTTACAGGAGGGTGAAAGTCACACAGGATGGAGAACGAGAGCACAGAACAACATGCTGCCAGCATTTGTTTCTCATTCAATGTTGCAGCCTAAAAAAAGTCATTATTTTCATCTATATGATCAGATCTAGCTATGTAAACTGAATAAAACGCATCTGTTATTGTCCTAGTGCTCTAGTCCATATGTTTGTGTGTGTTTCGCCTATTGAATCATATTTCCACATCCACTGCTCTTTGTTTATTAATGTTGAAACTTAATCCCTAAGATTATTCTACAATGGCAATGTGAAATATATCTTTTTATACCACAGCATTTCTAAATTCTCAGTGCTGAATATCAATTCTGAATGCTTGATGAATGTTCCACAATGAATGTTCAGCTACTCACTTCACAATAAAAGGGGACTTTCACAGCGAATGCCATAAAGCAGGGTTCACCAAACTTGATCCTGGAGGGCCGTTGTCCTGCAGAGTTTAGCTCCAACTTGCCTCAACACAAGTTTCAAGTATACCTATTAAGACCTTGATTAGCTGGTTCAGGTGTGTTTGATTAGGGTTGGAGCTAAAACTCTGTAGGACACTGGCCCTCCAGGTCCAAGTGTGGTGACCCCTGCCATAAAGGAATCATTTTAGGTTTCCTGAATGGCTTTTCAGTGAAAAGTAACCATTTTTAACCAAAATTTAAACCCAAACAACCAGTGTAAAGAACATTCAATCATCTTTTCTCACTATTAAGAACGTTTCATAAGAGATAGAAATGTTCTACACTATTAAAGGGATAGTTCACCCAAAAATGAAAATTTTGTCATTAATCACTTACCCCCATTTCGTTCCAAACTCATAAAAGGTTTGATCGTCTTCGGAACACAATTTAAGATATTTTGGAAGAAATCCGGTAGCTTTTTGACTGTCCCATTGACTGCCAAGTACATTACACTGTCAAGGCCCAGAAACATATGAAATATGTTGTCAAAATAGTCCGTCTGCCATCAGTGGTTCAACCATAATTTTACGAAGCTACGAGAATACTTTCTGTATGCAAAGAAAACAAAAATAATGACTTTAGTCAACAAATCCACTATGTCACCGTAGCGCCATTTTGGACAGTATCCACTGGACGTAAACAACGTACACTGTTCTCTCAGCCACAACACAAGGCTGCGCTGTTTTCGCTCGAATAATAGCGTAAATACACCTAGAAAACGTATCCGTGTGTTGTGGCTGATACAGAACAGCGGTGACATAGAAGAGACAAATTGTTGACTAAAGTCGTTAATTTTGTTTTCTTTGCATACAAAAAGTATTCTTGTAGCTTCGTAAAATTATGGTTGAACCACTGATGGCAGATGGACTATTTTGACAACGTCTTTCATATGTTTCTGGGCCTTGACAGTGTAATGTACTTGGCAGTCAATGGGACAGTCAAAAAGCTACTGGATTTCATCCAAAATATCTTAAATTGTATTCCGAACATGATCAAACCTTTTACGGGTTTGGAACGACATGGGGGTAAGTGATTAATGACAAAATGTTCACTTTTGGGTGAACTATCCCTTTAAAATAAAGATACAATATTGGCAGCAATGGTTCAATTTAGAACCTTTAACATTTATGGAAATTTTCCAATACACAGTTGACTCTTCGCAAGGAGTTTGACCAATCATAACACTGAATCTGCCATTTTTGTTAGACAAACAAACAGATATGAGAGTAGATTAACGTCAATGGACTTGAACTTGAAAATGGTGTGTATTGACGTCTTTCCGCAATGAAACGAATACCATTTGTTGTTCATTCATGTTTATTTCATGCTATAACTAGTAAAGAGAAAGAGATGCTCTATTCATGTGCCGCTTGAACTGAGACGTTAGAGCGATCTGTCACAACACATTAAAGAGCCACAAAACAGTATATGCAGGGGTTCAAGTGCATAGTGCTGTTATAGAAACCCTATTGTAATTGTTAGAATGACCAAGGATCAGCAATCTCCACGTAAAAGTGATCAGGCAGACCAAACCATAAATCATAGAAACTTGAAATTTGGAGGGATGGTAGTACTCACACATCTACAATGTCACTATTAGTAACATGTATGTATATGTGTATTGAGTATTTAGCATTTTTTGGAAAAACTACTTCTGCATACTAGTCATAGGTTTTTTGCCCGATCGGAACCAAACTAGTGAAGGAAGATTTTCTGGAGAGTTAGAAAGGAGTAGGGCTGCTTTTACTTAAATGGCTATAACTTTTGAACAGAACGAGATCTCTTTATCAAACTCACAACATGTAAGTAAAAGCTAAATCTGAGGCCACATGAAAGAAGTTGCAGAGCTTGGCAACTTGGCCAATCGTTACGCACAGTCCAAAGTGCCGCAACATGCCCATCATAGGCCGATGAACTTTGAGCACCTGTTAGATTGGTACAAAACACAGTGGGCCTGAGAGAGCCACAAAGAGCCACAAAATGATATTTAGGAGTTCAAGCATGTAACACTAAAACCCTATGGTAATTGTTAGAGTGTCCAAGCATCAGCAATCTCCACATAAAACTAATTGTGCAAACCAAACTGTATGGGTTTGGTTTGGGATGACTTGCATTACACATGAAAGAAATCGGCCACCGGGGGGCGATATTGCATTTTTCAAGGGCGTAAATGATTGTGTTTTTTCCAAGTGTGCCGTACAAGACTTGAAAAGTGAAGCCAAAACGTTTTGATCGCCCCCAGGTGGCTGGTCCCAGTATAGGTCATAAACCCCGCCCTCTCCATGCAATCTAACGGGACGTGAGCCAAACTAAATAATTCAATTTCACTTCAAATAATTGTATTCCAAATATGTTTTTTTTTGTCATTTTATGTAGTTTTTATAACCCTGATGTAAGTTCAAGTGTTCATCCTTTAAATAAGTTTGGTTTTAGTTAGTTATGTGATGCTATAAAAACGGGAGCGTGGCGTCATGATTGACAGCTGAGCTTGATGGATTCTCTAAGTGAACTGAGGCACCAACTGACTTTTTCGGGATCTTCATTAGGAGATTGGCGTTTTATTTACCTTATTTTAACACAAGCCTCTGGTCCAGCAGTAAGTAAACAAAAATTGGAGCAGTCAGGCTAATTAGGGGTGTGTGCCTGTGACCGATTCTGCGGGAGTGTGGGCGGGACGCGGCTCCACTTTGCTCGCTACTGCGCAGACTCTGGTCCCAAATCAGCACAATATGTCCGCGCCCTACTGGGCCGCTGGCAGCTTCACTTTTCTGCAATAGAAGAGAGTGATGGTGCGTTGTCCATTTTTACAGTCTATGGTTTTTTCACACATATGTACGATATTGGTATCATACGATTGATCTCCTCATTCCAAACAACTTTGCGTCTAGAACCACTGCTTTTAATCAAACCGTTTGTTAAATGATTGAGAAAAAAAAAAGTACTTTTGCGAACTAGTCCTAGGTTTTTCGCTCAATATGGAAAAAACTGTAGTGCAATTCTCTTGACTCTCTTGGTCAATAATTATCAAAAAATAAATTTACCCTTTGGGAAGCTTAGGTTGTTTAGAAAAGGGGCCTGTCCAAAAATACCCAAAAGCCTATAAAGCCTAAATGAAAACTCATGCACATGCAACAGGTGATTCTAAACAAGCATGCAAAGTTTTATGGAGATCGGACAGCTGGTGTTATAACAGTCATAAATGTTAAAAACATGATTTCTATGGTAAATGGCTTGGATTTGCCAAAAATGATTTTGTCAAAGGTTGTTAAAGGTTTGATAAATAATATGTGATGTTTTTGTCATGTGTGCTTAAATGCCTTAATGCACTTGAACCCCGGTAATCGCTGCTTGCAGCTACTTTCATTGTTGGAATTGTTGGAAAGAACATTTTAAAACTGAGACTGTTTGCCTAAAGTAGCCTTGCTTTGTCTTGTCTGTCGGCAGTCGTCAGCTTCCTCTTTGTGTGGCGTGAGAGTGCCATGGCTTGTTGGACATAGCAACAGTAACAAAGGGGGGCAGGTCTTCGCAAAGGGTCAATTAGTACTTTATAATGAAAAAAGGTATTTTAGATTATTTAAATTGTTTTCACACTAAGAAAAACAGTGGTTCTTTCAGGAACTGGTTACTGAGAGTTTCTTTGAAGAGCCAAAAATGTCTCTTTAAGCCTATTCGTAAACTTTAATTTTAAGATGTTAAAAAGGTTCTTTATGAAACCGTAGACCATTTATTTTTCATTCAAGCTTCATATGACTAGTTACAGATGTTTAACATAGTTTAAAATTCATCTACATTTTTTTTTTCCTAATAAACTTTTATAATTTCAGCAGCTGGGCGAAAGGTGAATGGGGTGAATGCTCATCCAAAAATGGCAATAGCGTGACTAGTCAACAGGAACTTGGGCTGTTTCTAATCAGTTGCGTAATAAAGTAGACAAAAATGTACAAAAAAGGCTTGCGATAAATAGAAATGATAACTGTGGTATGAATAATTGACTCTGGGCCATTTTTTTAAATGAACACACTTGTGGTCTAAGCGCTTTGTGGTTGCGTTTTCACCTCCTGGTTGCGTACAGCATTCCATCATCAGTTATTCCTTACATATCCAGCACTATTTCTCGCAAGCCATTGGCAGTAACCGAAAAGCATTGTCTCTAATGGATGAAAACATGGGGTCACTAAATAAACAAAAGTTTAGAGGAGCTAGTTCGCAGACAGAGGAAATGGGCAGGTTTCCCCCGGTCCATATGTCAGCAATTTGGGGGCATTGTATACCTTGGCCTGAGAGAGAGGCTCATGATCGATGGAGGGGTGAAAATCCCGAGTCGCTGGCTCCGCGAGCTGCCCCGAAAATTGCTTTCAGCTGATAGCTTCATTTCACTTGACATTTATCAAGTGGATTACTGTGTGTTTCTCTGTTTACCACTACCATGATGGAGAGGATTGCGATAGCAGCGGGGAGACCAAATGTTTTTCCTTCTGTGTCGCTGGAAATATATACATGTAAATTGGCTCTGTAAACTCTCGAATTGACAGTAAACTCGCATCGCAGTAATACAAACGCCACGCTACGTGGACCGTCACCTCTTGACCCCCTGTCAGAACAGGGTCAGTGCGCAGGCAAAATCAAAACAATACATTTGTTATTAGCCGAGACAAGTGTCCGATGGCCTTTTCTGCCTTGCCATGCGGAAACGCATGGAAATCTTCCATATTTCCCCTCTAGTTTGCATGCAAATGAGTTAGGACTGCACTGCATTATTCATCCTCTCAGTCTTGTGACAATGCTAGAACACTGATATGCTGGTTAGGTGGGAATATGAGCACTTTACAGACAACGGGGTCTCCAGCGAAGGAGCAGAGCGATGCTATTATACTTTCCCTGTCCGCGTGCGCTGATTACGGTCCACGCACGCATCCGTACGCGGAGATAGTTACCGGGGGCCTCGAGAGCGCGTTTAATCACTTCAGTGGCACCGAATTGGCTCCCGCGCGCTCGACGCGTCCTCGCCTGAAGTGCGCGAGCCACCCCGACCGCCTCATCAAGAATCCAATCAGTTTAAGCGCGAGATGCACTTCGCTGGAGATGAAAAGAGATTTTCCGTCGGGATGTCGGTGCCATAAGGGCATGATCACTGCATATGCAAAGTGGAAGGGAAATTAGCGCGGATTCTCTTCCCCCTGATAGTCATGCATACATCAGGGGAGCGTATAAGGAGTTCAAAACCAAGCCTTTTCTGGCAAATGCATTATTCATTCTTGATCTCGGGTCAATCGGAGCGCTTTTTAAAGAATTACACAACTTAATATGTGGCTTGGTTGTGAACTGCATTGTAATGCAGGCATGATGATAGCCTGCGTGAATGTGCGGTTAGATTTAACTGCTGCGTGCTCATGTCACTTCACACTTGAATTGGACTTCGAGCTCGCTGCTGTTATTCGATATCAGCCTAACAAACTTTTCCTCCCTGATCATTTATTATACTGCCTGGGAGGAAGCACAGAATCGAAACCCCTCTTTTATATTTTCAATATTTTTTCTTGTTTTCTGCACATTCATGGAACCTTTGTAATGGAAAAAAGGGTTTTTAGATCATTAAAATGTTATTTACACTAAGACAAAATGGTTCTTTTAAGAACTGTTCACTGAAAGGATTTTCTGAAAACTAAAATGGTACTACTTGGAGTGTTGTTGGAACATTTGAAAACCCTTTAACATCCATGGAACCTTTTCATTGCACAATTGTTTTAGTAAAAAAAGAAAAACAGTTCATGGAAAGGTTGTTTGGGGAACCAAAATTATTTCTTCTATGGAATCACTGCTAGATATACCGTACATATTTTAGGATATTTGTGTTTTCAGAATCGTTGTTGCAATTTATACTTCTTGTATGCATAAATGTGATTGCTCATTTATTTTGTGCATTTGTTTGAAGTTCTAATGACATTATTTTACTTTCCTTGTTTACATATTTCCTAATGAAATTTGGAAGTTGAGACAGGACAGATTGAAGGACTTTTCCCCTTAAAATGTCTATGTAATAATTAAGAAATAGACCGTAGCCACAGCTATGAACTGATTTATGAATGGTCAGGTGATATTAGAGGAAGTAAAGGTAGAGACATGTTACTTTTTGGGGTCATTTGATTGGACAAAAGGAGTGATCAATGTCTGTCTGATTACCATTAAGCAGAAATATGTGACTGACTGACTGACCAGACTGTAAGTAGCACTGGTATATTTGTAACAATAGCCAGCAATACATCGTGGGACAAAATTCTAACTTTTTTATGCCAAAAATCATTAGGAAATTAAGTAAAGATCATGCTCTATGAAGATAAATATATCAAAACTTTTTTTTTATTAGTAATATGCATTGCTATCATCTGGACAATTTTAAAGGCAGTTTTCTCAATATTTAGATTTTTTTGCATGCTCAGATTACAGATTTTCAAATTGTTGTATCTTGGGCCAAATACTGTGCTATCCTAACAAACCATACATCAATGTAAAGCTTTCAGATGATAAAAAATGTACCCTTATGACTGGTTTTGTGATCCAGGGTCACATATGGACCTTTTTATATATTATATTAAATCATATACTTACTATACTTACTTAAGTTAAACTGCTTAATATGCTTTAGGGCAATTTTTTATTTTTTTTACACCCTAAACTTAACTAACATTACACCTTTTACTGTTTTCAAAGCAAATCTGATTTTCAAATGCAAATGAAAACCTTATTCAGGTTAGAAACCACATTAAATATTATATGGATGAAAACAAGGGTGTGATGGAGAGACTTGCATTCTTTACAATCAGTAACTAATTGCGTTAGTTACTTTTTATGGAAAGTAATGCGTTACGTTAGCTTTTGTTACTTTTTGTCACCTAAGCTTGCTTATTTTTTATTAACAACAGCAAAAAAAAAGAAAAAAAAAGTTAACTATTTGTCAGCTGTGAAGCTGTAAAAATAATAAGCCTCAGGCTGAAGGAAGTGCCTCTGCACTTACTTTCGTTTTCTCTCAACATGGGGACAGGAGAGGTGTCAGGGAATAAATAGGGAAAACAAAGTAACTTGCGTTACTTATTTGAAAGAGTAACTCAGATATTATTTTGTAAATGTAAAAGTAATGCATTACTTTACAAGTAACTTGAAAAAGTAATCTAATTACCGGTATGTAACTCACGTTACTTGTAATGTGTTACCCTCAACACTGTTTACAATGGCACAAACGATATAAAGGTTCTAGTTCATGAAGGAATTTTCACTTTCTCTCTCTCTCTCTCTCTCTCTGACGTCTCATCAGCCAAACAACCGGTATGTTGTAAACAAACAGCACAATCCACTGAACGCACTGTATACTTTAGTCCCTCACAGCCTCATTTTCATTCCTGTCAAAAATTAAATATGCTGCAAACCTGACTAAGGTCTATTCTATTTGGGATTTTAGTCTGTGGAAATAGTTTCCTTCCGGTTGCCCTCCATCCAACCTGAACGACCTAAACCTGCGCTGTATGTGCAATTACATCCCTGCCCAGGGTGCGCTCATTAGATGAATCCTATTGAACAGAAACGTCTTTGAGTTTGAAGTGGTTAAACTGTCATTTCAAATCGTCTGGACCTTGTGATTACCGGCACGGGAGGAATTATATATTTAGCTTTAAGTCCGTAGCGATTTCCTGCCCCTGTCTTGATCCTAAGTGACTGGAGCTCTAGATACCCCCATCTCCGTGGAGTCTCGATATCCCCGCGGGAGGACTGTAATCAACGGCTCAAAGCACGGAGAGACGCGAGATGAGGCGAGTGGGGGTCACCGCATACATGCGCGCAGGGACAAAGCTGTCTGTTCTGAAGCGTATTTTATTCATAAGTCTTTACTGCACAAACGAGAAGGGAGGCACCTGCCATGCAAGTTAGTTAAAGGGACACGCGACTGGGGTGAGAGGCCTCTCACTGAGCCCGTGATCACTAGTGACAGTGCAGCTAATGCTGAGGGGAATGAAAGTGGACTGTAGGTTTTGTGTCACAGACAGATTTAAAGATTGTGTAGCGGTGTGACTGTTATCTAAGGCCACCAAGATTTCTCAGCCAGTAGCCTCTAAAATACAGTTTACTTCAGGAATTTGAGGAGGTAGGAGTCTTACAAGTACACTCTTAAAATTAAAGGTTCTTTACTGGCATCAGTGGTTCCATGGAGAACTTTGAACATCCATGGAACCTTTCAAATGCAGAAATTTATAGTGGAAAAAGGGTCTTTAGATTTGTAAAATGGTTCTTTAAAGAACTGTTCACTTAAAGGTTCTTTGGAGAACCAAAAATGTTAACTTTTCGTGTGAAGAACATTTTAGTAAAAGAACCTTTTGTCCATTGGAAGGGTTCCATTGATGTTAAAGGTCTTTCATGGAAACATCAAGGCCAAAAAAGAACCTTTGTTTTTAGTGGCATAAAGTCTGGTCAACTTTGTTAGCTTATTAACGACATATAAAGTGACTAACCACATAGTCTTATGTTTTTATGTATCATTCAGTGGAGGTTTATCTACGATAATGACACCAGAATACCAGGCCGGCATTAAAAAAATCACGTTGCAGTTATTTTTAGTTGAAGAAATTGGTGCAAATATAGGTTTTGTGTTTAGAACTGATGTCTGGAAGGATCTTTTAGTGTATACCCCATGTGCCAAGTCCTTAGCCTCTTTTTAAAATGTCATGTGGTGTAACCATCAAGTAAAAAGTAATACCATATTTTTCTTACACTGTGAGTGTGCACAGGTAAATGTGTATTTTTTTAATACCATGAATTCATTCTTAATTATTATTACATGTTAAGGAATTGCACCACATGACATTTTAAAAACTGAACTAACCTTTATGTATAAAAAATACCAAATTATGTGATATTTTAGGTGATTTATTGATCTTGACAAACAGTCATAATAAGGGTCTGCACGGTCCTCTCTTGTTTCCTGTTTTTATGATTTTTTTTTTGAACCATATGACTTTTTTATTAATTTCGTTAAAGTATTAAGTCGGTTGTGTCACGTTCAGAGATGGGTAGATTACTTACAATTGTAGTCCATTACTAAATCCAAGTTAAATGATGGGAAATATAGTTAGTAAGGTAATCTGTAAATCCATTACATTACATATTTTAGGTAATGTAATCAGAGTACATTTTTTTACTACTTTTAGATTACTTTTGTAACTCGTTTAGCCACCTAAATAGTGATTGGTTTTTGTGTGAATCTCCACAGAACTGGAAGACATTTTGAGTGTATATAAGCAGTAGGCTATTTTAGAAAGGAACATTTAAAACATGAAAAAGAATTTATGGAGAATCAATCAATAATTTTTTTGTATTGTGTGAATAATATGTAACAGTGTATTTCATAAAACTGTAAATCCATAAACAAGAACTGTAGTCTGATTACAAGTATGTTAAAATGCAATTAAATAGAATTTAAATACAAGTACTGCATTTTTGGGATCTGATTACATAATCCAGATTACATGTAATCAGTTACTACCAAGCTATTTTTTTACAAATCTGAATACACTCCCATCATAGATGCAAGTATCCATGAATTGCATTAAAGTGAAATCAAACGATTAATCGTGATTAATCACATCCAAAATTGGTTGTTTGTTTACATAATAAATGTGTGTGTGCTGTGTAAATTATGTATATATAAAGACACACAATTGGAACATTTTTCTTTATTATATACATGCATGTGCGTGTATTTATACATAATAAATACACAGTACACACATATATTATGTAAACAAAAACTTTTCTTTTGGTTGCGATTAATCGTTTGACAGCACTATAATCTTTTAAATAAATGAATAGGTAGGACCAAAAAACGCCCTATGCTAATGAGTTATAATGCGAAATTAGTCATAGGCTACAGCCCCCCAGAGTTCAATGTCATCAGAGAGCAGACTCATGATGCCTTACAGAGCCCCTCTTATCAAACACTAAGTCACAAAGAAGAAGGATTAATGCATGTGAGTCCAATACATGATAAGCTTCATTAAAAAGAATTGTCTTTTCGAGGGTAAATGCACGGAGTGGACAGGAAGTCTACTAATCTGTAACCTGATGCGCAAGGAAGGAAGGACTCAGGAACCAGCCTTCAGAGCTTTCACCAATCATATTCATCACAGAACCCAGTCCAGCCTCATTAGACCACAGCGCTGCACTTAACTAAACATCTTTTCCATAAAATAAATGCTTCCAGGTTACCCTCCGAGCAGGTCGCGCTCGCATCTGATCTCAATTATCGTCGTGCAGCGGTCGAGGCTCGAGCCCAGCCAATGGCGCTGATGGTGGACCTCTGAATTCACCGGCTGAAAGCGTCAACTACAGCGTACATACGTCCTGTAGGTCACATTAAACAATGGGGGCTGGGGGTCTTATTGAATAATTGGTTCCTTATGGCTTCTTTCTCGAGGAATATTAATTACGAGATGATTAAAACCTTTTTGGGGTCTTTGGGTGAGGGGAAATAAGGCCTAGTGCGGGGACGGTGCGCCGTTTGATGGGTTTAACTGTCATTTCGAGAGGATATCGGACTTTTGGTTTGTAGCTCAAGAGAAGGCATTTCTCTTCGAGGGTAGAGCATTTCATGTGGACTGAGGTTTTGGCAGCGTTCACCGAATTAATAGAGTCTTTCAGCATCTAATTTTTCTTACGGTCGCTGGAAATGAAGAAAAGAACAACGAGGAGCTGCGGCGCATATGCTTTCTGCTGGCACAGAAAAAAAAAAAACTTGTTTTGCTCTCAAACAGGACGCCAAAATACAAAAAAAGGCAGAAAGAGTTTGTTTGTCTTTCTCTCCTGTGGTCCTTGGATCCTTAAAGACACATATCAATCTTTCGTCTTTTTAGTCTCGCTGTGGTTAGTCCTAAAGGCAGCAAAGGCTTCATTTAACGTGTTTGTTAAAAATGAGCATGCATATGCAATTTCAGCCAATGCACATTCTCCTGATTTAGACAAGACTCCACCATGTGGCAGAAGACATAACTACAACCTCTCAGCTGGTCATCTGTTATCCTTTGGGGATATAAGCAATTATTTTACCATATTTGCCGCATTTTTAAGTTCACATGCATGTGAAGATGACTTCCTGTGCTCAGAGATATCATAATATTTGATAATGTTTTGTGTTTGCTTATCAGTCAGAAGCTTTAATGAAACGATTAACAGTATGCATATGAGGCAAACTGTACCTTATTTTTCCCTTAAGAGTGGGCGCGGCCGTTTGTAAATTTTATGGGTGTGGCTTCCGGTCCACGTCCAGCTATTTTTAGCTGTACAAAACAGCTTGTTTTGCAGCTTGATATTGAAAATGGGTGTGTCTTACCATATTATTTTAATGTATTGTCTTAATTATGAACACACTGGTTTGTAGTGTAAGCAGTTTTACCATTTACTGCATGTTGGCATTCTTCTCGTCATTTCCCTGTAGCGGCTAATGAACCGGAAGTCTCGTCCATAGACTTCCATGTTACAGAATGTTTTTCTCTCTCTCTCTCTCTTAGAGCATACAAAATTGTTAATGAACTTTTTACTGCATTACCAAAAATAATACTGTTAATTTAAAACATTACAGTGCTGTGTCGTGTCAATCTGCCATTAAAGGAATAGTTCACCAAAATTGAAAGTTGAAAACTGGAAGTTTAAAAAAATGTCAGCGAATTGCACTATAAGAGAAGAAGAGCTTGAGTTAGTTTTACAACAGATATATGAGCATTTTGGAGCTTCACAATAATAGCCACTATCCACCACCATTATAAAGATTGGAAGAGCCAGGATCAGTTTTAAATCAACCCTGACTGTGTTCGTCTGGAAAAAGAAAGTCATGAGTGAGAGTGAGTAAATCATGGGGAAATTTTCATTTTTCGGTTAACTATTCCTTTAAACAGCATAGACTTTTTATGTACATTTTGAAACACTAAACAAAATAAATACATAAATAAGAAACGCAGGAAGTACATAAAAACAAAACCATTGTTTAGGCATAAAAATATTAGAATGACTACATTCAAAACCATGTTAGTTAATTATTATATACACTCATACATAAGCATACACTCATGCTTATTAAATGCAGACACTGCTAATTTGTATGCATTGATTTTGCAGATTAAATAATTATTTGTGACCCTGGACCACAAAACCAGTCATAAAGGTCCATTTTTTTTTTATTAAGATTCATACATAATCTGAAACAAAATCAATCAACGAATCAATGAATAAACTATTATATCAGAGGATGTAAAACAAAAAAGAAAGAAAATTAGTCTAAAACTATGATATTTATGAGTAAATGGTTTTGCCTTTAGTGGCTTACCATTTCAGTAAATACAGCAAATATGAATATACAAATGTATTTGTATAACATTTTGTATATCACAAACACATAATGCCATGAAAAGTTCCTGTTAAGTCATTTTATATCTAATTTATAATTTTTCGAAATCCCAAATATTCCATTGTGCTCACTTTTTCCAGAAAAAAAAAAAAAAAATCTATATCACATTTCATAAATAAAAAGTAATTGACTTCTGGATGTATGCAGATGTGTATAGTCCACAATCTTCTGCAAGCACACACAGCTCTTCTGGGCTCTCTGGGAAAGACTTGGTATCCCACAGCGTTCTGGATCAATCTGCACTTAAGACGTTATTCTGGCTTGCATCGTCCGCTGCTTCCTTCAACCCACAATTTCCTCAAGGGTGCTGCACTGGAGATTGGACTATAGATAAAAGAGGACTGGTGTTTTACATACACTCAGCTGGCCTCTCGTGAAATTGAAATATTAATGTATCTACAGCAGTGGTGTGGAGAACAGGTGATTTAGCCAGGCTGTAAACCTCAACAGCTCTTGACAAATGAGAGCTGAATCAAAGAAACTAGACTTTCATCAAGCTCTTTGCTTCTCACACTTCATCCGTTTCTCGTTTCTCAGAAATTTCCACGAGGTCAGGGCTTTCGAAAAACAGCTAATTTTGTATTTTGCACAGTAACGACCAGCAGAGGGAGACAGCAGACAGTGTACACGTTAGAATCCACTGTTACAGAGAGACCGGGGCTAGTTGTCACAAACCTGCCCCTGCTATTTTCATAAATCTAGCAGTTTTGTGTTAGTTAGAAATGTCTAGTTGATTTAATCCCTCTTAAAGTTTTTTTTTGTTGTTGTTTTTTTGTGAATCATTTCCTAAACTAAAATTACAGTATATTCATATTTTTGTAATAGCTGTAAACAACTGAACACGATTAAACTTTTGTTATATGTCAGGTTAAGTTGTTTGAAATATTTACATTTATGTGTTTGGCAGATGCTTTTATTCAAAGCAACCTACATTGCATTCAAGGTAGGCAATAAGTTTCTTATTCATTAATACATATTTATTAATTCCTTGTGTTTTTTATTAAACAATCAAGCAACAATCATTATTATTATAAACAAATTAAAATTAATTAACAAATATTTAATTTTAATAACAGCTTATTAACAAATTAACCTACATTCCGTTATAGGTAGGCAACATGTATAAGTTCTTTTAATTAACTTTTAATTAATTAATGAAAAATTAACATTTAAAAAAAATATATATATTTTTTACAATAACATATTTATACTTTGCTTATTTATTAATACATATTTTTTAATTGCTTGTGATTTTATAAACAAACAACAATAATAATAATAAATATTATTTTTATTAAAATTAACAAAAAATAATATATATATTTTTTTTAAATATTGTATGTAATTATTATTATAATTATTTTAAAACAAACAACAACAATATTATTATTATTTATTAATTTTTAAATTCATTAACAAAAATAAAATTAAAATACATATTGATTAATTCCTTGTGATTTTTTTTAAACAAGCAACATCATCATCAATAATAATTGTTGTTGTTGTTGTTGTTGTTGTTATTATTTAAATTAATTAACAAAAGATTACGTTTAAAAATACATTTCTTAGAATAACAGCTTATTAACAAAGTAACCTATCAACAACAACAATTGTTGTTATTGTTATTATTGTTATTATTATACATTTTTTAAATTAACAAAAATGTTTATTTAAAATACATATTAATTCCTTGTGATTTTTTAAACACAAGAAAAAAACAAGCAACATCAACAACAAAACAACGATGACAACAACAACAATAATAATTAACAATAATAAATTAACAAAATTAACAATAATAATAATACATATTATTAAACATGTTTAAAAACTAAAATAATTAACAAAAATGTAAGTTTAAAACTAAAATATTTATTAGAATAAGTGTTATTAAACATGTTTAAAAATATTTTTTTTACTTAAATTTAAGTTTTTAAATAATACATTTATTAGAATAACAGCTTATTAACAAAGTAACATATTGCATTCAAGGTAGACAACATATTTATACGTTTTTTATTTATTTAAGCTTTATTTATTAATACATATTTATTTATTCCTTGTGATAATTATTATTTTTTTTATAATTTTTTAATTAACAAAAATTACAATTTCAAATACATATTGATTAATTCCTTGTGTTTTTTTTAAACAAGCAACAACAACAACAACAACAACAACAACAATAATAAAAATAATAATAATAATTATTATTATTATTATTATACATTTAAAAAATGTAATAACAAAATTAATGTTTAAAAATAAAAAATGTATTAGAATAACAGCTTATTAACAAAGTAAGCTACATTGCATTCAAGGCAACATATTTATAAGTTCTTTATTTATTCATACATATTTATTAATCATTATTCATTTTTAAATTAACTAACAAAAAGTAAAGTTTAAAATACATATTGATTAATTCCTTGTGATTTTTTAAACAAGCAGCAACAACAACAACAACAACAATAATAATAATAATTATTATTATTGTTATTATTATTATTATTTTACACTTTTAAAAATTAAGGTAGGCATCATATTTATAATACATATTTATTAGTTCCTTGTGATTTTTTTAATTAAACAACAACAATATCAATAATCATTATTATTATTATTACTTTTTTAATTAATTAATAAAAAAATAACATTTATAAAAAAAAATTTACAATAACATATCTATACATTGCTTATTTATTAATACATATTTTTTAATTTCTTGTGATTTTTTAAACAAACAACAAATATTATTTTTTATTTAAATTAACAAAAAATAAATGTTAAAATAATAAATTAATTACAATAACAGTAATGAATGTTATTAATACTTTTTCATTTTTTTTCATTTCATCATTTTTTCAGAAATTGCTAGTAAATTTAATAAATTAATAAATATCAAGTAACACACTGAATTGAAAGAAATTTTGCATCACACTATTTTCTTGTAAAACAGTTTAAATTATTTCAAAAAATTAAAACAAAATATTTTTCACATTGTATCATTTACAAATAAATATTGTGCAACAAAAATGTTGTGCAAGATGCCTTTTTTACTTTAAGGAAGTGTTTAATGTAAAAAAACAAACAAACATTTACTCTTTTCAGTGGGAAGCCTCAATAAACAGAGGCTTTCCATTGTGACAACTTACCCCACACAGTAACGTGTTTAATGAACTATATCATTTCCCTGAGCAATAATTGCAAATATTCAATATTTTTGTAGCCAAGAATGCAGAAATACATTGTTTAGACACCGTTATGCGTGTAATTTCCTGTGTATATTCCTTATATATGCTCCACATAAATAACATAACGGTTTATGTTTGTTAAGACACATTTTTATTACTCCCTCATATTTTTCCATGACGTCAAAGTGATATTTGTAACCCCGCTATCAGATACCTCACTCTCATGTCTGCTTTTTGTCCTGAAGTAAGGATGCAGATGGAGCCTGCTGGTAACCTGTTGTTGTTTGCTCTGTATGGGACAGTCATATGGTCGGTGGTTTCAGTCTATCTTCTCATCTGTGTCTACCTGCTCTGCACTTTATGCTGTAGGATTCAAAAAGAAGAGAGTCACTTGGAAAACACTGACTTTGGAGACATTTTATAATGAGCTTGAACTGTCTTTGGTGAGTATTGTTGTTGGGCTACTAAAGATCACAGAGGAGGCTACTCTGACAGGGCTTTCTTTCTTGTGAATTATCACTTAAAACAGATATTTTCTTTCTTCTGGTTTTATATATTTAGAACGACAACTAAACTGAACAAAAAAGGACAAGTGAAATTCATTATTCGTATTTATTTTATGGTTGAATAATTGTAGGTATGTTATAGAGCACTGTTATTACTAGCCATAAAGATACTTTCCATAAATGTTTGTTTCTTCTCACCAAGATCTAAGACTTTGTTACATGTTCACTAAATAGTGTAACCTCATATATAGACATACAGCTGAAGTCAAAAGTTTACATACAGTTGAAGACAAAATTATTAGCCCCCCTGTGAAATTTTACATTTTTTTTAGAATATTTCCCAAGTGATGTTTAATAGAGCAAGAGAATGTTTTCACATTATTTCCTATTATTGTTTTCTTCTAGAGAAAGTCTGACTTTTTTATAGTTGCTTGAATAAAAGAATTAAAAAATGAATAAATGAAAAACTGCTAAGGTCAATATTATTAGCCCCCTTAAGAAATTATTAGTTTGATTAGCTATAGAACAAACCACTGTTGTCCAATGACCAAATTAACCTAATTTGCCTGATTAACCTAATTAAGCCTTTAAATTTCTTCTTGCGAAACAACTAGTAAAATAATATGCACTGTGATCACGGCAAAGACAAAAGAAATGAGTTTGGACTTGAGAATTGTTAATGCTCATAAAGATGGAGAAGGATACACACGTTTATCAAAGCGTTTTCAAGTGTCAAGAACTGCAGTGAGATGCATTATCAAGAAGTTTAAAGAGACCAACACAGTGGAGAACAAGACGGGCAGAGGCAGGAAGCGAAAGATTTTAAAAACTTTGCAAAGAAAACTATTGAGAGAGGTTTCTAAAGAGCCAAGAACAACTGTCAAGACAAGCCAAGACTGGAATTGATGTCTCAATGAAGACAGTCACTAGAACCCTGTACAGGAATGAACTGCGAGGTTGCTGACCAAGAAAGACTCCACTTCTGAAGAAGAGACACCTCCAAGCTGGAATGAAGTTTGCTAAGGACAGCCTGGGGGAATGTGATGCATACTGGAAACGTGTCCTTTGGTCAGATGAGACAAAACTAGAGCTTTTTGGCCATAGAGATGTTGCCTATGTTTGGAGAAAGAAGAGAGAGGCATTCAACCCCAAGAATACCGTTCCCACAGTGAAACATGGTGGTGGGAGTATAATGCTGTGGGGATGTTTCAGTGCGTTTGGAACTGGGAATCTCGTCAGGGTTGAAGGAAACATGAAAAAGAAGATTTTGAAAGACTACCTCAGACAGTCTGCAAGAAAACTTGGTTTGGGTCGACATTTTGTCTTTCCAGCATGATAACAACCCAAAGCATACCTCATTTCTGGTGAAGAAATACCTCCAAATGAGCAAAGTGAGTGTACTTGACTGGTCTGCACAAAGCCCAGACTTGAATCAAATAGAAAATCTGTGGGGCACACTAAAGTCCAGAGCTTGTGCCAGAAGACCAACAAATCTGGAGGAGCTTGAGAGATTTGCTAAGGAAGAATGGGCTGTCATTCCTCAGGATACACAAAGGGATACACTATTGACTATTATCATCAGAAGGCTAATAATTTTGACCAGTAGACTTTTTAAAATTCTTGGTTATACATTTATTTCTATTTGTATTGCAAACCCTAAAAGCTTCCTGAATAAAGTATTATGTTTAAAAATGCTGTGTTGATAAAATCGTCTTTCTGTTAAATAACACTTGGGAGTTATTTGCAAAAATAATGAAATATTTTATAAGTGGCTAATAATCTTGTCTTCAACTGTACACCTTGCAGAATCTAAAAAATGTTAATTATTTTACCAAAATAAGAGGAATTATACAAAATGCATGTTATTTTTTATTTATATTTCACTTACAAGATGTTTACATATAGTCCACAAGAGAAAATAACAGCTAACCCCATTCAAGTGTACATCCCCTTGATTTTTAATACTGTGTTGTTATCTGAATGATCCACAGTGTTTTTGTTGTGTGTGTATTTGAACCCTTTCCAATGACTGTATGATTTTAAGATCCATCTTTTCACACCAAGGACAACTGAGGGACTCATATGCAACTATTATAGAAGGTTTAGATGCTCACTTAAGTTAAATTTACCCTGATCTTCAAATTCAAAAAGTTTTCACCCCCATGCTCTTAATTTTTACTTCAACTGTATTTATATTTGAGGTTTCATTTTATAGTTTTATGACTGTGCTATCACCTGCTAGTCTTGGCAGAAGACCCAAAGTTAATAATACAATCGGTCAACGTCCATATTTGCACAGGAAATTATGAAATGTTTTTTTAATTTTAGTTAGGGTCACTTTCCGGATATTAAGTTTTTTTGCTCATTTTATAATCAATCTGAAAGATTTGGACCCCACTGCACATTAACTCCATAACATCATCATATCAATCATGTAGGCTATGTGATTTTTGGCTTCTAGGTGATGTGGCCACGTACAGTATGTAAAACTGGCGTGATATACGAGCTCATGATCTCATTTTGATCTCATATCCTCTGGTGTGTTTGGGTGTAGTCCCAGAGACCCGTAAAAGGTGTGGCTTATAGTGGACGGAGACGCTTTAGCAAAGGTAACGTTGACATTTTTGCTCCTCTGTCTATAGAAATCAGCGTTAAAACCAATCGCGCACTTACCACATAGTTGAGTTTGATGTTTTTGTTTGTTGCGATATGTGTTGCCAAGTATTCATCTGTAGAAGACGCGAGATTTTCACGATATGTTGTGTTTGCTCTTATCGCTTACAGTGATGTTAACGGACTTTGTCATGCTGTACTGAATCGCATATAAAATTGCAGAATAAACTTTTGCGGTGTGACTTACGTAATCGGTATCCAAGCCTCCATTTTGACCACATATTTCATTAATGCGTACAAAATGCGCAGTGTTAGGAAATGTAATGCTGCTTTAAAACATCCTTTTGTTATAGTGACTGTAAAAGTAACCTTTACTTCTAGTAAATGTACATTCATGTTCAATATAACAACCTAATATCTGGTTACAGGACTGAAAACCCACCCACAAAAGCAGGAATGTCTTCTGTATGGGTCAGTAGAGTTGTTTATTTCAGTTTTACCTTACTCACTTCAGTATAAAGTGACTGTAGCCTACATGTGCATTTCTTGCTCCGAAAGTGTTAATAAAGATAATATTTTTTCAAAAGAGTGCTTTCTATTTCATTTTCAGGATGATTTGGATCTTCTCCTCGAGTCCCCCTCCTCCCTGACTGTAAATGTAAGATTGCCATTGCGTTTTAGATGGTTTTATACACTCATAAATCATATATGGTAGGTTAAACAGGTTTATATATCAATATGATCCATGTTTTGCTAAGTCAACAGCACGTGGCACCATCAAGGAGAAGCCAGGCTTTAATCCAGGGGAGGATGCTGCTGCTTTAAGGAAAGCCATCGAAGGGATCGGTAAGTGACTAACCTGGGTGTGGACTTTTAGTGAACTTACACTTGCATACATCCAGCTGAGATGTTGAAATCCTGTTGCTTACTGTTTGCTAACTGTTGCCCATATGCCACAATGAGGAACTGTGTGTTTGCGTTTGTAATTCCTCAGGCACTACAGAAAAGACTCTTATTGACATTCTGACTCAAAGAAGCAATGCACAGCGCCAGCTGATCTGTAAAGCGTATAACGACGCCACTAAGAAGGTGAAACACCATGTAACCTGTACACATGTTGAATTAACTGTTAAATGTTGTCTGATACTTAACAACATTCATATGTTTTTTATCTTAGAGTCTTTGCGATGACTTGGAGGGTGATACACATGGAGATTTTGAGGATATTTTGGTGGCCCTGGTCACTCCTCCTGCTAAGTTTGACTGCCAAGAGTTCATGCGGGCTATAAAAGTACACAATGTCTTTTCTTTTTGAATTTAACCAAGATTACGTCATTGAAGTTGCTAACACATTGAGTTTCTTCTCAGGGTGCTGGCACAAACGAAAGCATTTTGATAGAACTTTTTGCATCACGCTCTAACCATCAAATCAAGGCTATGTGTGATGCATATTTGGCTGGTTTGTATCTTTTGATGTTACTTATTTCATATTTTTCCATCATAGAAATATGTTTACAATATTGTTGACCTTTGGATGCCATTTAAGCGTTGTCTGTTTTTCAGAAACCGGAAGAGCTCTAATTCAAGATCTGAAATCTGAGGTGTCAGGGGACTTTGAAAAGACCTTGTTGATCCTCGCTGAGGTTCAGTCAAATCAGTTTTTTTGGTCCTGCATCATATTTAAATTCATTCAAATGACCAATGCAGCTGTCTCACTTACAATTCATTTGTTTTCCGAACTAAAAGGGCAAGAGAGATGAAAGTACTAACGTGGACGTGACAAAAGCTAAACAGGATGCCAAGGTGAAGTAAAAACACTATTGCTGATGTTTTATCAGGCGTACACATAAGTACAACCAAACTCAGTTAAGAATCAAATGGAAAAAAAAATTATATACACCCACATACATGATACTGTGAGCATGTAGGAAATACTGCTGCTGCACATATACCATATATGAAATTTCCCTCATATATAACATACATGAAATCACCACAAAGCAGATTTATACAGGTGGAGCTGGGGAAGGTGGGGGGTTTATGTAGCATGCTGCAACTGCTACATCAAGCAAGCTCATTGGCTGCTGATGTGAAAAGAAACCAATCTGCTGCACCATGTGAATAATAATATTATATCAGATTGAGTTAGAACCTATTGGCGCCATCTAGAGTTCCATGACAGAACTTTGTATTCTTTCTTTTTGTACCCACTGCCTTTCAATGTATTTTTGTGGGAATCAAAACATCTGTTTTCCTCACTGTGCAGATCTTGTACGAGGCAGGAGAGAAAAAGTGGGGAACAGATGAGAGCAAGTTTATCGACATCCTCTGCCACAGAAGCGTTCCTCAGCTTAGACAAAGTACCACCTCCTAGCTTATTTTCATATCCTTCATCGTTTATACTATTTTGTAATAATTCTGAAAGATCTGTAAACTAAATGTGACAGGGTCATACATAAGAACTATATGGAATGAATATGAAATGTGTTTCAATCTTTATCTCTCAGCTCTGGTTGAGTATAAGAGTCTGAGCGGAAAGACCCTTCAGGAAAGCATTGAAGGAGAGATGTCAGGAAGGCTGGAAGATATTCTGGTAGCAATAGGTGATTATAAAGAGTTTTTTACTATTGTTTGTTAAAGGGATAGTTCACTCAAAATGTAAAATTCTGTCATTATTTACTCACCCTTTAGTGTAAGGCTTTCGTTCATCTTCAGAACACAGATGCATCTCGATAATGGGGGCAGATGTTAACTCTGGGTAGAAGAATTGTTTTTTATGTGCACAAAAAGTATTCTCAAAGCTTCATAAAATTACAGTTGAACCACTAATGTCACATGGACTATTTTATGTAGGACCTTTGCTATACAGGGTCAGAAAGCTCTCAGATTTCATCAAAGTTATTTTAATTTGTGTTCTAAAGATGAACAAAGGCCTTAAGGGTTTGGAATGACATGAGAGTGAGAAATGACAGAATTTTCATTTTTGTGAATCCCTTTAAGGCACTTACTACTCAAAATGGAAAAAGGTATTTTTAAAAAGTGTTTTTGCTTAGATTTTTTTTAAATGTATATTTTGTAGTGGTGCAACAGATCACAAATCTCACGGTTTGGATCACATTACGGTTTTTGAGTTTTTCGGATCAGCAAAAAGGGGAGGAGATAAATGTAATTTGCCTTCCATTTATTACAAGTAGGGCTGCTTGATTATTTTTGCTCAAAATTGTAAGCACTATTATTTAACACAATTATGAGTGGGTCCGGAACTTTATAGAATTGGTTAATTTAAAGATATCAATACAACAGAAAATGAAAAAAAATTTTTTTTGGAAATTTAATGTAATTAACTGAATGGAAAATAAAACAGCAGAGTCTTCACTGTAAGAATTAAATGTGTTTGTTTCTTATAAAAACTACAAAAGTCCATCCGTCAAGTGATTTTGTCTTTTGTTGTTTAACCGCAAAGACAGCAGAAGGAATATTACTTGTGGCCGCTTTAAGAGCTGCACGGATCCAATTTACTGTTACAGACATATTTTCATTCTCAACTGTTTACGTTAATTTGAGACATCTGACGAAGGATTACACGAATAATCACCAAACGCCACATTTTGACATATATGTGCATGTATTTGACCGTTTAGGTAACATCTTAAGCTAAACGTTCACTTTACTTGTCCGTGTTCTGTTCCGTCTCTGAGCGCAAACACAGGACAGTGCACTGTATTGCCGCATTCATACGGCTTTCTCGTGCCACAGTGCCTACACACTGTAACAGTTTTGTCTACCACCCTTCTTTAATCATCATTATATTTTAAAGGGAAGCCAAAATGCTCCCATACATGCGATTTGAATGACGCGGGAGGCTTTTCGGGTTCTTCTAGCCATTGTTGACTGATTAACATGCCCTGTTCACGTGAACACGACTTCTCTGTGCAATTAATTAGCTACTTAAAAAGCAATATCGGCAGTCTTTTTCTCTGCAAGTGTTAAAAATGTAGGATTAAATTTAGGATTATCTACAAGTTAAAAAAATTAGTTATTAATCCGCGGGTCACGTGCGTGCCGAACCGTGGGGTCGTGATCCGCACGGATCAACTGCTATCAGTTGCACCCCTAATATTTTGACTATCAGTCAAAAGTTTTTGAATGGTAAGATTTGTAATGATTTTAAAGAAGTCTCTTCTGCTCACCAATCCTGCATTTATTTGATCCAAAGTACAGCAAAAACAGTATTTCTTTTTTTTAAAGTAACTGTTCTATTTGAATATAATTTAACATGTAATATATTTATGTGATTTCAATTGCTTGAACAGCAAATCAGCATATTAGAATGATTTCTGAAGACTGGATTGATGATGCTGAAAATGTAGCTTTGATTACAGGAAAAAAATACATTTCAGTAACAATATTTCACAATATTACTGCTAATAGTACATTGGATCAAATAAATGCAGGCTTGGTGAGCAAAAGAGACTTCTTTAAATACATTCAAAATCTTTTGACTGGTAGTGTATTTATTTTATGTTCTGTGCTTAATTTTCTACTTGAAAAATCTAATTGAAAATGTCTCTGCTTTAGTGAAATGTGTCAAAAGCGTCCCAGCATACTTAGCGGAGCGTCTGTATAAAAGCATGAAGGTTAGAACTGTCTTTCTGTATTCACTTCCCCTATTTTGTCATATTACAACAATTATGTACAGTGAAATGTCTAAAACTGTGAAACGTAATACTGTAATGACTCTATAAGCAGGCTATGTTTGAGCAAGAAACATTTGTACTTTTCTCAGGGTGCTGGTACCACTGAATCTACCTTAACTAGAATCATAGTGAGCCGTTCAGAGATCGACCTGCAGGACATCAAGGCAGACTATAAGAAGCTCTTTGGCACTTCTTTATACTCTGACATTGAGGTAAGAAGCATGAAATAAGAACTTGTACACTGAAAAAACAGTTATAGTACATAGACCTTGCAGAATCTGCAAAATGTTAGGGATCATACAAAAGTGTGTTTGTTTTATTTAGTACTGACCTGAATAAGATATTTCACATAAAATGTGTTTACATATAGTCCACAAGAAAAAATAATAGTTAAACTTATAAAAATTACCCCGTTCAAAAGCTTACATACGCTTGATTAATACTGTGTTGTTACCTGAATGATCCACAACTGTGTTTTTTTGTTGTTTGTTTTGTGATAGTTGTTCATGAGTCCCTTTTTTGTCCTGAACAGTTAAACTGTCGACTGTTCTTCAGAAAAATCCTTCAGGTCCCACAAATTCTTTAGTTTTTCAGCACTTTAGTGTGTTTGAACCCTTTCCAACAAGGACTGTATGATTTTGAGATCCATCTTTTCACACTGAGGACAACTGAGGGACTGTGTAACTATTACACATTAGGTTCAAACACTCACTGATGCTCTAGAAAGAAAAACAATGCATTAAAAGCCAGGGGTGTAAACTTTTGAACAGAATCAAGATGTGTACATTTTTCTTATTTTGCCTATATATCACATTTTTTTCATTTAGTACTGCCCTGCAGAAGCTACAGAAGATACTTACATGTTTCCCAGAAGACAAAATAAATTAAATTTACCCTAATCTTCAAATTCAAACAGGTTTATACCCTCTAGCTCTTAATGCATTGTGTTTCCTTCTGGAGTGATTGTAACAAGACCCTGTATCACTTTCGGATGTACACAAATGTGAATGGTTCTGGTTAAGGTGTGAGGTAGGTGGTAACTTGATAAGGATTTGCAGAGGAATGATTGACATCTTCAGTGGGCGTGGCTGGTGATTAGCCCCACCCTTTAGTAAGGGTGTTGTGTGTGTTGGCTATAGCTGCCTTCAAGTCATGTGTTTATCATTATATTTTCAAAGGGAGTGGAGTGCACATGAACACCAGTGTAATGTTGTCATTACCAGAGGGAGACTGGATTTTCTTTAACTGTTGGGGTGTGTTAGTGAAACAGTTATGATGAGGACAATTGTATTTGTCATAATCAAGTTTTAATTGTGTTGACTGCTTGTTTACATGAATTTTGTGCATTGTTAAAGAAGAATAATGATAAAGCTTATCAGAAAACACTGCTCACATAGTGGGTTTTTGTGAAAAAGGGCCAAAAAGCATCCATCTTTGTCAAAAATTGAATAAGGAAGAATTAAATATAAAATTGTCAAACAAGCAAAATCACTTATATAGTCAAGATTATGACCACTGAACATGTACGCTACAGTAGGCTGTTCGCGGCAGCATGTGAAGAGGTTCACAAATTGAGTTTGTTAATTCAATTGACTGCATGACAAACAACCAAAGTCATGCTCATTTCTCTGAGGTTCAGAGTAAAGCCAATTGGAAAAACATGAGAGTTTAACACTGTATTGTAGCATTCTTTTAACAGGCAACGTGTGCCTCATACTCTCTGTTAGTCCATCAAAGTGCTTTGCACAGCAGCAATGTGACCTTACAAGACCATTGTAGTTATAGGCTGCTTTAAAGCATCGTCATGTTTTTTTGTTTGTTCCCTTTCCATACTCTACTGTTCCTGCTTTACTATTAAGCAGTTATTGCCCTCCAGTCCCGTCATATCTGTCACACTAAAACCACTGTTTTACCAAAGATTATAAATACATTTCTAAATAGTAAACAATTCAATCCAATGATTTTCAGAAGCATTTTTAGCAAAAACAGGTCATTTAATATAGAAATATATATATATATATTTTTTTTTTTACGTTTATGACTGTTATAGCGCCAGCTGTGGTCCGATCTCCATAATACTCATGTGCATGTACTCATTAGGTTTTGTGAAGTTTTGAGTTTTCATTTTTATAGGCTTCTGGGTATGTTTGGACAGACCCTTTTTTCTAAATGACCATATATATATATATATATATATATATATATTGACCTAGAGAGTCCAAAGAATTGTACTGTAATGTTTTGTTTTTTTCTAGGACTAGTTGTCTAAAATGTGACAAGGTGTACAGTAAACAAGCTAAAAAACACAGGACTGCATTTTTTTTTAAGCTGTCGACCCCCAAAAAACAAACGTTTAAGGACACAAATTGTAGATGCCAGGGAATTTTATGATGGCCCATTCATTTGGATCATTTCTCCAACAAACGTAAGAAAAAGAAGCACTGACACAGACCAATAAAATTTAGTTTCTCAATGTATCTCCTCATTTCAGGTTTACATTGGGTGGCGAAATAATCCTTTGACATGGTTAAAAATAACGAATGTTTACTGTCGCGATTAAGTTTCCCGCCATTGGGCGTAGTTAATGTTGCGCTCTACCTTGTCACGTAGCAGCTTTTAGACATTGCTCTGTTTTTTTGTTATAAGGCAGAAATGACACAAGGAGGCAGCTTCCCGCAATGCAAAGTCAATGGAGAGAGAGTGGTTTTCAGATTATGACGCGTCGCTGTCTCTGTTGTGAAAAACGGCGCAATATATAATCGTTTATGCCCTTGAAAAATGTGATACGCCCCCAGTGGACGATTTGTTTCAAATTTGTCACAGACCTTTAGGGCCACGAGTCAAACAAGCACACCAAGTTTTGCTCCGATCGGCCTCCATTAACCTTGTCTAATAGGTGCTCAAATTTCATTGGCCAATGGTGGCTATGTTTTTGAGATACACAGATGTCCTTATAGAGGCTTGTGGCACTTTGGACTAAGACCGTGTGTACTGATTTTCACATCGATAGGACAAACGTGCATATTGTTATGGCTGTTTTTATGTTTTTTTCCCTCTTATAGTGCCTCCAAGTGGCCAAGCACGGCAACTTTTTTTCTATGTGACCTCAGATTGAGCAGATCTAGTAAAGGTGGCCCTGCCCCTTTCGAATGTTTTGGCGTCCCTTTGTGACTGAGAGTCGAAAGGTTTTTTTTTTATTATTATTGATATTCACTCTCCAGAGAATATTCTTGCACTGGTTTGGTTCCAATCAAGTGAAAAACCTAGGACTAGTTTGCAAAAGTAGGTTTTTCAAAAAAATGCTAAATATCAGAAAGTTTCACGCTATGGATGAATCAGAGGCGTGTGTTTTTAAGACACTTGAGTCTGCGACTGACAGTTTAGGAGTTATGAGCGATTTTGTCAGGCTGATTGGGGCAAGTCTTGGTGAAGTTGTAGACAGTGTGAGTACAACTATCCCTCCAAGTTTCAAGTCTCTACGACTTATGGTTTGGTCTACCTGATCAGTTTTAAGTGGAGATTGCTGATCCTTGGTCATTCTAACAATTACAACAGTGTTTCTGCGCTACACGCTTAAACCCCTAATAAGAAAAGGTGTAGTATGTGTAGTATGAGGTTTAATGTCAGTAGTCACATTAATGATGTCTTTTTCATATCTTTATTGTAGTCTGAAACAGGAGGGGATTTTCGTCAAACCCTGCTGAAGATCTGTGGTGAAGATGGAAAATGAATGCTACCACTGATAAAGAAGAGTACATCATCACTGAAGTGCTTTAATGTGAAATATTCTACAAATACAACTTTATTACAATTAAAATACTACTAATAAATCAGAAGAGCTTTATGAAATGTATTCTTGGACTAGCTTGAGTGTTCAAAATCATAGATAACTTTTATACTTGGCTTTAGAATAACACCAATAACAGATTATTTTTGCTTCAGAACTGCATTTTGATTTATCAACATTTTGTTACACTTTGTGTATACACAGTGAATGAATAGCTGAAGAATAAACATTTTTCTATCTCATTTTGTGTTTTCTCAATGTGTAGTTTCGTTGTGTATATCAATGTGTAGATCGTTCTCAATGTGTAGTTTTGTCTCTGATCCAGCAGGTGGCAGTGAAGTACATGATATTTGGTAGCAATGGTAGATTAAAATCTCACGGGACTTCTGTGGGACAAGCATTTAATTGACTGCTCGTTTTGCCTTGTCACTAGCTAAATACATAAAACCAGAATTAGGATGACATTTGGTCCTAATTCTGCTGCTGAAATTAAACTTTCATCCTCATTTGGAGATTATTAATATCTAATCTCCCAAAACAATGCGGATTGTCATGAGAAAGTGATGTTTGCAGATGCTGCTAAAACCCACAAAAGATTCTTAGCTCCTTTCACCAATAAAGAAAGCACTGATAAGACTTGAAACAGGTTTTAATTTGCATGGAGCATCTGTGAGGACAGCACGACAGATTGAGAAATGATGAGGCCCAGAAGTAAGATTTTGTATGACGGGAAATCATTCATATGAGATACAGTTGCGTCAGTACTGATATAACTTTTGGTGAAAGCGAGTAAAGATTATGAACAGTAAAGAAATTTTTATGAAAACTGTTTGTACATTGAAAACTGCAATTCATTGAACAGTAGGCCTATCATGAGCATGTTTACAGTCTGCAGAAGTGAAAACGCACAGATTATCTTAAAAGTCATAATCTGCAACTGTTATTGCTTAAGTAAAACAAAACCTGACCTCTAAACCACGTATTCTCTCTTTTCAATTAATTTTCAGACAGGAAAAGAACAATACCCTGGAAAATCCTTAATGCAAATAGAGTACAACAAAACACTGGGATTAAAACAGATTTAAGAATATGATTAAGACAATTCAGCTCTTTTATTATGCCAAAACTTCATAATAATTTAAGACGTTTGATGGTATAATTAAGGGATTTAAGATAGGCCAAGGTCAACTTTCACATGGCATACGGAATAACATTAAATGTCCTGAAGGATTACGATATATATAAATTTAAAATAATAATATTCTATGTAGGGAAATCTGGTTATGTCGAATTTCACGAGTTCGAATGAATCATTCAACAACTCAACAACATTTGGAGTAAATTTAAAAAATTTGACCTACCCTGCGAAACTAAACGTTTTTATACTTTTTACTATATTTAAGAAATGTTACAAACTGGAAAGTCCTGAGTGTATAAATAATATTTGATAAAAAAAAAAAAAAGTGCAAACGTGAACGTAGTGGGACCACGCGATGACGCAATTATGACGTTTTTAGCTCATTTTCATCGTGGTTTTTTTTTTTTTCATATATATATATATATATATGTGGATTTTTTGAGGAATAAACAATAAATTATAAATTAAAGGTAACTGACTATTTCGTTTAACTCCACCAGCAAAAGTGCTTCAATCAAAGGCAGAAAACCCACCAAATTAGTTAGACCGGAAGTAACGTTAACTGCTGGAAGTTACCCTGACGAATTTACTTGGTAATTACACAAAACAGGTACAAACAACATTTTTAAATCCGTTTCACCATTCAGATAGATATTCATTCAGGCAGTTAATATCATTCTAAATGATCAAATTGAGAAAATCAAACCACCAACAGAATTTTATAAAAACGATGAGATGAACAAAGAGTCACAAAGGTTTTGTAGCGATTGCCCCCCATATATGTTAAATCAATTCAGTGCAAGTACAGTGATTTTGATCCAATAACTCACAAACTAAACTAAACTTAAAACTTACATTTCAAAGACAACACAGTTAGGTATTTCGTTTGACTCTGAAAAAATGCTTCCGTCAAAGGCAAAGCAGAGAACCCGCCAAACAAATTAGTTGACAGGAAATAACTGCTGGACGAAATTGACAAATTTACTTTTGATGACTAAAATACAGACAACAGGTACAAACAAGATTTTTTATTCAGTTTCATCATTCATATAGATATTCATTCAGGCAGTTTATATCATTCCAAATAATCAAATAGGGAAACTCAAATCACCAACAGAAGTTAAAAAAACGATGAGATGGACAAACTGTCACACAAAAGATTTTGTGGCAAGCTGCCTAGATATATGTTCATTATCAGTTCAGTGCAAGTACAGTGATTTTGACCTATTGTTCACATGAAGTACTGAAGTAATGGTTTCTTGGTCATTTAAATGCCCATTTTCCAGTGCTGCTTTATACATGAATTCAAATATGCTTACTACACCAAAACAACTCCCTTTACCAAACATGTATTAAAAAGTCACTAAAGTACAGTAATTACCCTCTACCGAAGAATGCATCAGTCACAGAACCGTGATAGTTAAGAGCATATAAATGAAGGACATTCCAGGAAAGTTAGGCAACATGTTAACAGCATGAATAATTCCACAACCCCAATGATGGCATGGGAAAAAGGCTCAATAGAAATCAAAATACGTAAAGTAACAGACAAAGACACTTGATATCCAGCAGACAGCATGAAACATTTGCTCAGGCAGAGGAACTCAACTGATTGCACGAAACGTGATTTTCATTGCACGTAACCCTACAGTTAGGTGTTCAAAGGCAAATGAGAGGTAAAGTTTCGCTGTTTGATTCTATTAGCACAACTTAAAATAATGCCAAAAAATTAATTTGAACATAAACGGCTCAAGTGATTTCATAACAGAGTTTAACCATGACTGCTGTAGTCTGTGCAGGGCTGATTGTGTCTGTATTTCATGATGTAGACAGCGGTTTGGTGCCACCAGTAGAACATGACCACCACTAGCACGTGCCAAAGCTGATGACTGGCTCCAAGATAGTTCAGCTGGCCTGTGAGGACAGAGATAAAAAGGTGGGTAAATATATTGTTTTTGATCTCGTTCATGCCATCCAAGATGTAGAAGAGTTTGTTTCTTCATCAGAATAGATTTGGAGAAATGTAGCATTGGACCACTTGCTCACCAATAGACCCTCAGCAGTGAATGGGTGCCGTCCAAACAGCTAATAAAAACATCACAATAATCCACAAGTAATTCACACCACTCCAGTCCATCAAAATCTTCACAAATCCATCAATGAGATGTTTTTAACTTCAAACCGTTGCATTTGGCTAAAATAGTTCTTTAACTATAATCCTGCATCTGAATCAGGAGAGAAATATGCAGTTAATGATGAATTTGTTCTTACATTCATGCTGATTTTTTTTTTACAAATGTTAATTAATGGACTGGAGTCGTTTGAATTTCTTGTGGAATTATTGTGATGTTTTTAGCTGTTTGGACTCGCATTCTGACGGCACCCATTCACTGCAGAGGATCGACTGGTAAGCAAGTGAATGCTACATTTCTTCAAATCTGTTCCCAAGAAGAAAAACTCATCTACATATTGTATAGACTGACATTTTCATTACATTTTCATTTCATTTCCTTTAATGAAAAACAGCAATTTAGTATAGACGTATCACCTGGAAAGTATCGTTCTGGGATTTTACTGACATAGAAAAGGAACGCTGAGGCGGCAATCAAATACATGATCATGACTCGAGGAAAAAACACCTGCAAAGAGATAGTGATCAATATTATTAATGGTAGAAGTGATATATCACTGGTAGAAAATAATATATTGCTGTTTTTCTCTTCACTGTGTATCTAATACATGATGCAACCAGCAAATATATCACCTTTACGATTTCAGAGTCAAATCCTCCGTTGAGCCAGACCCAGTGGCAGGCTGGGACAATGCCGTATCCGGCCACTGAACAGAACATGACAGAGCGCAGTTTCTTCCACTGCTGTGTGAGGTAGAGCGGATGAATCTGAGCCGCAAACACAGCCAGGATGAGAGCCAGCACCGTCAGAAGGTACACCTGCCTCCAAAACTGAAACAGATACACATTTTTTTTAACTGATACTCAAATCTATATGCATATTAAGTCAGATAATCATATCAAATTTGACATAAACCTAGCTTTTAAAGCCATGCGCAAGCAACACATGAGCTTACAGCAAACTCTTTCTTGATTTTTTTCACTATCTTTTAACTGTCAGCGTCTCCTCAGTGGGAAGTTTACTTCACCATACAACTAAATCCTAATCTGATCATGTCAAACTATATATTGTTGGAAAGGTTTAAGACTCCTAAATATATATTTTACCACTGTTTTGTGTTACAAATTGTGTAGGAAAGGTAATAGATTAATTTAAAACAATAGTACACCTAAAAAAAAAAACCTCATAACAGTAATTCTGACCTTTGAACAAAAAGACTTTCTTCATTGCATTTTCCCCTTTACCGCTTTAGAAATCATAAGAAATTATATATCAATTGAAAACTTAAAATCTCAAAATTCATCCTTTGAAAAACATTTTAAAATCAGACACTGCATCACCATAAAAAATGTACATCGAAATCATATTACAAAATTATTTTGTTCATGAATTATTTAAAATTTTTAATCTAAAATTTAAGTTTGGATAGTGCATTTTAATGTCTATTTTCAAAAATGGAAGTGGCAGTTAAAGGGTTAAGATCTTAATATATTTATGAAGTAGTACAATTAAATATGTATAAATAAAATGTATAATATATGCACTAAAATTTTGGAATAATTATAGTTTGTAAATGTTTATTTAGTTTGATTAAAAATGTAGTAAAAACAGTAATACTATGAAATATAACAATTTAAAATAACTATTTTATATGAACATATTTAAAATGTAATTTATTCCTCTGATGCAAAGCTGAATTTTCAGCATCATTACTCTAGTAGTCTTCGGTGTCACATGATCCTTCAGAAATCTTTCTAATATGCTGATTATTGGAACTTAATGTTTTTATTATTATCAGTATTGAAAAGTGTTTATATAGAGTTATAAAGTTTCTGCTGCTTAATACTATTTTGCAAATTGTGACATTTATTTTAGTATTCCTTGATTAAAAAAAAAAAAAAAGATAAAATAACTTATTTTGTAACATTATAAAATGTCTTTACTGTCACTTCTGATCAATTTAATCATCCTTTCAGAATGTTTTTTTTGTTGTTGTTGTTGTTGTTGTTGTTGTTTTCAAATCATACCATTAACTTCTGAATTGTAATGTTAAGTTTCCAAAAAAATATTAAGCAGCAATAAGAAGAAGAAGAAATGTTTCCCGAGCAGCAAATCAGCATTTCTGTGTAATTTCTGAAAGCACTGAAGACTGGAGTAATGATACTGAAAAATCAGCTTTCGATCACAAGAAGATATCTAAATATAAAAAGCTATTTTAAATAGTAATAATATTTCACTTTTTTGTTTGTTTTTTTAAATCAAAGAAATGCAGCCATGGCAAATATAAGATATGCCTTTCAAGAACAAAAAAAATATATATATTTCAAACTTTTGACTTTTTGGTAGTGTATATAATATAAATATGAATGAATGAATGAATAAATAAATATTCAAATAAATAAATGAAACGAATATAAATGAAAACAGCTAAAATGTAAATTTAATATTAATATGTGCAAAAAGATAATATAAAAAAATACAAATAAATTAAATTAAATCTGTAAAAAGAAACCATGTATCCTCAGACTTAAAGTCTGATCTTATAAAACTTATGTCTAACTTATATCTGTCATACACTGTTGCAGTAGAAGGCATAGAAGACTCCAGGCACGTAACATCCCAGAATCCCCACGGATATTCCAGCATAGTCCAGAGCAAGCCAGCGGCGACACGTCTTCTCTGAGCGATGACAGCAGAACAAGTGGTAGCCCACAGAGCACAGCATGCAAACCTGACAATAGAATAAAAAATAAAACCCAGGAATTCATATGTAACACTTATTTTTTTCTTATCTAAGCTCTGTCAATCACATAAACAGAAATATAAGAAAAATTCCCTACCCCACATTTTATGTATTACCTGAAAACAAAACAGTCCGATTGAATAAATGACATAGTCCTCTCGTGACGCCCCTGCAGATGGCAGGACTGTGGCCATGTCATTCACTCCCAATGAGAAGAACAGCAGGAACCCAAGCAGATGACTCCAGATGTTCACCGTCTCATTGGACAGAATGAATATGCTGTGGGAAATGAGAAAGAATGAGTAAACGAACACCAACACGTCTACACTATCAAAATTGAAACCAAAAAAAAAAAAAAACACCTTCTGAGGCACAGTTTGGATGGCAGATGTGCTCTGTATCCATCTGTGATGTACGGATTCTCCTTCAGAAACACTGGGATCTGTTCATATGTGTATAATCGGATTCCTCTCGGCACAAGCACAGGCCAGTACTGGTAGCTGCCCAGCTCAATATAATGAGTGCTCTTGAGGATGTTCTGAGGCATCTTGGTTCATGTGGCTGGAAGAGCAATGCAGATAAATTAGAAAAAGAACAGTGAACTCTCGATACAACATTATTGAAACCCAAAATGAGCTCCTCTAAAAACACTAAGAGCAGATCAGCAAGATAACTGTAAAGATTTAAACTAGGATACAGTGTGCTCCGTTTCGAGATCAAATAACTTTGCATGTATTAAAATCTATATTCAAATATAAAAGTCTCTATATTTTTCTGAAAGCTAATATATTATAAACAACCGAACAAGCAATAAATTCCGTTTACTGTACTGCAGATTTGAACATACGTAACGTTAAATGTTTTGTTTGTGCCGCTGATGTGAAACAGCAGCCGTAAGCTGCTGTCGGCTAACAACAACTGCGAATGAATGAGGATTAAATTGGGCTTTTAATTCTATTAGATCTCAGTGCAAGTACAGAAGACCTCTCACCTCCAGGTAAAGACCCGCCGTCTATCCCATTCAGCCCTATTTGTTCTTTAATTTCTGCTTAAAAACAGAATATGAGCGTCATGCTGATAACCGGCGGTTAGCCGTCCAGCTAAAGGCTACAGAAGCGACTGTATGACATTAAAATCCTGCGACAGACACAATGGGACGGCAAGTCACTTTCGCGTCATGAATGAAGCCTTTATTTTTGGAAAATAATTCATTTGGGCCATTCTACAGAATTGGTTCAAAGTCAGAGTTGGAAACGTCTTGAAAAAATGCGTCTTTTCCCACAAATTTTGTATGTATCCAAATTGTATTCTCATTTTGTATTTTTAGAAAGTTTTGGAACATTTGCCATCTCCCCAAATTTGTCACTACCGAAACACAGTAATATATAATTTAATAAGAAGGGTTATACTGGTCTACTAAGATTTTGCATACATCTTCCTTGGAATATATATTTTTTCAGAGGTAGCATAAATCAATAAGCACAATTTTAAGCATATTTCAAGTGTGATTTATGAAATTTGTTGTATTTTGAAGCCAGTTTTTCTTTGTAAAAAGCTTAAGGCTGATCATACTGATTTCAAAGTTAAGGATTCATTAGAACCAAAAACTTTCATAACATCGTAGTTGATAATTCAATATACTTTATTTTTGACAAAACATCCCATGTTTTGGTAGTGACAGGAAATGTTCAGTAGCGACCACATCACATTACAGAATTTTAACTCACATACTAAAACACTACTAAAATACAAAAAAGTGCATAACTGTAATAAAATTTGGTTTATTAGCATTTTAAGATGCTAATCAGCACATGGTTAGCCAGCACAATTCTAAACAGTTGTACACATATAAAAACTAAATGTTTTGGAATAACTCCCAAAAAAGTGTGCTTAATTATTGAAAAAGTTAAACACAGTTTGATAATACTTTTGAACGCATTTACCTCCAAATAATGGGGCCTATCTACTCACCATGTAGCTATAAGAGAGAGTGACAAATGAATATTTCCTGATCATAAATGTAGGGCTGTAGTTAAAATCAGTCTCAGCCAATGTACATACACTGTTTTGGTAGTGACATGAAAATGTGGGACACATTTTTTACATAAAGTTTCATATATTAAAAAGAAAATATAAAATATATATTTTGTACACTTTTTAAAAAAATCATATTTCATAACAAAATAAGATGATATGCTATGCTAAATTTATTTCAATATCATTTTCATTAGTTGAAATTTAGGGGTTAGGGTTTGGGACAGCCACCTCCCAAATGCAAGCACCCACTTAATGATCATTTTATTTATATTAATAAGCTTACTGATTTTTTAAATATAATTATGGGTTTCAGTAGATAATAAAAGGAAAAGATTTGAATACTTAAATGCTTTTTAAATGTGTTTGTTGGTTGTGGGACAGCAGTTTGCAGCAATTCTGTAGAATGCCCAATATACAGAAGAATTAAAAAAGTAATGTGTGTTACATAAAAGGAACATTTCTTATAATTTTTTTATTAAAATATATTTTAATAATGTGTCTGGTTCTCAGTCCTCCTTTTACTTTTCAGCAAACTAATCTTAGATAATATAAGAGATTATAGGATTATAATATCCAGACATTGTAACATGTTATAATCAGACATTATACAGTCTGTTGATTGTGTTTCAGACTAATCCCTGGCAAACCGTGATCTTTCATTACATTTGCTACTATATAATATTCAGATTCTATCAGACTATTTGAGGATTCATGTCAAGAATTTAATGTTCAATTAATCAACTCATAAATTAACCAGTTTACCTTTTATTTTGAAGGTAATACAGGCTGTTACATTTCAAAGACTAACAATAATTTTTGACATAATAAATCACACTATAATTTATTTTAATGGATTTGTATGCCATTTACATCATTAACAAACATCACAAGATCCTTCAGAAATGGTATGCTAATATGCTTATTTGCTGCTATTATTATAACTATTATTATTATAATATTATTACAAGTATTGATATAAAGTGTCTGCTGCTTAATACTTTTCTAAAAGTTTTTAATTCATTTATTTTATTCTATATTACTGTTAACTTATGAACTGTAATGCCACAGTTTCCTCAAAAATTATAAGTGAACAAGTCAACTACTACAATTTATTTTATTGGATTTATACGCCATTTACCTCATTAACAAACAATGTCACACATGTTCTATTGATTAAATCAAATTGTTATAAATAAATATAAGAACAAATAATTACATACAAATCTCCATGAATTTACTATATAGCTAACACCTTTGCTAAAAATAATGAAAGAAATAATTATTAAAATAACAATAATTTACATACCTTGCCAAACCAATTCATAATACAGTCACAAGAAGGCACTGTATTGATTTGTAACTAGAAAACCTTAAAAAAATATTTGTTATAAAAGTAGTAATTTCAACAATATTCAGAGGCATGCAGAAAAATCAGCAGGATAGATTTATACATGTATAAAATAAAATTCAAAAGTTTTAATTCAGAAGTACAGCTTTGCACTTGGTATCCACACAGCTGTGGATTTCCCAATCCATTTCTTCCAAACGTACCTGAGAAAAAAGTGACATTTATATTGTGAATTTTCAAAAAGTTTCCAAATACTATCTTAAAACTGATGAGAACTTACTTTAGAGTAAAGGGACACACTGTGTTTGGTCAATGACTTTGAACCCGGGTGAATTTGATGCAGCGCCCCTGAAAGACAAAAAACCCAACAAAGCAGAATGTTACTCTACATTACAGGTCCATAATGGAGGACCGACTGTCCCAATCACACACATCTCCACAATCTCTTTACCCCATTATCTCTCATAAATGTGAAATATGACAAATCAAATCCCCTAATGTCTCTGCCTCATGTTACTAGCTTTGCTCTCATTTTGAGACTGGTGAACAACTAGTCCATATATCACATTAACTCAAAACTCAGGCTTAATCATCCACTCTGGATTTTTTTAATGTGACTCATATGGTAAAACAGAATAGTTTTGACAATATTTTGGTCACGCTGACATGTACGATAATTTGGAGTAATTGAGTTCAATGGAGAGGAGGTTTGATTTTAATTGGTGGTAAGGAAGCAGAAATGATGGAGGTCAGGCAGGTTGATCAAGCAACACTAATGCTTGACAAACCCTGTTTGGACAGATCTGGTACCATGAATGTAGAACAGGTACCAGTATTAATAATTAAGCTGTTCACTTTTTTTTTTTTTTTTGAAAATGAATGGAGCTTGTCCATGAAAATCCTGCTACTGCATTGTCTTTTAAGGAAAAAGGTAATAATTTTAGTAGTCAAACATGAACAGGGCTTAAAGGATTAGTTCACTTTCAGAACCAAAATTTACAGATAATGTACTCACCGCCTTGTCATCCAAGATGTTTACGTCTCTTTCTTTGTTAGAAAAATCGTAAAGAAATTATGTTTTTTGAGAAAAATATTTCAGGATTTCTCTCCATATAATGTATATGTAAGGTGCCCCCAAGTTTGAACTTCCATAATGCAGTTTAAATGCAGCTTCAAATAGCTCTAAACGATCCCAGCTGAGTAAGAAGGGTCTTATCTAGCGAAATGTTTTTCAAAACAAATTGACAATTTATATACAATAAATTATATATATATATATATATATATACATATACAATATAGACAATTTATATTTTCAACGAGCTGAAAAGAACACACGTCACACCTTTCTTCATTGATTTGCACTGGCTACCAATAGCTGCTCGCATAAAATTCACGGCATTAATGATTGCCTACAAAACCACCACTGGCTCTCCACTCCTTTGCAGTAAACATGCAAAGAAGATCAAACACCCTTTCAAAATAAAAGGTAAAACAGTGTTGTAGGATGATTTTGAAGTTGAAGACGAACACAAGATGGGAGTTTTCGACATACCATAACTGTATAGACCCAGATCACACAGACTATGCATGCATATCGCAGAGACGAGACAAGACCAGCATTTGAGGTTAAAAAGTATATAAATTGACAATATGTTTCGAAAATAAAACTAGAATGTCACTAGATAAGACCCTTTTCATTAGCTGATGAAAAAGCCCTTTACAGCTGGATTTAACCTGCATTTTGGAAGTTTAAACATGGGGGCACTATAGAACTTCACTATATGAAGAGAAATCCTGAAATGTTTTCCTCAAAAAACATAATTTCTTTACGAATGAAGAAAGAAAGACATGAATATCTTGAATGACAAGGGGGTGAGTACATTATCTGAAGATTTTTGTTCTGAAAGTGAACTAATCCTTTAAAGATATAAACTTCACAAAGACAAGTAAACAATGAATAATATGAGCAAAATGTGAAAACATAATACGTTCTCTATTTTTTAAGAAAAAAAAAACACTAGGAATTTTAGTAAGAGAATTAATGCAGCATTTGTGCTGAGATCTACTACCGCCCATAGTCAAACACTTCAACAATATTCTCATTGTGCCCTAGAAGGACGTTCAGTTAAACTCAAACTAAGTGTGACAGCGCAATCAGCGCGAGGTCAGAGGCCACTCTCGGCAGCAAAGTGTCAGACGAGGGACACATCGATGACAACTTGAACTGTGACAGTCAGGTCAACCTAATGAGTGTATTAGTGACGACTCCTCTCTGATGAGTGTGTGTTTGAGGGTCAGTTCATGACCAGTCGGAGCACCGCATACACGTACCTCTATAACAAGATGTAAGACGAGAATGTGATCTAGTCTGTCTGTGACAGGACTGTCAGCCTTGTTTGTGCAGCTTATTAGAGCTAATGAGCCTTTTCAGCAGACCAAATGAGTCACTGAAGTAAGCGGTTGCATGAGCAACACAAAAGCTCTGTTGTACAGCCTAGTAAGATTTCTACAGAAGCAGCATATATTTAAAAGGTTAGTTCACACAAAGAGACACAGAACACAAATTAAAATATTCTTGATTAAATCTGAGAGCTGCATAGACAGCAACACAACTACCACATTCAAGGCCCAGAAAGGTAGTAAGGACATCATTAAAATAGTCCATGTGACATCAGTGGTTCAACCGTAATGTAATGAAGCTACAAGAAAACTTTCTGTGTGCAAAGAGAACAAAAATAATGCCTGTTTTGGTATGTGTGTGCACCTGTTCACTTTTTTGTAGTTTGTTCGTTGTACCTGTACAATGACAATAAAGGCCCCGATCACACCGAATACGCTTTTTAGGTCTGAAAACAGGAGGTGCATCGCACTGCCTTTTTTGGTGACTTTTTAAAAAAAGAGCAGTGCACAGCTTTTTTTATGTTGCTAGGAAACCATCAAAACAGCAGCCCTGTCAGTCCAATCAAAGGATTATAGCACAAGCGCT
Source organism: Cirrhinus molitorella (assembly GCA_033026305.1). Classification (NCBI taxonomy): domain Eukaryota; kingdom Metazoa; phylum Chordata; class Actinopteri; order Cypriniformes; family Cyprinidae; genus Cirrhinus; species Cirrhinus molitorella. The sequence continues at coordinate 28,233,163 of CM065139.1, read as the reverse complement.
TTAAAATCTTTGGTTTTTGCCGTTAAGTAAACTGTCATATTAGCTAAAACATAAAAAAATACAGCTCAGAGTAACCCGTGACAGACACCAAAAGTTTCTCTTCCATCACTGCAGTCTCCAGACTTTCTAAGCAATGGTAAATGCAATGAAGGCCCGCCTCTTCATTCATTCAATTGGACAATGGGAAAAAACGTGATGACGTCGATCGCTTTTCTACTCAGAGTTGCTTTTTTATTTCAACTTCAGGTGCTCAGAGCGCTCCTGCAAAAACGTGAGGCGCAGCAGGCAGTTAAAACATAGGGTGCATAAACAGTGCGCAGAATGCTCACTGCCAATAGAAAACAATTCAAAAAAGGCAACTCTCACTGCAAAAAACACGTTCTGTCTGATGTGGGCCTAAGACATTTTACTCTAATTCTAATTTATTTAACATCATCTTCTCTTCCATGTCAGTATTCACCTTTCTGGGTCTTGAACGTATCAGTTGTGTTGCTGTCTATGCATTGTCAGCAAGCTCTCGAATTTATCAAAAATATCTTAATTTGTGTTCCAAAGATTAACAACAGAATTTAATTTTTTGGGTGAACTAACCTTTTAAGGCAGAGGTGGGCAAACTACGGCCCACGGGCCACATACGGCCCTGCCAGGCGTTTTCATCTGGCTCGTGAGGCAGTTGAGAACAAAATGGCTAATTTGATGCAATATCAGTAAAAACCCAACAGATGGCGCTGTAGCATGTAGTGCGGTATATAACGATTTTATGCCTTTTTCCACTTTGTTAAACATAAGCGCCTAATTTTTGACTGCCACCGCCTACAAAACGCACAGCTCAGATACAAAATAAAAAGTCAAAATATACCCTGTGTAAAACTGGCACATTCCTAAATAGTTGCTTGTTTTAAAAATGTGAAAGTGTTTTAAAAAATGCCTTAAACTAGTACAGCATTTTAAGCAAAAATGCTTAAAATGCTCTGTAGACTTTCCAATAGGAGAACAAATGCCAGTGTAATAATTGGTTGTTCTTGTTGTATCTTGTATCTTGCATTTTCCAGCAACCATATCACTAGTTTCAGTTTCACTTTAAATATTTAGGCTGGGCGTTTATAATACATTTTTATACAGAATGCCACTATAATTTGTGTTTTTTTTTTTTTTTTTTTTTTTTACTAACACTACCAGTCAAATGTTTTTGAACAGTAAGATTTTTAATGTTTTTTTTTAAAATTCTCTTCTGCTCACCAAGCTTGCATTTATTTGATATTAAATACAGCAAAAGCTAAAAATTCATCTTTGAAAACACAGGAATAAATTACATTCATAAACTATATTCAAATAGAAAACAGTTATTTTAATATTTTTACTGTTGTTTTTTTTTTTTTGCACTTTGGATCAAATTAATACAGGCTTGCTGAGCAAAAGACACTTTTTTAAACAATAAAAAATCTTTCTGTTCAAAAACGTTTGACTGGTAGTGTACATTTTCGTTCCTTTTTCTGTTCTGAACACTGCTAAATTTACATGATTTTTTTGTAGAGTGGAATAGAGGGGAATATAAATACATGTTTGTAATTGTTTCATTTATTTTACATTATTTCTAACTGAAATTATAAAATGTGTCTTACATCTGACCTTGTACACAATGCAACTTATCTGTGTCATAAAGTGCTCATATAAAATAAGCTAGAGATGGTACAAAAATAGAACTGCCATGTATGTAAAAGTATACACATACAGTACAGTAGTGAGTGTCAATTTAGAATTAAACAAAACCTTCATTAGTCAAAAATCCTTAAAAGCTTCATTTGACATACACATATTATGCGGCACCTCACTTGATGTGAAAAACCTGATGTGGCCCTCGAGTCAAAAAGTTTGCCCACCCTTGCTTTAATGCATCAAAGGCTCCTGACCAGATCAGCAGGCCATGTCTACATTAATCTGGATACATTTAAAAACTGTACGTTTTAGCCTTCCATCCACACAGAGATGTAATTTTTGTCCTGCAAAAACACACAGTAGTGTGGACTACGAAAGGTATTTGAACACCATGACGCATGTTTACTCATGTGAAACCTATTTGTACCTATCCGCTTGTTAAGTCTGACGCACACGTTACCTCTTCCGTGACTTCCAGGTCCAAACATCAGATGACAGACAAACAAACTGTGCTAATTATACACTTACAATGTATTATAATATAAAAAAAAAGTATAATCCTGCCCTTTAACTCCATACTGAAATCCCAGATAGCCAGACAATGAAGATCTAAATAAAAAATAAATAAATGCTGGGACACTGTGAGCATGGAGACTGTAGTGTACACCGTATGTTTGAAAACATTTAGCTTAAATATTTAATATGAATAAACAGTGCTCATAAAGGAGGCTTGGGCCCGGAAACAGCCGTTGGTGCGTTCGTTGGATCCATTTTGTCACCACTTAACAAGCAGATAGATATCTGTTATACAGTCATTTGCTACTTATTTGATGTTCACTTACAGAGAGTTGCTAAAGATAAATGTTATGATGTAGAATCTTCATATTACATTTCTTCAAAGACAACAAAAAACGTACTCGCAATTGCTATTCTGTGGCAAAACATAAACCTTACCTGGAATAGCGATTGAGTGTGATTTAGGATATTTTGCTAATAAAATAGTGGATATTTTGCTAATAAAATGCACCTGAAGAATAGAACGAGAGCTTTAAATCTGGTGTGCAAAGGCCTGTTCTCACCAGGGATGATAACTATAAAGATAACAGTAAAGATGCAGTTCTAAAAATTGTTCTCAACATTAAAGAACAGCAGAGTCCACAGCTAAAGACACAGAGAAATTATATTGTTGGAATCACTTTTTAGATTACACTAACGCAATACATCTTCTGACGTTTTAGTGTGGATTTTTTAACATAAAACATTGAAAACTGATATTTGAAATTATTTAAAAAATGAAAAGATACTTTAAATGTGAAATTAAAACCACCAGTAGGTGGCAGCAGTTCACTCTAAAGAGTCATTGCAATTGATTTAAATCATTTAAATGGTTGATTCATTAACAAAATACTGTCATAGGTTGCCCAGAGATGCAAAACAATGCTGTGGCTGTGTTTGTAATGATTTTTGTTGGTGAAATAAAGCAAAACTGTCAATATGGTGTCTAAAACGTAAGTCTCTTGATATTAACTTATTGTTTATTAAACTGCTATATGAAATCACAATCACATTTGTAACCATGCTGATTTTAAGAAAAAAAATGGCACTCTTCGTGTGATATTGATTAACTATATGAAATGGTATAAATATATCAATTTTCTGCCCCCTCATCTTGAATTATGTGATCATTCTTAATGCATATTAATAGACTCAATCATGCAGTGAAAGAACATACTCTAAACACATATGCGCACTAAGTTAGTCTAAACAGACCAATCAAATATTCGTGAATGTCTGCACTCTGTATGTTTTGTTTGGTTTTTGCAATATACTCCATAATGTAATGATGTCTCGCTAGTTAAGTATTTGCACTAAACCTGCACAGATTTGGCTTCCATGAACTTCCCTAAGAAATTAATGAGTGAACATATCTTACGAACAGTAACCCGCCAAATTGGCTAGTAATTTAACAGCGTCATCGTTTTTTACAGATGTTAATTTCAAACCCTGATAAAGTATAATAGTATATTATAAAGTATAAATACAAAGTATCAACAAAAATTGACATCAAAATTAAACACGATTTCACTAAAAATTTGCGTTTGTGTATTTTAATGATTTTTATAGTCTCACACTATTAGGTTAGCAACATACACCAATTTGTTTTAAAATTGATAGAGAATTGAGTCTACAGTGATGTCTGTCTAGGTGAAGTCCTATTTGTACAACACAAATTAGTTCCAAATGGTCACTTACGAGTTTCCATTTCAGTTCTCTAGGTTTTGGAACAAAGGCAGTGACAGATTTGATCTAAATCTGTTAGATCTACAATATGCAAAACTAGTATTTCTTTGTAGTTTCTAGTAGTCTTCACAACAAGCCATAAATATCGAAGAGTACAAATTTGCGGTGTTCTATCTATTCCTACACATCTAAAAACATGAAAAGAATTAATTTCTTTATTGATAATCAAACAATTTCAGGCAGTCGCTATTTGCACGAAGTGTAAATAGTAATAGATGCTATTTACACTGTGCAAATAGCAGTATTTTCTTCGCAGTTTGTGCCAAAGTGCCAATAGCAACAGATTCTATTTATACAATGTTAAAATAGCAGTATTTTCTGATATTTATACTACTTATTGCAAATAGTGGCAAATATCTGCACCTCGTTATTGGAGTACATTATAAACAGTATGCAATAATAACGTAGTAAGTGTACATTTCTATTAAAATTATTAAATGGATGCTGCCTTATTGGGACAATAATGCCCTCCCTACACCCCTTGAATTTTTACTGAAAATCAATGTTTTGTCAATGTGATATGAGACATAAAAAGAGAGAAAAACGAGTTCGGCAAAACAATTGGTTTTTGCTCTATTTTGGATCAAATAAATGCAGCCTTGGTGAGCAGAAAAGCCTTATTTTCAAAAACATTATTGTATATAATTTAATTACTCAAATTTTGTATTAATTAATTACTTAATTTTTACAAAAATACTATATATATATATACACATACATACATTTAATTACTAATAAATTTGTGAGAAGAAAAGCCTTCTTTTCAAAAACATATTATATATAATTTAATATCAATTAATATTTATTATGTATTTTATATATATAATTGTGTTTTGTAATATGTGAGTAATTACTTAATACAAAATTTGAGTAAATGTTTTATTTTCATTTAGCATTTTAATTTTATTTTAAGTTTTAGTTATTTTGTAATATACTTTTAGTGAGCATAACAGCCTTCTTTTCAAAAACATTATTATATATAATTAAATTACTATTTTTTTTTATATAAATAAAATGTATTTATTATTCCAATATTACAAAAATACAATATATATATATATATTATACGTTATACACTTTACCATCTACACCACTGGTGGACGGAGTTGGTGTAAATAGCCTATGCCAACAAGGCAGGCTACTTGCACTTAGTGTAAATAGACACTCCGATTAAATAACAAAAGCTACTTTCTTCTTGTTTATAATATACAGATTTGTATACACCACAGTCACCGTACCTTGTCATTTGCTGTGGGTCTCATGATAGCAACTCTGTCGTATTGTCTGCGCAGCAATGCTAACACAGCATCAAAGCGGCCCTAAAAACATTCACATAACAGAACAATACACAGAAGCACAAAGGGATTTGTACAATACATACATTACCACAGTTATCCAACAATGAAAAGCCAATGTGCTGACAGACTTAAACTTACTTTAATGGGCGTGTACCATTTGTCTGGCGCTGGGGCCTGATATATTGGCGGTGGTCTGGGTGGGGGTCTTTTTACAGGCTCTTCATACTCCTCCTCTGGCATTTTGACCACAGCATTTTTGGCTTTCGCTAACCGCGCCCCTTCCTCTGTAGAGCCCTTTTCACCCCAGCGAACCTGTGGATGTTGTAAGCTTAAGTATACATCTATAGAACATTTGTTTTCGTTCTTTTGGAGCGCATTGGATTGATGAGTTACCTCCATGCGTGTGATGCCACCAGGCCCTCGGCCACCATAGTAAGACGCATCCACTGTAGGCCATTTCTTCTTCGGCAGAGGGTCCTCCTCAGGTTCCTGTAAGATACAGTTTACCAAGCATTTCAAGAAATCAGCAGTCCTGCAAATTAAAATTTATTTCAAGCCCAAATGTACTATACCTACAGGAATTGGGCGTGGAGGCGGAGGGCGAGATGGGGGTGGATCTCTAATTACCTGTCATATGAGAAGAAGAACAGTCCTTAAAAATAGTAATATTTCATTAATATAAACATTTGTGGAAAATAAGATAAGATGTGTTTCTGTAGTGCTCACCACAGTGCAGCAGAGAGGCCAGAACCACCAGAGCACAAGTAAACCCAACAACACCAGCAGCACAAGGATGACAATGACTATCACTAGCCCATCAGACTATGATGAATGAAAAGAAAACGTTTGATTCAAAATCATAAAAGTGTGCAAATATTGTGTATAATTACCTTTATTTGAAAAGGATGCATTCAGTTGATCAAAGGTGACAGTATGTTACAAAACCTTTCTATTTCAGTTTTTTTTTTACTTTCTATTTATCAAAGAATTAAAAGAAAAAATGTACACAATAGTTTTCAACATTGATAATAATCAGAAATGTTTCTTGAGCAGCAAATCATATTAGAATGGTTTCTGAAGGATCATGTGACACTGAAGACTGGAGTATGGAGTATGCTGAAAAAAAATAAAGCTAAAAAAATTTGTTTCGCATCACAGGAATAAAGTACATTTTAAAATATATTCAAAAAGAAAAGAGTTATTTAAAATTGTACAAATATATAACACTGTTACTGTTTCTGCTATATTTTGGATTAAATAAATGCAGCCTTGGTGAGCAGAAAAAACTTATTTTCAAAAACATTATTGTATATAATTTAATTACTATAATTTTTTACAAAAATACGACATATATAATTGTGTTTTGTAATATGTGAGTAATTACTTAATACAAAATTTTAGTAAATGTTTTATTTTCATTTATTATTTTAATTATGTACTTTTTAGTGAGCATAACAGCCTTCTTTTCAAAAACATTATATATGTAATTGAATTACACTTTTTTATAAATTATTTACTCAAATATTACAAAAATACTATATATATATATATATTTATATATACACACACACACACACACACACACGCACACACATTTAATTACTAATAAATTCAGCTTTAGTGAGCAGAAAAGCCTTGTTTTCAAAAACATAATTATATAATTTATTTTTTTTATTAAATACTCAAAAAAGGAAAAAAATATATATATATATAATTGTATTTTTGTCATATTTGAGTAAACTTTTTTATACATCATTTTATTTTAAGTTTTATTTTGTTATGTGCTTTTTATTGAGCAGAAAAGCTTTCTTTACAAACAGCCTTCTTTACAAAAAATATATATATATTAATATAATTGTGACGATAGCCCCAGAGACGAGACAGGAGGCGTGCGGATCCATACGCAGACTTTTATTAGAATACATATTCATAGTCAGGCAGGCGGGAGGTCAGACAGGGGCGAACGGGAGCAAGACAGTAAATCCAACAGAATAGTAGTGTCCAAGCGAACGGGTCCGTGGGCTGGCAGCGATCAGAGGGATAATCCAAAGACGAAGCGGGGGTCGATAGGCGGGCGGAGAACGATCAGGAAACCAGGAAACTACGAGGGGTCGACAACGGGGAAAACTAGACTAGGGAAACGCTCAGAAATAACGGCCGGGGCAAGTTATGACTTCGCAAAGAAGTACTGGATGGAAGCTCTATTTATACAGGAAGTGACAGGGGCTAAAGGTGAGAGGTGACGAACGGGGCATGAGAGAGGGGTTATGGGAAATGGAGTCTGTAAAGAGTCTATAAGGAAACACAGTGGAGAGGTGGCTCCCTCTAGAGGGGAAAAAAGGGAGCCACAACGGTACAGTTCATGACAATAATATTTTATATATATATATATAGTGTTTTTCATTTTTGTGATATGAGTAAATCTGTTATAATTTAATTTATCATTTTAATTTTATTTTAACTTTTATTCATTTTGTTAAGCACTTTTTTATTTTTTGATTTCATTTATTTTTGTAAGTTTATTATTAAGTAATATTAGTAATTTAGTATTTAAAGTTTTTTTATTTTAGTCTAGTTTCGTTTTTTAGCAAATTTATGTATTATTAAAGTTGGTTTGTTAAAAAAAAATTATTGTGTACTTACACATGTGGTGGCATATATTGTGATTGGACTTGAAATGAAAGACTGGCCATTATTCAGACTAATGAGCACTTCGAGGGAGCTGTTGAGAGAGGGAAAGTCCGTTAGTACATGATTAAATGCCAGAGGCGGAGGCAGTTCATGAGACCAACAGAGCTGTATTGCAATGAAGTATTGTTTTTAAAACAACAAGATGAATGTCTCTTGAACAGTCTCTTTCATCTGTTCAAAACAAACTTGGCCATGACGAAAAACAAACGATGCCTCATTTGGCATGTCTCTTTAAGGCAAACAAAAATGCTCTGCCGTCACACACGCTGCTTTGTTTGAGCTCTGCACTGAGCCTGCTCCTTATCAGTTGTCTATTAGCTAAGCTATAAACAGAAACCGAGATAAACCCCGCCGGGAAAAGATGATAAACTTCTCTTTGCATGTCGGTTTGTAACAGCTGTAGCTCTGAATGGAGAGCCACTGTTCTCCCACAGGATTTGGTCCAATGCCACTTACTGTCCAACCTCGGTCAACACTGGAGCTGGACACAACACGTAATTATCCTTCACTGCACTCGGCTTCTCGTCTAGAAGAAAGAGAGAGCAGCATGAGATCGTTGTAAAATGCCAAATACAGGCTGAAACACAGAGGCCTTATTTAAGAAAGTGGCTGCGTGAAACTTCCCATCAGCTAAAAAGAGCAAGAGCCTCTCGAGGCCATGCGGAGTTTAGGATCTCTCTTGCTAGCAAAAAATAAAAACATTGTGGCTTACTGTGGCTTACTTATTCATTTGCTGAATGGGGAGGTGAATTATATGGCTTGTTTTGTAAGGCCTATTTTTGTGGACAGAGCATCTGGTTATGTTTTATAATAGAAGGAATGCATTGAATGGCTTACTGTAAGGGTCCTGTTGATTGACAGATAAAGTGCAGACCACACCCTCTGAAGTTCTTCCCTGTGTGAATCCCCTTCCTCGCAAAACAATGTTGAAAGTTTCTAAAACACAGTATTTACACTGAAATTAGACATGATCTTGAGTTCAAAATGATAAAATCAGGTGATGCCCAATTCCGATTTTTTGACATCCAGCTTACATCTTTTGAATATCTGCCTATATGCCATATGCTTAGACACTGACCTAGAAACAGGGTTGCCAGGTCTGCAAAACAAACCCAGCTAATCAAAACTATTTCACAATTTCACAAAAACTCACATATATCACAAAACCGCATGAGGTGGGTTTTCAGGCAATTCAAAAAAGGAATATTTTATGCTTGGTGAAACAACCTATTGACCTGGAAACAGAGTTGCCAGGTGTGTGAAACAAACCTTCCCCAATTGCTAATTAAAACTAGCCCAAAACTAACATAGATTTTCTACTACATCGGGGGTCCTCTCCCTTGAAAATCGCCTTCTGCAGGGAGGAAAAGATGGCTTTAACATGCAAACTAAACAACCCACTGCAAATATGTAAAAGAAGGCCATTTCCGCAGGAACACCACAGACTTGGCAACACTACACAGAAAAAAGTCAATGTCAGTTGCTACTAGCTGCGTTTCCATTACCCTTCAAATTGCGCAAAACGAAATTGTGAATTAAAAAATACACCCAATAAAAAAAGTCAATTTCACAAAAACCTCCAAATAGCGCAAAAAAACTTTTATGCTTGCATGAGGTGTTTTTTCAGGCAAATCAAAAAAACTGCATAACTGCCTTTATGCTAGCTTTATGCTACAACCCAAATTAGACATTGATCTGGACACAGGGTTGCCAGGTTTGCAAAATAAACCCAGCCCAATTGCTTAAGTGTAAGACAATTTCCACAGGAAAATCGCAGACTTGGCAACACTGTACAGAAAAGAGTCAATGTCAGTCGCTAATACCTTTGTTTCCATTACTCTTCAAATTGCTTAAATCAAAATTGCGAATTAAAAATACACTCAATGGAAAGATGTCGATTTCGAAAAAACTCCTATATATTGTAAAAAGTTTTTACGCTTGTACTAGGTGGGGTTTCAGGCAAATCGAAAAAAGAAAAATTTACATAAAACTACATAAGTGCCTTTATGCTATACACTTGCCGAAACAACCCAAGTTAGACATTGACCTGGAAACAGGGTTGCCATGTCTGCGAAACAAACCCAGCCCAACTGCTAATCAAAACTAGTAAAAACTAATGTAGGGGTTTCTACTACGTTGGGGGTCCTTTCCCTCAAAAATCACCTTCTGGGGGGAGGAGAAGATCACTTTAACATGAGTGTAAAAGTAGGCAGTTTCCACAGGAAAACTGCAGACTTGGCAACACTGCACAGAAAAAACTCAATGTCAGTCGCTAATACCTGTGTTTCCCCTACTCTTCAAATTTGCAATCAAAATTGCAAAACATCAAAACATTTTATAAATGTCAATAAAAATCTATTATAGCGAAATTATAGTGTTTTCTATTAACCAATGTTATGCAACTAAAACAATTTTTTCCTCTCGCAATAAGTTATGACGGATGATGTTGGTAGGTTTATGTATATCGCAGCCAGCATACTAGCCATTATTTTTAATTGAAAAAGATATCTTCAGCAAAACAGCACAAACAGAGACTCTTCTGGGTCGCTTCTGAAATGTGCCACAGCATTATAAACCCAAACATTGACTAGACTGGCAGCGTCAGAGCCATAATGCAGTGGAAATAAGCAGTTACCCAAACATTAATGGCAAGGAAAGCCCCTTATACTTGAGACCGGCCACATATATAGTACATTAAAGAATGGTCATTTGACTGTTACATACACCAAGTGACCTGTAAATGTGAAAAAACTGTTTCCATTGCAGTTTTACTAAATTGCCTGAAAAAGCACCTTATGTGAGCGTTGGAATTGGAAATTGGAATTGGGTCACTTGAACCATGTAAAGTAAATGTAGCCTTAGACATACCATTCACGCAAATGCTGGAGGGCTCAAGGTTAAAAATCTCTACACAGGATTTCTTTAAAATCTGTCAACACAAATAAAAGTCAATTAGAAGGCAGCATATAAACCGCATGTAATAAAAGCAGTCTTTGTGTGTGCTAAATCTCACCGAATTTACAATGTTTTTGAGGGCATGGAATCCATCCACAACAGGAAACACTTGATCCTTGCTGTCTGCAATATCTTTAAGCTATGAAAACATATTAAAACTGGCATATCAGAAATTAGTTTTCTTTTCATCTCACATTGCTGTAGCTGCCAATTCTTGAAGCAATCTTGCTACCATTTCCCAAGCCAGAATCAATCTCTTGCTAATGTAAAATGGGCCGGATATGTGCTCTGCAGAATGCGATTACTTTCAGCATCCTGCCCGGACAACTCATCCACCAAAGTCAATATAAAGGATCCCTCTGTTACACTAATGCTGTTACTAATGGACATGAGAAAAACAATCTTGTCATGACAACAACATTTCTATGACAGCAATACACCAACAACTGATGAACTATATTAGATTCAGACAAAATCTTATAAACTAGATTTTTTTCTGAAGAAAACTGCTTAATGATGCAAGTCAAAAGAGTCCACTCCCAAGTTTATATGATATTGTAGTCTCTAGATAATATAATATTGAATGTAAGTCTATTGGATTTTCGGTCCATTTTATTATGCAATAGATAAAAAATTGTACATCTTTAATATTTAGGCTACAGCAGGTTCCATCTCTCTGCTTAAAAGTCTTACCTGGTTTGCATCAAAGTCGTTCACGCCAACACAGTATACACGTGCACCATACTGTCTCACCTGATCAGCCTGAGAACATGAATGGGGAATTCATTAAACACTTTATTTAATATTTTATTAGTGATTGTGACCCTGGACCACAAAACCAGTCATTCATTTTTTAAAACAGAGATTTATACATCATCTGAAATGATGTATGGTTTGATATGATAGGACAATATTTGGCCGAGATACAACTATTTAAAAATCCGGAACCTGAGTGTGCAAAAAAAAATCTAAATATTGAGAAAATCGCCTTTAAAGTTGTCCACATGAAGTTCTTAGGAATGCATTTTTACTAAATAAAATTAATTTTAGATGTATTTACAGTAGGAAATTTATGAAATATCTTCATGGAACATGATCTTTACTTAATATCCTAATAATGTTTGGCATAAAAGAAAAATAGATAATTATGACGCATACAATGTATTTTTGGCTATTTCTACAAATATACCCATGCTACTTAAGACTGGATTTGTGGTCCAGGTTCACAATTAATATGCATAATATTAATATAAACTAGGGGTCGACGATTACTGGCCGATTATCGGCACTGATATTAAGCATTTTTATGGTTATCGCTATTGGCCATTTTCAAAATTTGCAGATAAAATAATTTAAAAGCATTAAAACAAAGTTTTTGTCAGAGTCCTTGTTATTCTTAATTTTGACATTTTTTACACCAGACATATATATTGGTTCAAAATATTGGTTATTGGTTTGCTTGATCTGTAATAATCTGTATCGGCATCAGCCCTAAAAAAGACACATCGGTCCTAATATAAACCCAGAACAAGTTGGATGATATTAACCCCTTAATTGTCACTGTCTCCTCTGTGGGATGCCTCAGTTTACTTCACCATTTTACAAATAAATCCTAATTTAATCATGACAAACTATACAGTATATCATTGGAAAGGTATATATATATTTTATAATATATATTTTTATATTTTTTTGTGTTAAAAATTATGTAGGAAAAGTAATAGCTTAATTTATGACAGAAGTGCTCCTCAAAAAATCTACTTCATAAAAGGAGTTCTGACCTTTGTCACAAAAAGACTTTATAATTATATAAATTATATATCACTTGAAAACTTAAAATCTCAAAATGCATCCTTTGAAAACCATTTTAAAATCAGACATTGCATTACCATGGAAAATGTACATCAAAATCATATTATCAAATATTTTCATTCATGAATTATAAAATAAATAAGTTTGAATACTGCATTTTCACGCCTATGTTCACAAATGGGAGTGACAGTTAAAGGGTTAAATATCTCAACATACTAATTTTATATAGATTCAAAAATATAACAGTTTCAATGTAATAAATGCATAAGTTATGCAATTGTTCATATATGGTCCATTCTACAGAACTGGAAAAACACATTTATGTTTTCTAAGTTCCTTTTATTATCTATTTAAACCCACAATAATATTTAAAATATCAGTAAGCTTAACACATACAGGTCAGATCATTTTGAGGTAAATGTGTTCAAAAGTCTGAAAATCTGTTACTTTAAGGAATGTAATTCTACAATTAAGCACACTTTTTTGGGGAGTTATACAATAACATTTTGTTTTTATATGTGTACAACTGTTCAGAACTGTGCTAGCTAACCATGTGTGTTGATTAGCATCTTTAAGTTAGGTTCAAAAGTATCTAAAATTGTCACTACCGAAACAGTTTCGACCAAAACATGTCATCATTGTTTCGGTAATGACAAAAGGAAACACATAGTCCTTTATTTGGGGGAAATAAACAAAATTTTAGTACAGTTAGGCAAATTGTTTTATGTTTTACTGTTTTAGTAGTGTTTATGTAAGTTAAAATTCTGTAATGTGATGTGGTCGCTACCAAAACATGCGCGGTCAAAAACCTGATGTTTCGTTAAAAAATAAAGTATACTGAAATATCAACTAAGATGTTATGATTTTTTTGGTTCAATGAATATTTAAACTAATGAAATCAGTATGATAAACCTTTTGCCTTTTACAGAAGAAAAATTGGATTCAAAATACAACAAATCTCATAAATCACACTTGAAATATTGTTAAAATTGTTAAAATTCTGAAAACTTTTTAATAAAATAGAGAAAAAAAAAAAAAAAAAAAAAAAAATATATATATATATATATATATAATATATTTACACCCTATATACCCTTCTTATGAAATTATATATTATTGTGTTTCGGTAGTGACAAATTTGGCCAGAGGACAAATATTCCAAAACTTTCTGAAAATACAACCTGTTATGGCCCATATGTAGTTTGGAGCTTTACCTCTTTCACAGCAAGGTCATGTAGATAGACCTCCAGCTTCCCATCAGTCAGTGCAATAATGATGCTGGATGCTCTTGCACCCTGGGTAATCATTTGTTCTGATACCTAAATTGTTCATATTTGTTATGATCACTGACATATAGTATGAGAAAAAAGATGCAATGTATGTTTATGATAAGAAGCTACTTGCCTTTTTTAGCCCCTCGTGCATGTAGGTATTACCAGCAGGTCTGATCTTGCTCAAACTTTGCAGACCATTATCAATAGCTGCCCTAAACACCCAGGCAAATACATTGGCTTTATGCTTTTTATGCATCTGAGATACAGTAAGATTAAACAAACAATAGCCTACCTGTCTCCAGTGAGAGGCAAGACTACTTCTGCTCTAGAGGAAAAGACGATGAAGGACACCCTCATTTTTGGGCTATAGGAAGTAGAAACATTCAGTTATGAATTGTAAAATCAAATTTACTCTCTGGGTGGGTAAGAAAAATCATATGTTTTCTGAAATACTCTGATATATAAGTTTATGGCAGCGCAGTGATTGGTGTAAATTACTACTATGGCACTATTTGAGGTTGACCATTGTGCCCAAACTTGCATTAACTAGGTCACCATACCACACACTAATCCAAACACACATCTAAAGTTAAATATAGTAATCTAAAATTAAGTTTATTTTAAGTTGCACACATGTGCAAGAGATTGAGACGCAGACAAGTGGTTTGTACCAGACAAGACGTCGAGTGTGGCAGTGCTGAAACTCTATCCCATTCAATAGCTTTTGTATTTTGTTAGTTGGTTATAAAATGCTTTTAACGTATAGTTTCTTACCTTACAAAACGATTAGTCAGTTGTTCCACAAATCCATAGATCTCCATCCAGTTGTCAGACACACTGCCTGACCTAGAATGATGGTGAACATTAGTGCTTTACAAGATAAACAGGGCCATATAAGGGCTCCTGAGAGCTATGTAGAAAAAAAGAAAACTGTAGGCTACCTAAAAATACCAGGACTTATAATGAGCTCTGTGGAGTTATTATTTTTATTGATAATATTTCAGTCAGCCGTTAGAAAGCAAGAGAGAGAGAGGTGTGGGCATGTGTTTGAACGTTTCATAAACACACAGTCTATAAAACATATAGACATACACAGCCAGCGAAACGCTGTCAAACTTACCGATCCAACACAAAGTATAAATCAAAGGCTCCGTGGCAGGACCCATCGTCTCCCTTCCCAAATGAAGTCAGGAGCGAGATGCAGAAAAGTTGGAGGACCCAAGTGGCTTTATTGGCATGATCGCTGTCTCCTCTCATTCCTGTCATGTGCTGCACGTTGTTGTTGTTATGGGAACCCGTCAAATCCAGCGATAGAAATGCAGTTGACGCGCATGGACGGAGCGCGCACTTATTTCACTCCTGCATGTGCATGACAGGACGCGCACCACCGAACAATAAAAGAACCTTTAAAAGCCACTCCTGCTGCGGTCGT
Source organism: Cirrhinus molitorella (assembly GCA_033026305.1). Taxonomy (NCBI): domain Eukaryota; kingdom Metazoa; phylum Chordata; class Actinopteri; order Cypriniformes; family Cyprinidae; genus Cirrhinus; species Cirrhinus molitorella. The sequence continues at coordinate 28,217,744 of CM065139.1, read as the reverse complement.
CAGGAGTCGTTATTCGTTTTCTCTCGTTTTCAAATATCCATCTCCTCCAGATTGATTTCATTCCGTGAAGTTTTTCTTTTTTATTCAAAGCGGGTCCGGTTTACGCTGCACATGAACACATGATTCACTGCACATGCGCCAAAGGGGAGACGCGCTCCTTACACAACAGCATGTGATCTTGTACATAAAAAGTGCAAGGGTAGTTTGAGAGCACCATAAAACGAATATATACGAAATTAAAGGCATAGAAATACAATAAGTTCCGTTTGAGCTTTAAAACGTTAGATATCATGCAGGTAAAGACATTATAAACAAATTAACACAAATGGATCAGATATTACCTTATTCACGTTTCCTCCCATCATTTGTAAATTTTATGGGCCTGGCTTCCGGTCTTATCTGCATACAGATATTTTTAGTTGTAAAAAACAACTGGTTTTGCTGCTTGATATTGCAAATTGATGTTACCATATTATTTTAATGTATTGTCTTTATTATGAACACACTGGTTTGTAGTGCAAACACTTTTACCATTTACTGCACATTGTTATTCTTCCCTTATATCCCTATAGCGGCTAATAAACCAGAACTCTCACGCATAGGCTTACTTCCTAGATTCCTAGAGGTTTATTAATCCTAGATTAATGATTTGCCTTTTCCTCAAAACATCAATATTTCAGTTTACTTTTGAAGTAGAACTTTTTTCAAGAACAAAAAATAAGTACTTGACTAACATTTAAATTGTATAATGTCATTTTAGATAATTGTTATCATAACATGTTGTCATTAATTCCAGAATATACTGATTGTTATATTTTTTTAATTATTTGTATTTTAAATGTTATTGTATTATATTTTATATTAAAAATGTTTGCTGTGCATAACCACACATGACAATCACAAATTAAAATAGATAAATCACAAATCTCAAAAAACACAAAATAAAATAAAACTCAGGTGTGAAACAGTATTAAACACTTCAGAAATCTCCAAATATATTTTGGAATGGCACATCCAAAATTAAATGTCAAACTACAAATAATTTATCTGAACATTAACCACAAAAATATATTTTTTAATAATGTAAATATGTGATAATTTATCAGATGGTTGAATCAAAAGGATTTAATTGCAACAATTTTAGCATTTATTTATTTATTTATTGGTGAAAAATATATTCTATTTAAATATTCTTTTTAATGTCTTATTAATCAAATAATTATGTATATAATTTATTATTATTATTATTTTTTTTTTATTATTATTATTATATTTTTTTTAAAATCACAACTGTTTCCTAAATAAATAATAAATCAACATGTAGGATTTTTGGAGTAATGATGCATCACAGGAATCAAGTCTATTTAAACAGAAAACCATTATTTTAAATTGCAATAATATTTCACAATATTGCAGTTTTTCTCTATTTTTAATCAAATAAACGCAGCCTTGATGAGCAGAAAAGACTTATTTTAAAAAATCGTACTGATTCCAAACTTGTTTTTGAATGGCAGTATAGATAGATAGATAGATAGATAGATAGATGGAGTAAAGCGCACCTCTCAGGCCTGTATGTGAACGTTCATAATCGCCTGCAGTCATAACACTGGCCAGTGATTATTCACCCCTGAACGCACTGCTGTTGATATGAAAGTAATGAGCTCATCTCAGCGATCTCAGGTTAGACGTTTGAGCCGAGACGTTGAAGATCAGTGCTCAGAAAAAGCGACACTGACCCAGTACGACTCATGTTAGGGATAAGCAGGACAGGTCGGGGGATCGGGGGCGGAGTCATGCCATTGTTTCCCACAGATAAATGATTGCGTTTATAACTTAAGAATCATCGCTCGGAGCATCCATATCAGGACACTCCAAGACACCGACTCACTCAACTGAGAGGATTTTATCCATGCTCAAGACTAAAATGGTAAGATGCGTTTATGATGATAATTTAAACCCTAATTAAAAACACAGAAAGTGAATTACAATGTGTTCTCTCAGGGTCCAGAAGAAAGAGCGCGTTTTCTGCTGGACTCAGCGGCTGCGCTGAGCAGCATCAGCACCTCTCGAGCCGTGCCTGCAGGAGCTGTGCTCGGGCCATGTGCTCTAACACACACCTCCCTCTGTGACAGCATCGCTTTCATCGCCTGCAAGTGCACGGACAGACGAGATACCGCCTATGTGCTGCAGGTAATGACTCCTGTTTATTTTGCATTTGATAACTTTACCCTTAAATTAGTGTTGTCAAATCGATTAATCGCGATTAATCACATAAAAAAGTGTTTACGTAATGCTTGTACTGTACATGTATGTACGTGTGTGTGTGTGTGTGTGTGTGTGTGTGTGTATATATATATATATATATATATATATATATATATATTTACGTTTACATATATTATGTAAACACAAACTTTTTTTTGATGTGATTAATTGTGATTAATCGATGTGCTAGCACTACTTTTAAATATTAGAAATCTAAAACTATATCTAAAACAATAGGTTCCTGCCCTTAATGTGAATATTTTTGGTTGTATTACAAATAGTAAATGTATTCATTTTCATATCTTGAGGACAGATCTTTTGCTTTTTTCAGATGGACCTATCAGCATCCAGTGAATGTCTGCAGATGATTCAGTCGGCCAGGAACACAGAGGAGCAAAATCTAGAGGCATATATTAAGAACAGTCATCTATTTTTCAGAGCCATAAAGGATATTCCTGAAAACACAGAGCTTTTTGTTTGGTATGGGAGAGATCTAGCCAAACTGCTTGGCCTCAGCACGGAGCAAAAGAACACAAAAGGTTTGAATGCATTATATATTTATGCAGTGTTTCAGAATGAATCATCAGTGTTTTTGAATAAATCAGTTAAGTGAATAATTCAGTGACTCACTGATAAAGACAGGTACTTATTTCGTTCAAGAATGCATTAGTGTTTTTGAACAAATTGACTGAATGAATGATTCCATTAATCACTCATGTTTCATGGCTGAATGAATCAGTGATTTTGAATAAATCAGTTAAGTGAATAATTCAGTGACTCACTGATAAAAACACTAATTCAATGACTCACTGATAAAGACAGTCACTTGTTTCATTCAACAATGCATCAGTGTTTTTAAACAAATAGGCTGAATGAATGATTCAATGAATCACTCATGTTTCATGACTGAATGAATCAGTGTTTTTGAATAAATCAGTTAAGTGAATAATTCAATGTCTCACTGATAAAGACAGTCCCTTGTTTTTTTCAAGAATGCATTAGTGTTTTTGAACAAATTGACTGAATGAATGATTCCATTAATCACTCATGTTTCATGACTGAATGAATCAGTGATTTTGAATAAATCAGTTAAGTGAATAATTCAGTGACTCACTGATAAAAACACTAATTCAATGACTCACTGATAAAGACAGTCACTTGTTTCATTCAACAATGCATCAGTGTTTTTAAACAAATAGGCTGAATGAATGATTCAATGAATCACTCATGTTTCATGACTGAATGAATCAGTATTTTTGAATAAATCAGTTAAGTGAATAATTCAATGTCTCACTGATAAAGACAGTCCCTTGTTTTTTTCAAGAATGCATCAGTGTTTTTGGATGAATTGGCTGAATGAATGATTCAATGAATCACTCATGTTTCATGACTGAATGAATCAGTGTTTTTGAATAAATCAGTTAAGTGAATAATTCAATGAGTGTTTTTGGATTCAATGAATCACTCATACATGTTCATTACTGAATGAATCAGTGTTTTTGAACAAATTTAAAGACTCACCAATAAAGACAGGTCACTTGTTTTGTTCACGTATCCATCAGTGTTTTTGAATGAATTAGTTGAATGAATGATTCAGTGAATCACCCATACATTTTTCAATACTAAATAAATCAATAATTTGTTTTTTTTAATCTAAAATATAACAATGTTTAAACTGTTGTTATAAATTTTTACTTGAAATGGTAAAACAAGCATTTGACCGATTTTTGGAAATTGTAATTGCATATTTAAAAATATATACAGATAAAAAAAAACAAAAAAACATGAATGATTCAATGGCTCACTCATGTTTGTTACTCATGATTTATTAATTTCTGAAATAATTTGTGTTTTTAAACAAAAAACGTAATAAATGATTAAATAAATGATTCAGTGACTTGTCCCCCACCTACTGTCGATACATAAAGGTTTCACTAAAATGTAAAATTGTTTTACCTCTTCTCTTTCAGGTTTTATGTGCTCTGAATGTAAACAAAGTTTCCTCTTTGAGTTTCCTCTGTTGGCACACAAGAGATTTTTCTGCATAATGAAACCTACAAGCTTCTTGAAGGAACCCATGTATAAACCTGCCACAAACTTCCACAATTTAGCACGAGAGCTGGAGAACTGCAGGAAAAGTCATCCCGCAGATGCAAAGAGCCCTAAAAGAAGACGTTCTGTTGAATCAGACACAGATGAGAGTGATGGCGAACCGTCATCTTTTGATACCCATGGAGATGAAAAGGTATTAGTGAAAAGGTTTTGTGTTAATGGAGTGAATAGACGTTCTTTGTCATCCGGCAGCAAAAAGTCTTTCAGCGAGGGCCGAAATTCTCCATGCAGCCAACCACAATGCCATGACAACCACACAGCAGACCCAGGCAACCAGCATTTGAAATCCACTACAACAGCGACCAAGTCTGCGTTTACCACTAGAGTGTCAAACAATGTACAAGGTGTCAAGAACAAGAAAAGCGCGTTAACGCAACCTTCTCAAATCACGTCTCATATCATGTCAGCCAGTCTTACCAACAACCTAATCCCTAACCAGTTGGTAATCCACCCCAGCATTATTCCACTCAACCTCCACAGCTCTGCTTTACTAAACATGGATCTTCCAAAACAGTCAGCTCTTCTTCCCAGCGCAAACCTTTGGTCCAAATCCTCCCGGCTTCGGCTTCCACAAGCTACTAGTTTTCAGACACTGCTGACCCCTTCTCTCTCTTCTCTTGGTCTACCTATGCAGAACTGGTGCGCTAAATGTAACCTTTCTTTCCATTTGACATCAGACCTGGTGCAACACATGAGGTCGCACCACAAGAGGGCGCTGTCAGATGAGAGACAGTCGAGGCACAGGAACGAGAGGCTAAAGTGTACAATATGTAAGGAAACGTTCAGAGAGCGTCATCACCTCTCACGTCATATGAGCTCTCATATATAAGCTCATGTAAAAAAAAAAAAAATAAAAAACTAACAAATAAAACCATGTTGTTCTGCAAGTTCCCCCCCGCAAGTTGTTTTTTTTAATCATTTACATTAAAAATAATGTATATTAAATATCAGCCTTAAATTTAAATGCAATTCTCAATAAGCTTGTTATATATTTTGTGATATATATTGTGTTTTTGCATTAGTCAATGCCAATGCCATCAGAGAATGTGAAGGAGCATCACTTACTAAACATAAAAATAATGTTTAATATTTAGATTTGTTAGGTACATTTTTATAAATAGTAGATCTTAAATAATGATTGTTTACGAAACTATACATTTGAATAAAATGCTTATTCAAGCAAATCTGGCAAAATTGAGCCAAATTATTTGGGAAATTTAAAATAGAAATCTATTGTTTTTTTAATAACACTGTATTTTACGTATGGTGCACCTTTGTGTTTATGCTCTAATGTATTTCAAGAAACTAAATAAATATCATTTGAAAACAAGTTCACCATGTTTTATTGTCCTTTTAAAATTATTTTAAGCATTTTTGTGAATATTTGTATTATATAACCAAATAATAGCTTTTTAACTATGAAACAACATTCAATTTCTAATAAACTTTTTGTGAAATAATTCTAAAAAGCACAAACACATTCTTGTTGTCGTTCATTTAAATGGCTTAACATTTTATGTAAAATTTTTCTAAATTGGTCACATGTCGTAGTAGCAATACTAGTTTGACCAGTAGGTGGCGCAAAAGTACTTGTTTATTTGTTTTCCATCTATTAACTGATTATTGCTAATGAATAAACTATAATCAAAATACAGAAATTGAACAAATTATATGAATATTAATACATATGTAAATGCATAAATATTTTCCAAATATATACTGTATGTGTGCATCTTATATACAGTTGAAGACAAAATTATTAGCCCCTTATAAAATAGTTCATTATTTTTCAAATAACTCCCAAGTGTTGTTCAACAGAAAGACAATTTTATCCACACAGCATTTTTAAACATTAAACTTTATTCTGGATGCTTTTAGGGTTTGTAATACAAACAGAAATAAATGTATAACCAATAATTTTAAAAAGTCTACTGGTCAAAATTATTAGCCCTCTGATGTTAATAGTCAATAGTGTATCCCTTTTGCTTGATAACAGCCTTTAGTCGTTTGCTCTAGTTCTCATCAAGTTTCAAGCATGTCTCCTGAGGAATGACAGCCCATTCTTCCTTAGCAAATCTCTCAAGCTCTTCCAGATTTGTTGGTCTTCTGGCACAAACTCTGGACTTTAGTGTGCCCCACAGATTTTCTATTGGATTCAAGTCTGGGCTTTGTGCAGGCCAGTCAAGTACACTCACTTTGCTCATTTGGAGGTATTTCTTCACCAGAAGTGAGGTATGCTTTGGGTTGTTATCATGCTGGAAGACAAAATGTCGACCCAAACCAAGTTTTCTTGCAGACTGTCTGAGGTTGTCTTTCAAAATCTTCTTATAGTCTTCCTTTTTCATGTTTCCTTCAACCCTGACAAGATTCCCAGTTCCAAACGCACTGAAACATCCCCACAGCATTATACTCCCAGCACCATGTTTCACTGTGGGAATGGTGTTCCTGGGGTTGAATGCCTCTCCCTTCTTTCTCCAAACATAGACAACATCTCTATGGCCAAAAAGCTCTAGTTTTGTCTCATCTGACCAAAGGACACGTTCCCAGTATGCATCACATTCCCCCAGGTTGTCCTTAGCAAACTTCATTCTAGCTTGGAGGTGTCTCTTCTTCAGAAGTGAGGTCTTTCTTGGTCTGCAACCTTGCAGTTCATTCCTGTGCAGGGCTCTAGTGACTGTCTTCGTTGAGACATCAATTCCAGACTTGGCTAGGTCATTCACTAGTGTCTCTCACTAGTTTTCTTTCCAAAGTTTTTGAAATCTTTCGCTTCCTGCCTCTGCCCGTCTTGTTCTCCACTGTGTTGGTCTCTTTAAACTTCTTGATAATGCATCTCACTGCAGTTCTTGACACTTGAAAACGCTTTGATAAACGTGTGTATCCTTGTCCATCTTTATGAGCATTAACAATTCTTTCTCTCAAGTCCAAACTAATTTCTTTTGTCTTTGCCATGATGACAGTGCATATTATTTTACTAGTTGTTTCGCTAAGATACTGATCCTCAGCTTAAGAAGAAATGTAAAGGCTTAATTAGGTTAATCAGGCAAATTAGGTTAATTTGGCAAGTCATTGGACAACAGTGGTTTGTTTTATAGATAATCAAACAAATAATTTCTTAAGGGGGCTAATAATATTGACCTTAGCAGTTTTTTTATATATTTTTTTTTATTCTTTTATTCAAGCAACTATAAGAAATCAAGACTTTCTCCAGAAGAAATAAATAATAGGAAATAATGTGAAGAAATTCTCTTGCTCTGTTAAACATCACTTAGGAAATATTCTAAAAAAAAAAAAAAAAAAAAGTACAATTTCACAGGGGGGCTAATAATTTTGTCTTCAGCTGTATATACACACATACATAAATATATAGTACACACACAAATTATTTAACATAAATTTACTTTGGATGCAATGAATCACGTTTAATTGTTTGACTAAAAGAAAAACTTCCGGTATGAATGAAAATTAGAGAAAAAAAAAAAAAAAGATACCACACAAAAGTCAGCTTAATTCAGAGATCCTTTATAGGGAAACATGTACACTGATCACATGAAACTATACACATAAAAATATCTTTTTAATATTGTAACAAATATGTTCAGTACACAAACTATAGATACCACTTACCAAAAGCAAAACAAAACAAAAAACAAAAATGTAATAGTAGAACAGGTCAGCCAGCGACATGCTCTGAATTCACCCAGGAGATCTATAGCATGTTTATAACACATTTCATTAAGGTACTTGAGGTAAATGAGATGAGTATGTTTCCTTTAGCATAGTGTTACTTTCACAATGAGAATCCAGCCTCAATTTCAGCGATGAAACCACAGAAAAGTGTCATGATTAGAAAAGTCCTTCAAAGTCTTCAGTGCCATCAGTCCTTGTGTCAGGACACAATCCCAAATTCACCGTTCACATTCTACTGAGCGACGACCTAGAGTAATGAGAAACAAACGGGATATGAAATTGAGAGCTCACATACAGTAGCATCAAATCATTGTTTAAACATAACAACGTAATGTCTAGAACAAAGGTTTTCAGAAAAAGAGTTCATACCTGAGTGAACGGCGTGTGTCCCTCTCCAGATTGTTTTCAGGACCTTCACTCTCATATGAAGCAAGCTGGAGCTCTGAAACACAACACAAATACATTTATTCCACAAACCCATTTACTTTATTTTAATGTGACGGAGTAACATTGCATGTACATACTATTAGCAATGCCAGTAAATTATGCATAATTACAAGCAATGTAAAACAAACCCTAAACCCATCCCTATATATAAGTACACAAGATAATTAATATTACTCAATAATTATGTGTAATTACACTGTAACGATGTTACCCTAAAATAAAGTGTAACTGAAACATTTATGAAATGGGTAACATCATTGTATTATTTGGAAAAGGAATTGTGAACAAAACACCTACAGCCAATTCTATTTCCACCACTAAAAAAAATTATAAAAATACATTTTTATCTCCATCTCTATCTATTTAACTGTGACTTCTCAGAATTGCGAGTTTATATCTCACAATTGTGACTTTTCTTAGAATGACGAGTTTATATCAAGCAATTGAGACTTTTCTTCTCAGAATGGTGTTTATGTCTTGCAATTGTGACATTTTTTCTCAGATTAGTGAGTTTCTCTCAACTGTGGCTTTTCCCAGAATTGTGATATATAAACTCGCAATTGTGACTTTCTCTCAGAATTGTGAGACAAACTCACAATTGTGACGTCTCAGAATGGTGAGTTCATATCTCGCAATTGTGACTTTTCTCAGATTGGTGAGTTTTTAACAATTAATTGTGACTTTACTTCTCAGAACTGTGAGATATAAACTCACAATTGTAATTTTTTTCTCAGACTAGTGAGCTAAACTCACAATTGTGATTTTTCTCAGATTGGTGAGGTTTGTGTCAATTGTGACTTTTCTCAGAACTGTGAGATATAAACTCACAATTGTACTTTTTTTTTCTCAGAATGGTGAAATAAACTCACAATTGTGACTTTCTCAGAATGGTGAGTTTCTCTCAACTGTGGCTTTTCCCAGAATTGTGATATATAAACTCACAACTGTGACTCTTAAAATGGTGAGTTCATATCTTGCAATTGCGACTTCTAGAACTGTGAGACAAACTCACAGTTGTGACTTTTCTCAGAATGGTGAGTTCATATCTCGCCATTGTGACTTTTTTCTCTCAGATTGGTGAGTTTTTATCAATTAATTGTGACTTTTCTTCTCAGAACTGTGAGATAAACTCACAACTGTGAAATTTGTCAGAATGGTGAGTTTATATGATCTGTGGCTTTTCCCAGAATTGTGATATATAAACTCGCAACTGTGACTCTCAAAACGGTGAGTTCATATCTTGCAATTGTGACTTTCTCTCAGAATTGTGAGATATAAACTCATAATTGTGACTTTTCTTCTCAGAATGGTGAGTTCATATCTTGCAATTGAGACTTTCTCTCAGAATTGTGAGATATAAACTCATAATTGTGACTTTTCTTCTCTGAATGGTGAGTTCATATCTTGCAATTGAGACTTTTCTCAGATTTCCTCAGTTTTTAATCAATTAATTGTGACTTTCCTTCTCAGAGCTGTGAGATACAAACTCACAATTGTGACTTTTCTCAGAATGGCGTGTTTATATCTCACAATTGTGAGTTTTTCCTCTGACTTTAGAACACAATTCTAAGCAAGTTATTAAGTCAGAATTGTGAGATATAAACTAGCATTTCTGAGAAAATCTGAGAAAAAAAAAAAAAAAAAAAAGTCAGAAATGCGAGATATAAGCTCGTAACTGTGACAAAAAAAGTCAGAATTGTTAGATAAAAAGGTTGCAATTATCTTTATTCAGTGGCAGAAATAGGCTTCCATATATTTCACCATTTAATTTTCTAACTGCAAATACAACAAAAAGTGATGCTCACCATCTTCACTGAACACTGGTGCGCTGATGAGATACTGCAGGGTTTTCCTGTCCCTCTCAAAAGGACAGATCACCTGCCTCCAGGACAGAAACTCGCTCACTTGCTTGGCCAGCTCCCAAAATTTCTGTAACACAAGTAAAGAAAAGTTTTATCTTCTGCGCTACTAGATAACCAAGGGAAACAGTTTTATAGAGAATTACATGTCAACTTACCTCGAAATTGATGTGGCCGTTAGGCAGTCTATTGACACAGCCTTCATTCAGGAAGTAGATATCCTTAATGAACAAGCTGAAGAACGGGATAACAATCTGAAAGATAAGAGTGAATTCATATTAAAGTCACATGCATTTTATAATTGTTTAAATTAAAATTTTGTATAACAATGTACAAACAAATTTACCATTTCTTGGCTTGTGTGTGCTGTACTAGACCTCTGAGTTGCTCCCCGCAGTGCAGTGCGGTAGTTATAAAAGTTGCTTGATGGGTCCATTTGGTGCTAAGATACCAAAACAAACAGCAAAATTAATTGTGTACATAGAAAAACATGTATAGTTTAAAACATATCCATATATAGTGAAGTCTAAAAGTCTGAGACCACTTGTAATCATCATTTTGGATACAGAACTTACGAATTTCAAGAATTTTGCTCTCTACATTTTTAAAGAATAAATTATCCGAAAATTTTAATTCCGGAATGAAGTAACTCACCCCACGTCAACCAAGATGTTCATGTCTTTCATTCTTCAACCGAAAAGAAATTAAGGTTTTCGACAAATACATTCCAGGATTTTTCTCCATATAGTGGACTTAAATGAGGATCAGTGAGTTGAAGGTCCAAATTGCAGTTTCAAAAAGCTTCACACGATCCCAGCCGAGGAATAAGGATCTTATCTAGCGAAACGATTGCTTAAAAAAATAAAAATGTATATACTTAACCAAAAAATTGTGCAAGGAAAGTCAAATGCCCTTAACAAAACAAAAAAAAAGGGTAAAACAATGTCAGATGATTTTGAAGTTGGAAAACTTGAGAAAATGAGATGGAGTTTTTGCCCTGCTCTACCTTTTTAGTAGTCATAGACGCGCATCGCAGAGCTAGAGCAAGATAAGCATTTCTAGTTAAAAATTATGGATCGTTTCGCTAGATAAGACTCTTATTCCTCGGCTGGTATTGTGTAGATCCCTTTGAAGTTGCATAGAAACTGCAATCTGGACCTTCAACCGTTGATCCCCATTGAAGTCCAATATATGTAGAAAATGTTTTTTCCTGGAATGTTTTCCTCAAAAACCTTAAATTCTTTGCAACTGAAAAAAGAAAGATGTGAACATCTTGAATGACAGGAAATTTTAATTCAGGAGAGAACCATTTGTTTGGTGCCAGAAATGGCGCAAATTTTTCCATTAAAATGTATCTTGATGTTTCTATGTTTAAAACAAAAATTACAAATCTTAAAATATGTATTTCCCAGTTTAAATTAGACGTGGTCTCAGACTGTTTGACCCCACTGCGTATCTTTCTCTTAAGCTTCCTTACCACCAGGATGTCAAACTTGTCTGTGTTGACTTTATTCCAGGTTTTCTTCAGCCTGGACACAGGATTCATGTTCATCCCAGCTACAAGGTAAAATATTGTTAATAATCTAAAATCACTTCAATGCAAATCAAGCTAGTAGCTAACAAAATTGTATTTGCAACACTGCATTTTAAAATCAATATAATAATTCAATATGTACTCACTAATAATGGCCATTAATGAGTTGAAGTTGCCAATGTTGAAGCATTCCTGTGCCACGTCTATGAAGAACTCCAGCACTCTCGCTCTGTGTTTCTTCTTCACGGGCTGAGAACAAACCAGCAGAGGGCAGCATAGTGTCATTGATTGCAAATCATACTCATTTACACAGAGCAGTGTTTTCAACTGGCTTTGCTTCGGGAAGCAGATTTACATTGCTTTGGATCTTTCAAAAGTAACAAAATAAACCGCACAGGCTCAGAATTATACAAGTGACAGAGCGGTTACATAACTTTTGACGCAAATAACAAAAGATAAGATTTTCCTGCTTAGCACTGCATTGGTTTATTCCCAAAATAGATGACAGTGCGCTCACCATGCAAATTTCTGTGGCTATCAGGTAGCTCAGTCTGTTGAACCATTCAATGTAAGCTTCCAGGTTACTTGCTTTCCTTTTGCTGAAGAAACTCTGAAGGACAAAAGTTCAGCTGTCAGTGAAATAGCCAAGCCTTTTCTTTATCTGCAGCTATTCTGTTTATACAGTGTCTTACGTAATCTGAGTACAGCTGTGTGACCCACTTACCTTATGGTTGTCCGAAGGCCTTTTCTGAGCAAATGCTCGAACGAATTCTTCTGGGCCAATATAACCAAGTCTCTCCTACATGAAGAAAACATGAGAGCAGGTTTGAAAAAGTAGTTCACCTGGTAATAAAGTTTTGCTGGAAACTTACTCAGGTCATCCAAGATGTAGATGAGTTTGTTTCTTCATTGGAACAGATTTGGAGAAATTTAGCATTACTTGCTCACCAAAGGATCCTCTGCAGTGAATGGGTGCCGTCAGAATGAGAGTCCAAACAGCTGATAAAAACATCACAATAATCCACACCACTCCAGTCCATCAACTAACATCTTTTGAAACCAAAAGCTGCGTTTGTAAGAAAAATGTTCATCGTTAAGGCATTTGAAACCATGATTTCTGGCCAAAATATGAGTCCATAATCCTTAATAACACTTCCTCCAGTGGAAAAAGTTCATCTTCTGTTGTTCTCTCACATTCTAAATCCACCTACATATTTATTTAGATCTACTTTGGACTGTTTTCACTTGGAAATGGTGCTTGATCTGTGCATATTTGTCCCCTGATTCAGACAAGACAACTTTTTCACTGGAGAAAGCAAATCTACAAACACACACAGCTTTTCCCTTCACATTAATTGATGAACTGGAGTGGTGTGGATTATTGTGATGTTTTTTTATCAGCTGTTTGGATGGTACCCATTCACTGCAGAGGATCCACTGGTGAGCAACTGATGTAAAACTTCTCCAAAAAATTTCTCAAAATCTGTTCCAATGAAGAAACAAACTCGTCTACATCTTGGATGGCCTGAGGGTTAGTAAATTTGCAGCAAATTTTTATTTTTGTGTCAACCATTTAGGACTGAATCCAATCAGATTGAAGCTTGATGTCACTCACCATCTCAATGTGTGTTAGCTGTTGGGCAAAGACGAAAGGGTCATCGCACAGATTCAAAACACAATCGTCTCTGCGTACTAACTGCGGCTTGGACTTGAGGGCGAGTGGTCGGTCCATGGCGGCGGCCGTGGCACTAGATGTTGCTAGCAACTCTTCGTACTGTCCGAGGGTGGTCAGCTTGCGTAAGAGGCGCTGAATGAGTCTCTGCATGGCCCTCCGTGAGAGCTAGTCAAAAACAACACAACCACTTCCTACGTCAGCATTATAAAATCCATTCTGTTTGTCTGTAGCCAAAAACAACATTTGGTAACTGTAAGCTGTTTTGTTGATATCACAGCTTGAGCAAAAAGGAAATACGTCAGAGGGTTTGGAGCCAAACAACGTAGATGCAAATCCAACACATTTGCATTTGGCTCCAAATCCAGGTCATGTTATTGTCGATATACATCTACCGATATATTCATACACATGCTGTTTAGAATTTAGTCTTTATTCATTTATTCAAGATTTCCAAAACAAATAACACTATGCAATCATGATATTTCTGCTAGATCATCAGGATGGCATCATCTCTGCTTACCTCATCTCCAAAAGCAAGGCGATGGGTCACCTCTTTCAGGCTGCGCATCATGCGCTCATCCCTGAAGTCATACGGAAAGGTTTCTGTCCATTCTGTGAGCAGCTGCACGATTTTCGGTGCCATTTCCCGTATTCTTTTCTGTTGAGTAAAGCAAGACAATTTAGCAGTGAATCATCTACAGTTCACTATAAGATAGTAGCTATTAGGTAACATCTACTAAATCATGTTTACTAAAAACTAGGGCTGTCAAACGATTAATCGCAATTAATCGCATCCAAAATAAAAGTTCATGTTTACATACTATATATGTGTTTACTTTGTATATTTATTATGTACATATAAATACACACACATACATGTATATATTAAAACTAAATATTATATATATATATATATATATATATATATATACACCTGTATACAATTTAGATTATAAATAAATATAAATATTTTAGATATAAATCTAAAATCTTTTTCCTTAATATATACATGCATGTGTTTGTATTTATATATATATATATATATATATATATATATATATATATATATATATATATATATATATATATATATATATAATAAATATAATAAATATACACAGTACATAAATATATAGTATGTAAACAAACTTTTATTTTGGATGTGATTAATCGTTTGACAGCACCACTAAAAAGAGATTATCAAGTATACTTTTTTTTAGTAAAGTGAATAATCTAAACTGGCTATGAATCTTTTTTTTTTAAATTAACACAATAAACAAAAAATAAATCAGTAAGTTACAATATAAAGGGATGTCGTGATTCCTCGATTCAATTTGAGTGCTCTATTTTTAAAAATTCTCAATTGCATTTTAACCGCTTCAAGTAATATACCGGAAGTGTCTTAATACACAGACGAGAATCTAAGAAACGCATTAGTAGACCGTTTTTTCGAGGCTGGATGATGTATCAAACCCATTTAAAATCATAAAGTATAAAATACATCATTATATTTCTAAATATGCTAACTGTTCCATTTCAAAACAAAAGCTCAAACCCTTGAGTTTCCATGTTTTGATATCCACATATTCAAGAAATTATAGTGGCTGAAGCATTTCTGTCGTAAATAAAAGGCCAAATATTAAAGATTAAGTTGACATTTAAATGAAGTGTTGTTTAGTCAATATTAAACACGGATTAGATCAGTAAAGTGTAAAAACAATTATGAATGTAAAAACATGTTTTAATGACTTTTGTACTTACTTTAATTAGCGCTATTGTTGATAATACATTATGTATTTTAAGTTCTGTTCAGTAAAACCATATGATTACTTGTTTTTGATACTTTATTTAAACTAATTATTGCTTCTTTGCTAAAATATATGTATTTTAAGTCATTTATAGGCTATTGTTGGCTTAGCTCTGTTTTTATTACTTGATTAATCGTCAGGATAAACAACAGATTACTCAATTACCAAAATAATCGATAGTGACAGCCCTATATAATAAATCAACATTTCTAGCATTCCTCAGTGGGAAGATGCATACAAATGAGACATTTTTGAGTTACATTCTAGTGCAATAAATGTCTAAAATAGTTTTTTTCTTGTTGAAGATACTGTAAGGAAAGTACGTACGAAACGCATTTAAAATAATAATGAATACATACTGAACTAATACGGAAAAAGTTTAGATTAAATTGAAAAAAAATGTAACCCTCATGTTGTTCCAATGTTGTTTTTTTTGTATTGTGTCACATGGCATTTGCGGACAATGTGGCATATTAAAATAGAATTGATTCATGAGTTGTCACACAGGTGTGTGTGTATCAGCTATTTTACAAATGATTCAAACATGGGTTCAGTCATTTATTATGTATGACTCTTTTGAATCTTTTGTGTAAGTGTTACATAACATTTGCGTTTTGGCACTGATGCCAGACTTATTCAGTCAGTTGTTATGAATAATCTTATCTTTTGGTTTGCGTCCACCAAGTACCTTTCCAGGCGAAGTTTGATTAATTCACTGGATTATCCAAAAACAGACATTACCGCATGGTTATGCAATTTACTGAGTTATATTTCCAGCGATGTTGTGATGTAAAATGACTCACTTGGTGATATAACATTACCTTATCTGTCTGTGGGTCGCCAACCCTGTGATGGTCCATGCAGAGGTAACAAACACGAGACATGAGCTCAAACGGATGCAGGAAGAGACGGGAGCTTAGCAGAAAGGTGAAAATGTATGATCTCTACAAAAATGAAACAGGAAAATCTCAAGCGTCAGTCAAACGTTGACATTTACCGTGCAACTAATAATTATCACAGTGAGAGCTGTGTGCTTACGTCAGGGTAATAGTCCACAGTAGGGACTAAGAGCTGTATCAGGGCTTCCAGAGAGCCAGAAACAAGCTTATTATCACGGTAGTGCAGACCCCCATAGTTCTCCTCCACAGGTTGGCGGTGACTATGGCTGCTGCTGTAAGTGCTAGGGTTGAATTTGCTTGAATATGGAGTTGTCTGTGGCATTTTGGACCTGTGGATAAAAACATTAGTCATTCAGTAAGTTGCATAGCAGCATCCCTCTGAAACTAGGTGTGAAATAAACACCCACCACCAGATGAACACAGATTTTGTGCATGTACTAGTCTCGAACTGAGTTGACTTAACAAGAAATTGTGTTTAGAAGCAACAACATGCTTGAAGAAACATAGTTGAATTTTTTTACTCCCCCGGTCAACATTTTCACAGACTCTAACAAAGAATGAGTACTAGATTTTAAGCAAATATATAGTTTTTGTGCCAAAATCTGGTTTATATTAACCATTTATTAAGTAAATATTAGCAAATCCTCAAAGAAAACTACATTTAACCTGTTAACTAGGGGTTGACTGATATGTTGAACCGATATACATATCTGGTCTAAAAATGAAAATGTCAAAATTAAGAATAACAAGGGCTCTGACAAAAACTTTAAGTAAATGCTTTTAAATTATTTTAATCTGCAAAGTGGTTTTAAAAATGACAGATAACCATAAAAATGCTTAATATCGGTGCCGATAATTGGTCGACCCCTACTGGTAACGGTCACTGGCTAAGTGGTGGGTCTTATTAACCCATTGTAAGCCTTTCTAAACTAGATCAATTTTATATATTGAAAACCTCTTAATTTCATAGACCCTTTTGTCTTTGCTCCACAGATTTCAGTTGTGGAAATGTTATTATCAGGTCTATGCTGAAACAGTGGGTTAGTTAACAAATTAAGTTGAATTGCTGGTTGCTAAGGCACACATAGTTGGTCAACATAGCTAGTTAGTTACAAAACAGCACCAATTGGACAAGTGACATTTCGACAACTGGCCCAAACCTTAGCTGTCAATTTAAAATGAGTAAATGGGACGCCATGACAGGGATACATTTTCCCTGGGATAAACTTTAACTTCAATACTAGCAAATCCTCATCACAGAAAACCATCTTTAACCTGTTAACTAGACAATACTGATAATTACAGATTAAGTAGACCGATAACTAGGGTTGGGTATCGAGAACCGGTTTCATTTTAGAACCGGTTCCAAATTCCCAATAACCGGGTATTTGATAAGACACATGCATTTCGATTCCGCTTAACGATTCCCATGTTCACATTTTAATGTGATTTCTAAACTATTTAAGTGCAAGAAGCAAAAGAACTTGCACACTGTTTGCGTGCAGTGCACACATCTGAAGCATGAGCACGGAGAACAGCGTTCCCAATGCGGGTTCCCAACCGGTGTCCGTTCTCGAACAGTTCCACTGCAGAAAAAGATGTTCCGGGCCGGAACTGACTTCTCTTTCACATTTATTGAACAGTATGCACGAAAAATATGTCAGTATTTCATCATAAACACAGTGTTTTTTTGTCTTAATGAATGTAAGATGAACAAGAAAACGAATGTGTAACAATATTTTAGATCCGTTCTCGGTGTTAAAGAGACAGCCATCTAATAAACGTGCCACCTGTCATTAATGTTAATCAAAGAACAACAGAAAATCGTTAACTGACTGAATATCTTTCGTAAATTTAATGAAGATTAATCAATATTTTATTTATGAAAAAACTATGCAGTGTTTTTAAACTTTTGATTTTAATTTCTGTAACTAACATTTGTTCAGTTTTATTTATTTATGCTACTGCTAATTGATTAGTTTGTTCCTATGTTATTACTGGTCTTTAACAATTTAATGTTAGAAATTTATATTAATCTAGTTGTTTTTTTCTGTGGTATTTTTTTGGTAAAACACAGAATAAATGCGTTTGACATCTAAATGTTTGACTTAAAGCTTTTTAATGGATTTTTTTTAATGTTATTGGAATCAGAATTAGGAATCAATCGGAATCTATAAGCAGAATCAGAATCAATAAAATTCGATACCCAACCCTACCAATAACCAATATTTTGAACCGATATACAAGTCTGGTGTAAAAATAAATAAATGTCAAAATGAAGAATAACAAGAGTTTTTGAAAATGATCGATACCACTAATCATAAAAATGCTTCCAATTTTTTTTTGTGCCGATAATCGATCAAACCCTACTATTAACTGTCACTGGCCAAGCGGTGGGCCCAATAACCCAGTGTAAACCTTTCTAATCTAGACAAATTGTATATCAGTGAAAGCTCTTTTTATATTTGTTTATTTTTTGTATTTCCTATGTCCATTCTTTAAAAAAAGCTAAACAAACTCCAAACAATTCAGGAAGATTTACAGATTTCAGTTGGAAATCAGTGGGGTGTTCCATAAAAAAATTTTTTTTAGGGCTTAAGTTAGACTGACTTACTGTCACTTGATTTGGCTCAAAATAAGTCAGACTAACTGAAATAAGCCTGGCTTATTGGGTAAACTTATTTTATGGAACACCCCCCAGGTCTATGCTGAAATAGTTGGCACAAATACTTGGTCAACATAAGATAGTTAGTTTTAACACAGCACCAATGGGGTAAGTGACACTTTTGACCAATGACATTAATATTATTAGCAATCTTGTCAGTAAAAGTTACAAAAGTGCCCCAGATATTTACAATGTGAAAATATAAAACTGTCAGTGAGAAAACACAGCAGACGCGGCATCTGTATTAAGGGTAAATTTGCTCAAATTAAATTATTATTTCCCATTTACATTAACATTAGGATGCATGGACAATTATAATAGGTTATAATAGAATATAATGATTTAATTTACAAAACCTTCATCAACTGAATAAAAGCAAAAGCACCTGTTGTCATAATTGCAACTTCCCAGGAGGACCTGAAGCACTATTATTACTATTATTATCAGTATTGTGTCAGTGAATGATGACACTATAATTATTTGCAGTCTCGCACAATGTAAAAGTTCATTTCTGATATTTCTAGTTATAATATATAGCTAATTGAATTGAGAGAAAATGCAAAAAGGCATTTACCAATTTCAGTGGATGAAGGTCTGAAGAAAAGTTAATTTCTCCTGTTCTGCAATCTCTAAAGCTCCTGTATACTAGGTATACTCTTAACCCTAAACACTGTTATTGGATTAAGCAAGAGTCTTGTAGTAAAGCTGGTTTAAAGACAGGAGTCTTTTCTTCTTTTCTTGAACTACTGATCTCCTTTACAGAGTTCAATGCATCCTAAATGTGAGACCTACTTTTCTACTCCATGTAGAAAACAGAGGGAAGAATTGCTTATTTGTGAAATAAAAGCTTGATCTGACATGCTAAAAAGAAAGCTTTCCCAAAAACAACTAATTTGACTGGCAACGATGTTTCTATGACAACAGTGACTCACTGACCAACCACGTTACGTGCAAATCTTCCCATTCGAACGACTCTCATGGTTTTTCTTATTTTGCTTATTCATCAATCATTAGAGCGATCGTTCACACACAAATTATAACCCTGTCATCATTTACTCATCCTCGTGTTGTTCCAAACCTGTATGACTTTACAGTAAGGTAACATTAGTTAACATGAACTAAAAATTTACTTCTACAGCATTTATTAATCTTAGTTAATGTTCATTTCAGGATTTACTAATGCATTATTAAAATCAAAAGTTGTTAACATTAGTTAATGCACTGTGAACTAACAATGAATGACTATTTTTTATTAACTGATGTTAACAGAGATTAATAAATAGTGTAATAAATGGATTGTTCATTGTTCGTTCATATTGGAACTAATGTTAACATAACACCTTATTGTAAAGTGTTACCTTCCAAACCTGTATGACTTTCTTTCTTGTTGGAACAGTAAATGAAATGTTAGACAGAACGACAGTCTTTAAAATATTAAATGAAAGTGAATGTTGACTGAGGTTGTCAGCACCTAATATTCTGGATTTCTTTTTGTAGAAATAAAAAATGTTTGGAGCAACAGGATAGAACTAACTATATTATATATTTGGATGAAGTTATCTTGTAAATGTGTCACTTCCCTGGAGAAGCATAGTAAACAACTTCATCGCAAACTTTAATGGAACAGGTCATATTCAGTGGGACAGTTTACAAGGAAAATACACAAAATGCACGCAGTTCATGAAAACAGGAGGAAGAGATGGTAAACAGACGGTGCAGTCCGTGTAATTACACGAATCTGCCCTTCACTAACTACCACTGACTCATCAGAGCAGGCTGAAAATCACAGATGGACGATGTGCAATCACTCTTACACATGTATTAGCAACACAAGCGAAACAAAAACAAGTTCAAACAGACAGATTAAAAAAAAAAAACTTGCGACATCTGAAAAGTGAAAGAGTTGAACTAAATATGAATAACTAAATATTGAGTAAACCAAATTGTAAGAGTAGCAGTAAAACTGTTCTCGAAAGACTTTTAAAACGATATCTGTATTGTTTGCACAATTACACATTCGATAAGTATAAAAAACTAAATTTTTTAAGCACAAATGTCAGAATGACTCAGTCATTTTAAAACTTTTTTGAAAGACAGTGATTTAAAAATACTTGTAAACTTACCACAATATCAAAAAGGTAGATGTACAAGAAAGCTAACGATATGGATATCCAAGGAAGTCCAACAAAAAGACTCCAAAACGCGTGCACACCCCAGATCAAGTTGCGTTCTTACAATGAAATCTCGCTGATAGTCTTCTTATCTTTCTTTTGCGAGCGATACTAATGATCAATTCATTGTTAACGTGGCGCAAACGGATACTTTGTGATGATCGACGGTCTCCATTGTCGTACTAATAATCCAGATCGTGAACATGAGAAACTAATATTGAATTCCTGCAACACAGAAAGCATTAAGAAGGAAAACCGGAAAATGCGGTCTCGCCCACAAGGAATGACTGGCCAATCAGAGGCAGGAAGCAACAAATTGAAATTTCCAAGTGATCTCATTGGCCAGCGCGACGTCCATCAACTGCCAACGCGCACAAACCACTAACAAACAAAAACAGTCGGTTGTTTTAAAGGTTCAAGTTTACTAAGGCTGTGTGTACAGTACACACCCTTCACTTGTTTTTATTTTCCAGAATGCATCAGCATTCGCTCATTTTGACTCTGTTGAATATACAGGGTGTAATGTTATATAATTCATTGCATAATATAAACTAAGGCAAGTGATATTTAAATTTAAGAGTGAAACAAATTCAGCGCCACTAGTGTCATCAAATGAGGATGTAGCTACAAATATGCAGTATTATTCACGAAACAATATGCAAACAATACCAGGAAGAGCCTTCTGCATTCCCTGAGATTCTGAAGTGTGCAAAAAGCAAGCTTTGCTAACTCATATGGTCACCAGAAGCCTAAAAATAGCTCAAGGTAAGTGTTACAAGTAACTTTTGATTAAATTAACACTTATTGGTCCTTATTTGAATTCAGTACATTATGAAATTATGAGAATGAAGTGATGATTTTTTAGGCTAACCTGTAAGTTAGCATTACCCGTAGGTTTTGATGCTGGAACACTGAACTTAAACAATGGTAATGTATTGTCATGTTTTAGACTGTACTAATCGGACAGACTGAGAAAAATAACAATACCTTTCGAATGGCTTTCGAATTAAACAGGAAAACTTTGTGACCAACAAATGTTTTTGAATCTTAAATGTTTCGTTAGTCATGATAATCTTCACAAATGACCAGAGTTGTGGATTCGAGTCGCATGACTCGAGACTTGACTCGGACTCAAGTCACAAATTAGATGACTTGTGACTTGACTCAACATAATCAAAGAAGACTTGAGACTCGACTTAGACTTTGACAGCAATGACTCGAGGCTTGACTTGGACTTGAACCCTGTGACTCGGCAAGTCTTTATGGCTATATCTTCTAAAAAACCAACAGAGTTCTAATCGATATAGGCTGGAAAATAAATGATTCATTCAATTATCCTATATCTGTTCACAAACAATGATTTATTCCTCAATCAAACACCACTAATTATTGTATCTTTGCAATTATTCTTACTATAGACTAATATTGACTTTAAATTTACTGTAGTAATTAATACAGAAACACTAATTTGGGCAAACGGCACTAATGACTTGTTTAAGACTTGAAGCTTAAAGTTGAGGACTTGCAACTCGACTTGGACTTGACCTTCTTGACTCGAGACTTGAATGCAAAGACTTAAGACTCTGTCTGCAAAACAATGACATGGTCGCACCTCTGCAAATGACCACAACTTTATTGAGATAGCCTAAATACAGTCGCCTAAAGGAAAAAGTTAAATGTGGGCTATAAATGAGCTACACCACAGTCTTTAACATAAGCATTACTAAGCTTTCGCCAGCTCTTTCAGTCTTTATTTAAGAAACATTTTCCTGAAAGTTTGAGTTAGAATAGTTTGCAAGGGTGTGATTTATAAACACAATGAGGGTGTGAAAGCAGCATGATGGGGTTTAATGTCCCTGACCACCTTTTTCAAGGCAAGTAAAATCTTTAAAATAAATGGATTTTGTGTTGTAGAATAAAATGTAAAAATATCTTCAGCTTGTGTTAACCACAGATCTTATTTCAGGCATTTAACTTATTTTTCAAAACTTATTCAAAAAACCCACTGACCCAACTCGCTAGCGGTATTGGCCCATAAAAATATGCCGTCTATGCGAACACAGTTTTTAATTTCAAACAGATTTTCAGAAAACGTCCCAAATCTGACATTGTAGATAGTCCCACCCTAAAATTCACGTCATTCGTTGGGCAAATGTAGCTGTGTGCAGTATTCCCATGGTAAGCACTGCTTTCCCGCTCTTTCCAGAACAGCTTATTTTTTATTTCTGTGGGTGTGGTTGACTCTAAGTGGGAGTTTGTATGTTATATAAAAGCTGAATTACATCAGTGCAGAGGTAGGAAAGTCTCATTTCATAAGTAGGTGGATTTCATTTTGAGCCCGTACCTCTCCAGCTCCACTCAACAAAGTGTCTGTAAGAATAATTCACCCCTGCAAGGCCTTTACTGAATGATGTGCTTCGCCCACACCGTTAAGAGGCACCTAATGGTGAGAGTTTGACTTGAGCTCGGTAACAGTGCTTCAAGCTGAGGCTCATGTTGGATTCCACCCACGGCACTGAAGCCCTGAAACCTTCTGGCCCCTACGGGGCTTGAGCTACAGAAGGACGGTGTTATCGCATATGGTGAACACACATCTTCAGCTTACACCCACAAAGACTCAACCAGCAGAGCAGAACCCTTTGGGATCTCCAGGCTTTTATATCTCCAAACTAGCTGTGATGATGTTGTCCTTTATAGACTCAGGTTACATAACCGGATCTACGTCAGCACACACTTCACAAGAACGTTTCCTTTGCTATTTTTTCCTGCCAAACATGCAACAGCAATTTTATGACCTTTTAGCTGCATATTAAGTTTTCTGCATAAGCATAGTGGCTGGAATATCTCTGATAATATTCATATAACTTTCACAGCAGAATAGTCAAAGCAAGTCATTTATAGTGTAGAATAAAATAAAATCTAAGTAAATAAAGCTTTACTAATTTGAGGTTGATTTTCTTAAAATATGGAGGTTTATGTCACAATTCGGACATTTTTTTATTGCAATTTCAATTCTGACGTTTTTTCTTGCAATTGCACGTTTACATCTCTCAGTTCTCTCAGCACTCAGAATTGCCAGATATAAACTTACAACTGGGAGTTATAAAGTCAGAACTGCGTGACATATATAGTTAGAATTGTGATATATAAACTTACAATTGCAAGAAAAAAGTCAGAATTGTGAGAAAATAATCAGAATTGTGAGATATAAACTCGACTGTGAGACAAAAGTCATCATTGTGACAAAATCAGTCAGAATTGTGAGATATAAACTTACAATTGCAAGAAAAGAAGTCAGAATTGTGAGATATAAACTTGCAATTGTGAGGAAAAAAGTCTGAATTGTGAGATATAAACTTACAATTGCAAGAAAAAAGTCAGAATTGTGAGATATAAACAATTGCAAGAAAAAAAGACATCATTGTGAGATAAGAAGTTAGAATTGTGAGATATAAACTCACAACTGCAAGAAAAAAGTCATCATTGTGACAAAATAAGTCAGAATTGTGAAATATAAACTCAACTGTGAGACAAAAGTCATCATTGTGACAAAATCAGTCAGAATTGTGAGATATAAACCCACAATTGCAAGAAAAGAAGTCAGAATTGTGAGATATAAACTTGCAATTGTGAGGAAAAAAGTCTGAATTGTGAGATATAAACTTACAATTGCAAGAAAAAAGTCATAATTGTGAGAAAATAAGTCAGAATTGTGAGATATAAACAATTGCAAGAAAAAAAGACATCATTGTGAGATAAGAAGTTAGAATTGTGAGATATAAACTCACAACTGCAAGAAAAAAGTCATCATTGTGACAAAAGAAGTCAGAATTGTGAGATATAAACTCAACTGTGAGACAAAAGTCATCATTGTGACAAAATCAGTCAGAATTGTGAGATATAAACCCGCAATTGTGAGGAAAAAAGTCAGAATTGTGACAAAAGAAGTCAAAATTTGTGAGATATAAACTTACAACTGCAAGAAAAAAGATATTGTGACAAAAGAAGTTAGAATTGTGAGATATAAATTCGCAATTGTGGGAAAAAGTCAGAATTGTGGGATATAAACTGACAATTGTGAGAAGAAAGAGAATTGCTGGTTTATATCTCGCATCTGTGTCTTTATTTCTCGCAATTGCAAGTTTATATCACAGAATTGCGAGAAAAGAAGTCAGAAGTGCGAGATGTAAAATCGTAATTGCCAAAAAAAGCCAAAAATGTGAGATAAAAAAAATCACTATTACCTTTTAGATTTTTTTTATTCAGTTGTGCAACGCCTTCAGTATTTTTGTGTTTATATAACAAATGCCGAACTCTTTACCAAGTTTCGTACTATTACGATGAAGTAAAAAAATTCTAAAAACCAAAACTTAAACCTATACTACAGAGCTCCAGAGGGTTGAGAAAAATATAAATATAGAGGGGAACTAGTTGTCACTTGCATATTCTACTATGCCAAAACAATCGAAACAAACAAAAATGCTAAGCATTCACATAAGGGAAATTCCATGTGACAATAGAAACGAAACCTGCAAGCCATTAGGGATGAGTGCAATAACATCTGTTGGGTCTACAATGGATGCGCTTGAATAATGGGGGTGGGAGTGTGACTCACTGCTTTCCAGTAAGAAAGTGATTCAGCCCCCCGGTCCATTGACCTTCAAACATGGTGCCCTCTGTGTGCGACTGAATAGTTCAGTACCTCCCTCAGCTGTCCCCATATCCATGGTGACGCCACCACCGCAAGTGTTAATGACCCCCATCTCACATGCACACGCTCATGAAGGTGAACTATTCATGTCTGAGTCGGCCGCTGAAATAGTTTTCCGATGAATGCAGTTCTAAAACCGTCTTTCCCCTCCCCTTTTTAGTAGTTTCCTGTAAATGTACATATGTGTGAATTATTGGGAAAAATGATAAATGGTGAATGTTTTTGTCAGCTAAAATAGTCGTGATTTGAGCTCCGTGGTAATGCTGATGATGACTAATCGCAATATGTGTGATTAGTTCAAACCAATTCGCAACAAGTGCCACTCTGCTTTGTTTTTGGTTGGTTTGTCTTCTAAATGATAAATGTTTATGATTTTAACATTTCTAGGTAGCCCTTACACTCTGTAACTTAATTTCTATCTGATTTGCATTCCCAAAATTGAAGGCTTATTAAGCACAAACTAAACCAATTCCTGTAAAACACTTAAAACCGAAAGGAAATGTCTTTTTTCCATGAAACATAAAAGTAGATGTCTTGAAGAATGTTAATGCTGCTGATTTTGATAATGAAACCATAAAGTATGTTTTTAAATATTTTATACTAAAGTGTTAAGGTGTTAATAGATTAAAATTAATCTAAATATTAATACTGTAAAGCCCTTTCAGGCTAAATAATGTTTAGCAGGTGGCTGGAAGAGTCCTTGGAGGGGAAGGTAAAAATGATACAAACAGGATGGGCTGCAACATGGCTGTGTCCTTTACGTTTCAGCGCTGTTGTGGTCCTCCTCCGCCTCCTACGTGATCCAATTTTGTTTACCACTTACTTTAAAGAGCCCATAGTTAGAGTGTAGTAACATTCCTACAGAGCCTCATTGTGCAGCCATGCAGACAGATCTGTTCATTATGAGCATATGTGTGTGTGTTCGAGCTCAAGGGAAAGGGAGTGGATAGGAGTGCAACTCTTCGAACTTGCATACATGCACACGCACGCAAAGTGGGAACAGTAAGTACAGCTGGCCAGGAAAAACAACAGGGGAGAGGGAGGGACTTTCAGGAAGAGAGGGAAACTGAAGGAGAACAACCTCAACCAGACAGGATCTCATTCCCACAGTTTGCTCTCCCTCTCTGTGTCTCATTTGCTCCATCTCTTTCCAACCCAAAGTGATAAAAGTAAGAAAACAGAGCACAGAGCAAGAGCTCCTGCGTCACAGCATGTAAAAAAAGTATGTCACAGTCAACAGTTATTCAAGGCACTATTGCTGTTGGGAGTTTTTGGGATGTTTGTTTACGCTAGTGTTATCTGTGTACATTATCATAGCTAGATTTAACTCCAAAAAAGTGATCAAATTACTCACTTGTGTATTGTGGTCTCCTCGGAAACATAAACAAAGATTCCCTGTAACTATTTTTAGGATGAATTTCATGGAAATCATAATAATTAAGTTTATTTCCTCCTCAAGTTATCATTTAAAAAAAACGTATTACTGTAATGCAATAAAAGCTAATTTTATGAAAAAGCTATACAGTTTAGTATTCTGAGATAATTGATTACCCCCAAAAAATTAACACTGCGCTTGTGGAACTAACAAAACATTATTCTGTTTGTTTAAACATGCCACAATGTGGCAAATTTTGCTCAGCCAATAGTACGAGATTGGGGCGGGACTATCCTTTGGCTGACCAATGGCAAACTGAGGCATTGTTTGTGAAAATTTGAAATTCTATTTGGTGTCTAGATGCACAATAAAAATAAAATTTCCGTTTTTTTATTTTGATTTATATTAATTAATAGTGAAATTAAAATTATTACTATATAGTAAAAATACACTTTTTCACGTTTCTATGGAAGCCCATTTCTGCCACTGAATAAAAAATAAAAAAGGTAATTGCACCTTTTTATTTAACAATTTTGACAATTCTTGCAACATACAAACATGCATTTGTGAGAAAAAAACATAATTCGCTATTACAAATTTAAATCGTGTTATTCTGAGAAAAAAGGCAGAATTGTTAGTTTATATCATGCAATTCTGAGAAATAAACTTAGAATTGTGATTTATATCTTGCAATTCTGACTTTTTCTCACGTACGCGAGTTCGTATCTGTTCTTTTTTTAGTTTTTATCTCGCAAGAAAAAAAAAACTCTGTCTTTTCAATTGCAATTCTGACTTTATAACTCGTAATCGCAAGTTTATATCTCGCAATTCGAACTTTTTCTCACACATGCGAGTTTGTATCTCATAGTTCTTTTTTTTTTGAGTTTATATCTTGCCATTCTGACTATAAGTCACAACTGCGAGTTTATATCCCACAATTCTTTTTTCTCAGCCTTATGATATGATATAAATATATATGATATAATATAAACTCATTTGTGCAATTGCAAGTTATAGTCAGAACCGTGTGATAAACTTGCAATTCAAACTTTTTTCTCGCAAATGCAAGTTTGTATCTCGCAACTGTAAATTTATATCATGAAATTCTAAAAAGTCAGAATTCTGAGTTTAGAACTCCCAATTGCAAGTTTATATTACACAATTCTGACTTATTCTTGCAAATGCGACTTGTATCTCACAATTAAGACTGGTTAAAGTTAATATCTTGAAATTCTGACTATTTTTCTCACAATTGCAAGTTTTTATCTCACAATTCAGACTTTTTCCTCATCCTTATGATATGATATAATATGATATGATATAAATATATATGATATCATATAAGCTCGCAATTGCGAGTTATAGTCAGAATTGTGTGACGAACTCGCAATTCTGACCTTTTTCTCGCAAATTCAAGTTTGTATTTCGCAACTGTAAACTTATATTATGCAATTCTAAGAAAAAAGTCAGAATTCTGACTTTTTCTCGCAAATGCGAGTTTGTATCTCACAATTCAGACTCACAAATACAAGTTAATATCTTGAAATTCTGACTTTTTTCTCGCAATTGTAAGGTTATATCTCACAATTGTGACTTTTTCTCAGAATTGTGAGATATAAAATGGACACCGAGCTGAGATAAATACTTGCAATTCTGACTTTTTTCTCAGAATTACGTGATATAAACTTAAATAAATTTGTGTGAAAAAAGCCAGAAAAACTCGTAATTGCTAATTTATATTAGAATCGCATTATATAAACTTGCAATTGCAAATTATAAAGTCAGAGTTGCGAGATACAACCTTGCATTTGTGTCCGAAATGTGAAATATAAACTCGCATTTGAGAGAAAAAAGTCAGAATTGCATAATACAAACTGGCATTTGCAAAAACATTCTTTTTTCTCAGAATTGCATGATATAAATTTGCAATTGCGAATTACAAATTTCCATTTGCGAGAACTTTAGAACTCACAATTGCGAGTTTGTCACGCAATTCTGACTTTATAACTCACAACTACCAGTTTATATCTCACAATTCTGAGATTTTTTTTTTTTTTTCAAAAAAAGCCACAATAACCTTTCAGCTTAACATATTTTTTTGTGAAATAAGCTCTTTCTGCAAAACATACATAATTTTATTATATGTAGTTCATCAAGATTTCTCCAGTGAGCTCGTGCTTTTCAAGCAGACTTTGAAATCTCGTCCTCTCATCAAGACAAACAGTCTGGTAACCTTATGTGGGCCTCAGCGGTACAATCACAGAAGCTGTAAGAGCGTCTACCGCAGAGCTCCTGCCAGCCAAGTCACCAGAAAAACAAACAATCTCCTGAGATGGCCTCAACCTTACACTGAAGAAAAACAGCAGATGACCTCACATGGCAGAGAGTGGCTAAATTTCCTTTCTGCTTATTCAGCCACAGCGCTCGGTGTCCATTGCCTTAATGTAACCGAAAGCAATGCTAATGGCTTTGTTATGGCAATGCAGTACTTCATTAATAGACGTTTGTGCTGATAAAGGTGTGTTGGCTTAGCCTGGTGAGCGTCTCTGTGTGCGTTAGGGCCTCTGTATGTTTTTGAAAAGGCTTGTTAAAAGCAGCCCGCCTTGAGAGGTGGAAATGGGGCCAAAGTGGTAAACACAGCTGTGGCAGACCTCTATTGTCTTAGCGGTTCATACAGAGCTTCATGGAAAACACACAAAGAAAACACAAACACTGGACATTCATAGATATCAACTGGAGTATTTAATGCAGGATAATACTGGTTATGGTTAGAGAGGTTTTATTGCAAACTTTCTATGAAAAAGGATGTTAAACATGTTTTAGGAAGTGCGGTTTCCAGGTGGTGGTTATCATAATGTGGCATTTGTTCCCGTACGCTGGTCAAACACTCCCTTCCTGTCTTCCCTTTCTGTTTTCTGCTTCACTAAAGTCTGCCTGGTTCTCGATCTAGGAAGACCTCGGGCATCAATCAGTGCATGACCTGATTTTGGATGACAAAAGACTCTCACTCTCTCTCTCTCTCTCTCTCTCTCTCTCACACACACACACACATTTAGTGAGATAAAGAGCTTGGATCATCTCTTGCTCAATGTTCCAGACAGACTGTTTTGCTGTGTGTCTTTGTCCAAAATCAGCAGAGCATGGATTATGCTCACTAAATATCCCTCCACATCCTCTCAGCTAGGATAAACTGCTTATAATATCAGGAAATCATTTATAATTTGTATTCTATAATATGTGGTGTTTGGGATAAACATGTTGCCCTGTCTATACAGTTCTGCAGAATAGTTTCAGCTGGTTTGTTTAGTATTTGTGAGTTGAGCTATATAGCTTAATGGTTCTTTAAATAACCTTAAAATCTAGGAAAATCTGTACAACTTTTGAAGAAATTATCACTGGCTTTTGTTGACGTGTTCTGGGTGGTATTGGTATGTTGTTTCTAGAGTATTCTGTTTCATTGGAAGTTCACTAGTGGTTGGTAAGGTTTTTTTGGTTTGTTGCAAGAGCACTTGTGTTGCTAGGATGTTTTTGCGGTTTGTTAGGGCATGGCTTAGCAGTTAGGATGTTGTTAGTGAGTTTGTAGGCTTTTAATAAGGTGTTCTAAGTGGTTGTTAGGGTGTTGCTATGTACTTAGTAGGGGTTTTTTTGTTTCATTGTAAGAGCACTAGTGTTGCTAGGATGTTCTAGGTGGTTGCTAGGGTATTGCTATGTTGTTTCTAGAGTATTCTGCTTCATTGGAAGTTCACTAGTTTTGCTAAGGCATTCCTTAACAGTTAGAATGTTGTTAGTCACTTTCTAGGCTTTTAATAAGGTGTTCTGGTTGGTTGCTAGGGTGCTGCTATGTGGTTGGTAGGGTTTTTTTGGTTTGTTGCAAGAGCACTTGTGTTGCTAGGAGGTTTTACGGTTGCTAGGGCATGGCTTAGCAGTTAGGATATTGTTAGTGAGTTTGTAGGCTTTTAATAAGGTGTTCTGAGTGGTTGTTAGGGTGTTGCTATGTACTTAGTGGGTTTTTTTTGTTTCATTGTAAGAGCACTTGTGTTGCTAGGATGTTCTGTGTGGTTGCTAGGGTGTTGTTATGCGGTTTATAGAGTGTTCTGTTTCATTAGAAGTTCACTAGGATGTTAGGATGTTGTTAGGGCACTCTTTAACAGTTAGAATGTTGTTAGTCAGTTTTTCAAGGTGTTCTGGTTGGTTGCTAGGGTGTTGCTATGTGGTTGGTAGGGTTTTTTTGGTTTGTTGCAATAGCACTTGGGTTGCCAGGATGTTCTTGGTTGCTAGGCCATTGCTTAGCATTAGGATGTTGTTAGTCTGTTTTGCTGAGATGTTCTGGGTGGTTGCTAGGGTGGTTGCTAGGGTGTTGCTATATGGTTCCTAGAGTGTTCTGTTTTAATAAAAGTTCCTTAGTGTTTCTAGGATGTTCCAGATGGTTGCTACACCATTTCTTAGCAGTTAGGATGTTGTTAGTCAGTTCGTAGGCTTTTAATAAGGTGTTCTGGTTGGTTGCTAGGGTGTTGCTATGTGGTTGGTAGGGTTTTTTTGGTTTGTTGCAAGAGCACTTGTGTTGCTAGGATGTTTTTGCAGTTGCTAGGGCATGGCTTAGCAGTTGGGATGTTGTTAGTCTGTTTTGCTGAGATGTTCTGGGTGGTTGCTAGGGTGTTGCTATATGGTTCCTAGAGTGTTCTGTTTTAATAAAAGTTCCTTAGTGTTTCTAGGATGTTCCAGATGGTTGCTACACCATTTCTTAGCAGTTAGGATGTTGTTAGTCAGTTTGTAGGCTTTTAATAAGGTGTTCTGGTTGGTTGCTAGGGTGTTGCTATGTGGTTGCTAGGGTTTTTTTGGTTTGTTGCAAGAGCACTTGTGTTGCTAGGATGTTTTTGCGGTTGCTAGGGCATGGCTTAGCAGTTGGGATGTTGTTAGTCTGTTTTGCTGAGATGTTCTGGGTGGTTGCTAGGGTGTTGCTATATGGTTCCTAGAGTGTTCTGTTTTAATAAAAGTTCCTTAGTGTTTCTAGGATGTTCCAGATGGTTGCTACACCATTTCTTAGCAGTTAGGATGTTGTTAGTCAGTTTGTAGGCTTTTAATAAGGTGTTCTGGATGGTTGCTAGGGTGTTGATATGTGGTTGGTACAGTGTGATTAAACTATTTCTTCTGAAGTTCACTAGTGTTGCTAGGGTGTTGCTAGGGCATTCCCAAACAGGTTTGTTGTAACTTGTTCAAGGTGGTTGCTAGGGCATTGCTTAGCAGTTAGGATGTTGTTAGTCTTGCTGAGTGGTTGAAAGTTTATTGCTAGTAGTTAGTAGGGTCTTTTGGATCACTAAGGTGTGTGTTGCTAGGGACTTCTGAGTGGTTGTTAATCTTTTGCTGGTAGTTAGCAGTGTCTTTTGGGTCACTAAAGTGTTCCTGGCGAGTTCTGAGTGGTTGTTAGTCTGTTGCTAGGTTGTTGGTATGGTTTTCTGAGTCACTAAGGTGTTGCTAGGGAGTTCTGAGTGGTTGTTAGTGTGTTGCTAGTAGTTAGTAGGGTCTTTTGGGCAACTAAGGTGCTGACAGGGAGTTCTGAGTGGTTGTTGGCATGTTGCTAGTAGCTAGTAGGTTCTTTTGGGTTACTAAGGTGTTGCTAGGGAGTTCTGTGTGGTTGTTAGTCTGCTGCTAGTAATTAGTAGTGTCTTTTGGGTCATTAAGGTGTTGCTAGGGAGTCTTGAGTGGTTGTTAGTCTGCAGCTAGTAATTAGTAGAGTCTTTTGGGTCATTAAGGTGTTGCTAGGGAGTTCTGAGTGGTTGATGGTTTGCTTCTAGGTATTCAGTAGATTCTTTTGGGTCACTAGGTTGATGATAGGGAGTTCTGAGCAATTGTTAGTTCGTTGCTAGGTAGTTAGCAGGGTCTTTTGGGTCACTAAAGTATTTCTAGGGGTTTGAGAGGTTAGTCTGTTGCTACTGGTTAGCAGGGTCTTTTGGGTCACTAAGGTGTTTCTAGGGAGTTCTGTGTGGTTGATAGTTTGTTACTAGTAGCTAGTAGGGTCTTTTGGATCACTAAGGTGTGTGTTGCTAGGGACTTCTGAGTGGTTGTTAGTCTGTTGCTGGTAGTTGTCAGGGTCTTTTGGGTCACTAAAGTGTTGCTAGGGAGTTCAGGGTGGTTGTTAGTATGCTGCTAATAGATAGCAGGGTCTTTTGGGTCACTAAGGTGTTGCTAGAGAGTTTTGAGTTCTTGTTAGTCTGTTGCAGGTAGTTAGTAGGGTCTTTTGGGTCATTAAGGTGTTGCTAGGGAGTCTTGAGTGGTTGTTAGTCTGCAGCTAGTAATTAGTAGAGACTTTTGAGTCACTAAGGTATTGCTAGGGAGTGATTGTTGGTCTGCTTCTAGGTGGTTAGTAGGTTCTTTTGGGTCACTAAGTTGTTGATAGGGAGTTCTAAGCAATTGTTAGTTCGTTGCTACTTGTTAGCAGGGTCTTTTGGGTCACTAAGGTGTTTCTAGGGGTTCTGAGTGGTTGTTAGTCTGTTGCTACTTGTTAGCAGGGTCTTTTGGGTCACTAAAGTATTCCTGGGGTGCTCTGAGTTAGTCTGTTGCTAGGTAGTTGGTATAGTTTTCTGGGTCACTAAGGTGTTACTAGGGAGTTCTGAGTGGTATTTGTAGGGTTTTTGGTCACTAAGGTGTTGCTAGGGAGTTCAGGTGATTGATAGCGAAATACTAGTGTGTTCAAAGAGTTAACTAGGTGGTTGCTAGTGTGTTTTTGGCCTTACTAAGTGATTGCATACAGGACAAAACAGCCTACCATTCCAAGTCTCCATAACATTTTGGTCACTAGATATGGATATACTCTAATGTAAGTGCATATGATTTTTTTCATATGAAAATTGGCAATCTTTGAAAAGTAGCAGCCCACTTCTGTTTTAAGCTGGGACAAATTATGTGCTGGAGTTTAATACTTCACCATAAATATGCCTTAGGCTCTAAAACCTGTTATTGCCTCCATCTTGTGTGTGTCTTTCGGTCTAAACAGTGTAATTGTCTCTGCCCCTGGGATTTAAACTTGTAATCCTCCACTAGCTTCTGTCGGGGGGAGACTCACCTAGTGGGCGGGTATGGAAATAGACAAATGGGGGCTTTCATTAATCTCCTTTACATCAGATCCCTTTAGTATCAGCACAGAGATCAGCTTTTCCCTTCTCAATCACAGACATATCCATTCACTCACATGACAGCAAACGAAAAACACAAAACCAGGGATTTGTAAGATATTGCACACCACTAAATATCCAATCTATCAGCTAATGTTGTTATCCTAGGTTAAATAGGAATTGACACACACACACACATACATATACATATATAAAATAGGTCACAAGTGCTTCTCTTTTTTCATTATATTTGTATAATGGATGCACAATGTAGTTGTTCATCCCAAGAAGTGTTTGAGGGCCACCAGCTGGCCCTTCCCTCCATCAGACGTCTAGATTGAGCAGATCAGATGTCAGAGGAATTCCCCTGAGCATTGAGGCCTTTGTCTAATAGTGTAGAGCCTTCATCTGCAGTGTCTTGCAGGCATGCAGATCCATGTTGATTGAATTTGAATGCAATCTAGTATATCAGTCAGATTGTGTTTACATGTTTGTTTATGTTTATACACAAGCCATTGCTAAATGCTTTAGAGCAGTGGTTTTCAAAAATACGCCACAGTTCTGTGCTGATAGGGTTGCAGACAGCAAGTCTCTAATACTAAATCCATTTCAAAGGCATTATGAAGGCATTAGCTCACCTAAAAATGTAAATACTGTCATTGATTACTCACCCTCATGTCGTTCCAAACCCATAAGACCTTCGTTCTTCAGATCACAAATTAAGATATTTTTGTTGAAATCCAAGAGCTTTCTCACCATGCATAGACGGCAATGCAACTGACATGTTCAAGGCTTATAAAGGTAGTAAGGACATCGATAAAATAATCCATGTGACATCAGTGGTTCAACCATAATGTTATGAAGCTACGAGAATACTTTTTGTGCATAAAGAAAACTAAAATAATGACTTTATTCATGAGAAAAGAAGAATTGTTGAAAGTCGTTATTTTTGATAACTGCGTTTACAACTGGTTAAAATTCCTCTTTAAATGCACATCAAAGAGAACATATCTGTATTAACAGGAGCGTTTGCTGTCTGGTTTCAATTGTTTTGCTATTGCACAACCCCAGACTTATTCCAGAGGCCTGCTGTCTACATACACTCCGGATGCAGCCTGTCTTACAGCAGTCAGAGCTCCAAAAAAGTGGATTGTTATGCAATGTGGTGTCAGCCTACACCATGATCCACGATTAAAGTATGCATGTAGCCCAGTTACTCGGTTCAGAGCAGGCTTTTTCCATCCGCTGCATATTGGAATAATTAAGAGTGTTTGGAGGCCGACACTGATCTGTCAAATCAAAACTTGTGGGTTTTGGAGCGGTCTCAGGGACATTGCATATTTGGTAATCTGCGAAAAAGTAGGCCTTTTGGGGGGAAAAAATGTACCATTTCGTTATGCAACCATTTCAGGGTCAGTGATGTGTTTGAAGCAACCATATTTGCTCTTAAAACTTAAAACTAGTTTAAATATTCAGGTCCCATTACGTGAACTGATCATACAGTTTGTTAAAAATAAAACGTGTGTAGTTGAAGGAACAGTTCACACAAAAATGAAAACTTGCTTAAAATTTAATCACCCTCAGGCCATCCAAGATGTAGGTGAGTTTGTTTCTACATCAAAACAGATTTGGAGAAATTTAACATTGCATTACTTGCTCACCAATGGATCCTCTGCAGTGAATGGGTGCCGTCAGAATGAAAGTAATCCATACGCAGAACTAGACATGTGCCGGTATTCGGTAATACGATATATCACGATAATGAATATGCACGGTATTGTTATTGTGGGCATTTCAAAATACCGAAAATAATTGTTTATTAAAAGTTATTCCGAATTTTTAAAGCATTTTAAGCATGCTTTTCCCATTAACTGGTTAAATGCACAACACACTTGTAAACTGCGTCGAAGATGCGTGATGTAAACAGAAGCACATGGCAGAACGCCTAAGGGACGCTCCGGATTAAAGTGAAAGTGTCATTCACTCTCTGACAGCAGATGGCGCTAAACCGCAAATGCAACGTTAACCCAGAAACAAAGCAGCTGCGCTACTTTCTAAAACGTATTTAAATGATTTATTTAGCCATTTAGATTTTTGTATTTGCAGTGGTGTTTATCACAACACCAAATACTTAAATATTCAGACTCCATAGGCTATTTATTTTAACACTTTTTACATTTTAATCTGGACTACAACATGCCCTAGATATTGTTTGAAAGTGTATTCTAAGTGATTCTTTATTGTTCGGTCACACTTTACTTTAGGGCTTCATTAGTTAACATTACTTACTTAATTAATTAATTAGTTAACATAAACTCCCAATGAAAAATTATTCTAAACATGCATTAATCTTAGATAATTCCAATATAATAATAATCAAATTAAAATTAAAATCAAAGTTTATTTTTTTTTTTTTTAAATAAACCGAGCTAACATGAACTAAAAGTTGTATTTTTAACAAAGATTAATAACTTCTGTATCAAATGTAGCTTTTGTTTACTGATCATGTTAACTAATAATAATTAACTAATAAGATCTTACTGTAAAGCGATACCTATTGGTCTTTTAATTCTTTTGCACTTTAATCTGTGTAAAATTTTGAACTTTATACATTTTTTGTGTATTGCTTTATTGTGTTTTAATGTTCAGAATTTTTTTACTGTATTATGACATCACTTTTTTGCAACTAAATTTCAATACCGTGATAATACCGTATACCGTGATAAAAACATTATCAATTTATCGCAACATGAAAATTTGATACCGGCATATCCCTACGCAGAACTGGGAAGAGTACTTGCAAATTAATCAGTTACTGATTCCAGATTCCATGACAAAAATTGTAGACAGTAATGTAATCAGTTACATTACATATACTTTTAGATTATTTTTGACTTAACTCGTTTATCACATTGATTTAAATAGGATTATCTTGTAGCATGATGTAAAAAATGCAAAGAGTAAAAAAATATGTTCCATTCATTGTAATTTACAACATGAAGTGCATTAAGCATTTTTATTACATCAAGGTTTCCCAAACTAAGGTTTGAACAGGAGCTGCAGAGGGTTTGTAGGTTTAATGAAAAGCTAACAATCAATTAAAATCATAAAAACAATTTAATTAAAATAAATCATTTTAAAACAAAGTCCTTTTTAAGGATTGTCTCTTTACTTGGTGGTCATATTTGCAATGCCTCCGGGCAGCTCATACAAGACCAAGTCATATTTTAATGAATGGGGGAATCCTGAAATCTCAAAAACTGCTCGCTGAACTCACATTTAAATTACATATATCAAATCAGCAACAAAAATTAATTAATTAAATAAAAATTAAATTAATTGCCCCATGAATGTTGTTTCTTTTGCTCAAATAGTGTTTAAAAGACTTATTTTTCAGGCTGGTCTAGCCTCAGGTTTCAATGGGAAATTTGTCTCTTCATTTAGAAATTCGCCCAAACTCGGTCCTGGAGGGCCAGTATCCTGCAAATTTTAGCTCCAACCCTAATTAAACACACCTGAACCAGCTAATCAAGGTCTTAACAGGCATGCTAAAACCCTTAGGCAGGTGTGTTGAGGCAAGTTGGAGCTAAACTGTGCAGGACACCGGCCCTCCAGGACCGAGTTTGGGCACCCCTGATTTAGAAGGTGGGACTATTCCTCCATATTGCGTGTTGCAGTTTCTCCCATTTATAAGTTAAGGAGTGAACCGTCATTGTGTTTCATTAGTCTTTGTTTTAAAATAACAATTAAAATAAAACACTTACTTAAAAAAAAAAAAAGTAAATATTTTTATTTACCTGCATGCTATGTGACTATTAATCAGCATCAGAGAAACCATGAACATGCAAATGTGATACTTAATTATTGAAATATTTCATTTAAAAATCTCAGGGGTACTTAAAGTAAATATATGTGGTGTAAGGTTTAGATGACAAAAAGTTTGGGAATGCCTGCATTGCATGTAAATAAGAAATAATGTTGCATTTTAATGAGTATGAAAGGCAAAAGCCTTCCAAAGTCACAATAATACATTGTTAACAAAAAACCTACAGAGTGATAATTCAAACAAAAATGTATCTGTTCATCAGTAGCTGATGCAATGTTGAAACCCTTTTGCAAATCCAGTGGTCAAATGCTGTGTCATCACCTAATGACTAGTCTATCTGTGGATGTCCACAAAACTGGACTTTCTGAATGTATATAATCGGTAAGCTATTTTAGAAAGGAAAATTTAAAAAGGAAAAAGAGAAATTAGGGATAATGAATTATGAATAATTTATTGCTATTGTGTGAATAATATCATGTAATCCATAAAAAAGTAACTGTAGTCTGATTACGAGTACTTTAAAATGTAACTTACTCTAATTACAAGTACTACATTTTTGGAATCTAATTACGTAATCCAGATTACATGTAATCAATTACTACCCAGCTTTGTCCATACGATCTTATGAAGTAAAAAGCTGTGGGTTTGTAAAGGCCCGTTCACACCAAAAATGATAACGATAACTATAACTATAAAGATAACGTTCTAAAAATCGTTTCAAATTTAAGAGAATAGCAGAGTTCACACCACAGCTATAACTAAAACAATACAGGGCAACGATATCGCTGGGATCACTTTCAGAACGTTTTTTTTTTTACAGCTGATAACCGATAAAACACTGACAGCTAATCATACTTCATTGAAATGTGAAGGGTTTGCGCATTTGAAATAGCAGGCGACATTGAAAAGCAAACAGACATTGCACAGCAAACAGAGTAACATGAAACATAAAATTACCTCAGGAATTCAGCGCGGGGTTGGACAGCATTGTTTTGCCTCATTTGAAGGTGCAGTAGAAAAGAGTCCGTATTATTTTTTTTCCACTTTACGCTATATTCACTGTTTAGATGCTCTTTTTAAATGTGCGTGCTGAGGACATCTACTGGTTGAAGTCGTGTAAATGCAACAAAACAGATCGTTCTCTGGTGTGGACGAAAATATAGTTATCGTTGTATTAATAGCTATCGTTATCGTTCTTGGTGTGAACGGGCCTTAAGAAACAAATCCATCATTGAGATGTTTTAGCTTTAAACCATCACTTCTGGCCAAAACATGAGTCCATAATTCATAATAATGCTTCATCCAGTATAAAAGTCCATCCCCTGTTGTCCTCTCATTTTAAAATATAACGTTTTGAACCATTTTTATTTGTAAACAGTGCTTCATCTGTGCATATTTCTCTCATGATTCAGATTAGATAACTTTTTCACTGGAGGAAGTCATATTTTTATATTTTTAGGTTAAAAATGTCTTAATGATGGATTTGTTTCTTACAAACATGCAGATTTTCAATTCACAAGATGCTAATTGATGGACTATAGTGGTGTTGACTACTTGTGGATTATTGTGATGTTTTTATCAGCTGTTTGGACTCTCATTCTGACGGCACCCATTCACTAAAGTGAACCCATTGGTGAGCAAGTGCTGTAATGCTAAATTTCTTCAGATCTGTTCAAATTTATATTTTGCATAGCCTGATGGTGAGTAAATATTCAGCTAATTTTCAATTCTGGGTGAGCTATTCCTTTAAGAACATGTTTCACTGAAGACATATTTACATTTGTCAAAATGATCCATAAGTCTTTCCCGATGTAGTGGTTGATCTCCACCCACCACAGCAAAATTAATGGCAGTAAACACATGGCCCTGAACACGCTGCTCTATATCACAGGATACAGGCCTGGCTTGTGTTCGTTTGGAACAATCACCAAATAAGTGAATCAGTCAACGGTTTCTCCAAACTGCCCCAGCGCTGACCTAGCTAAGTTCTCTTCCCCTTCATTTGGATCCCGGCCACTTCACTGGCACTCAAAAACAACAGGTTTTTAAAGCTTTGGCAATAACAAACATGTTTTCCCTCAACGCTATTTATAAGAGTGTTAAGATGATTCAGTAGTGCAGCAGAAAAAAACACAACTTTTTCATGTTAAAGAACAAGGCAGATGGAACTCCGTATTAAAAGGCAGTGGGGTACACAGTTTAACCAGACAATAGGGAGTCATTATTGGCAGCAGTTGGATGTGAGTCAGAAATGAACAAGGAGCTAGGGGGAATTTTGCCCCAGATTGCTCCTAAATTCATATTTTTTTAATGTGTTACCTAACATTTGCTGTTCTTGGCATGTCTGCTTATGGCTGGGTTCATTTTGGGCTTATTGCCTCTGCAGACTCCAGAGTGAACTGTAGCTGTCAGATGCACAGTTTGTATTTACTGTCTGAGTTCCCTTACAAACACAAAACTCTGATGGTGTCAGGTAATACCATGGTACTTTGATATTCCAAGGTACTGAGTCATATGATATTTATATACTGTGGAACTATTTGTATTTGAAGAAACACCATCCCAGCTAGTACAGCTACACCTTTAAAAAAACATTTTAGTCATGGAAATGTAGTGATAACATTTCATCCTATGTATTTAATGCAGCATATCTTCTTGTATGTGTTTTTAGCTATATGATTAAAAAGAATTTTAATTTGACAGTATGTCAATTAGGCCTACTTATTGTTAGCCAAAAACAAGTTCTTTACTCACACAAGGGTTAAGGGTTTAAGAAACACTATTATGTAGTGTGATTGCGCCCCCTGGTGGTCATATCAGTAAACGCAAATTTTAATTGATGTCTACTTTGTATATATTCTATATTTTTAATACTATTATATCCACCTTTTTCTTCCCTTAAATGTGGGCGCGGCCATTTGTAAATTGTATAGGTCAGGCTTCAGGTCTCATCCGCTTATAGCAATTTTTAGCTGTACAAAACAGCTCGTTTTGCTGCTTGATATTGCAAATTGTGGTTGTTATCCTTCTCGTTAGTTCCTATAGCGGCTAAGTCTCACCCATATAGGCTTACTTCTGCATTGAAGAAAAAGGTGGAAATAAAGCACATATTTATGTTTATATTTATAATAGTTACAAAAAGGCTGGTAGTTTTAATGTATGCTATAGTTACAAAACTTGAAAAAGTAAAACATAAAATAGACTACACACTAAAAAAAGGACAAAGTATTACGTCACAAAAACATTATGATTTTCCATCGTACGCATTCGAGCTATCCTAAATGATCACATCAGCAAGGATGACAAAAACAGATTCTGCAGCTTTAAGATTTCACCAGCTTTCATTACTGCTACTAAAAACGTATAAGCGTACTGAATAATATGAATAAAGAGGCCGGGCAGTTTCTGATACTGGTGTTTTCCTCCGTAATTATGGCGTAAGCGTCATTAATATGCATGAATGGGCGGGGCTAGCCGTCACACGCCCGTGACGTTGTTCAGATGACAGATTTGCAGGTACAGTGATTTAAAGTAGTAAATAGTTTACGGTCGCACAATGGACGTACTTTTGGGAATATTAAATCAGTAAGGTATTTGATTTGATCTAAAATGCTATGAAAGATGTGGATTCACATTTCCTTTGAGCAAAAGTTTTTGTGGAGCCTGTTTGTGCTGCTCTTTTTGACTGGTGGAAAAGCTTTCGGAGGTGAGTGTCAGCAGACCACAAAATTAGTTATATAATATAATATAATATAATATAATTAATATAATATAATATAAGCAGTTATATTACTATTGGAGACTAAAACAACATTGTTTAGTTTTTAGTAGTTAATGCATCTTTAGTAATTTTAGTTTGACTTCAATAATTCTTAGCAGATCGAACGAGTATTTATGTAAACTAAAGAAAATATAACAAATCATTTATAAACAGCACATATGGATACAGTGTCATCAAAGGAGTAATTAATACCTCACTGTACAAAGATACTTCTGCACATGTCTGATATAGGATTAGTATAATCCGATCTGTCCAAGTCCATTTTGTTTACTTGCAGCATGAATGGAAGCGACCTTCCCCAGTCCAAAGCCAAATAGAGACAGTAATCTGCAATTAAATGCATTTTAAACCTGAACAATTCTAGAAAGAAAAGATGTTTCTTTAAG
Organism: Cirrhinus molitorella; assembly: GCA_033026305.1. Classification (NCBI taxonomy): domain Eukaryota; kingdom Metazoa; phylum Chordata; class Actinopteri; order Cypriniformes; family Cyprinidae; genus Cirrhinus; species Cirrhinus molitorella. The sequence continues at coordinate 28,175,434 of CM065139.1, read as the reverse complement.
AGTTGTTCGTATCTGTTTACTATTTTGTTAGGGAAAACGTATTTCATAATATGTATATTTTAATGTGATGTTTCTTTATCCCAGTGTCCATACTAATGTACTTTTTGGGATGACATAGACATTATTTTTTAAATAAGTGTTCATATTTGCTCCCACTGTGTGTTTGCATGACTAGTTTAATACAATAATTTGGACATAATTATATATGTTTTTCCTCACAGGTTGAATAATCAAATTTGAGCAGTCTAATTAATAACAATTCCCTGCCCTACTAACTCGGTATGGCTAGGGTTTTAAAAAGCATGTTCATCCCCAGTCACTGTGCTAATCCCTATTGACTCCTTCAACACAGTGCTCTAGAAATGACTATTGTGGTCCTAAAAGGCGTTCAGCACATTAAAATGCATTAATTGAATTCTGATAAAGCATTAGGGGGCTGTAGACACAACAGCACTTAGTCTAAACTGCATTAGGCACAGAGAAGCAGCTGTCTCAGAGCTGTTCAGGCCAATAAAGACTCCTAATTTACTGGGGGCAATAGCAGCGTCCAACTCAGATACATACAGTGTGTAAGAACAGTCTATGCATTTATGATGAGAAACAAAAGCTTGTTCTTAATAGGATGAAATGAAGTAATTTAAATGTTTATCTGCTTTATTTCTCAAACAGCAAGATGTCTTATCCTGTGGCACTTTGTTTTAAGGAATGTGTCCTTTGCCCTGTTGTAAAGTGCAAAATGTGTGATGTTTGTGTATGCTGAATTAATTCTAGTACAAATTACTTTGCAGCTTCTTTCTATGGAGATGGGTTTGTGCATTTGAAAGCAGTTGAGTTGTCTAGTCAGACGTCTTTCCATGTACGGTTTCGAACCTCTGGACCCAGTGGCCTGCTGTTCTTGGCAGCTGGGGAGACGGACTTCCTCTGGGTGGGACTGCATTCTGGCAGAGTACAGGTAATTGATTAAATGCATTACATTTAAATGATTTTACAAAAAAAAATATTTCATGTTTTGTAACCTTTAATTGCATATTAATATTTATATGCATTTTCTAGAATGGAGTTTAACTGATGTGGATTGCTGTCCATAGTCATTTCAGTGATAAGGCAAAACCAGAAAGAAAACAGAACAGTCACTGCAGTTTTGCAGCTGCTATAAGTGGCCGAGATTACATACTGAAATATTGCATATATGAGTCATCTCAAATGAATACAGTATGTTGGAATTTCATAAATTAGTGTTCTTCTTACTGAGCTTAAACTTATACCCATCTATGGCAGTTAAATTTATCTGACTTGTAATAAAGTATGTGCTCAACGCAGATATTTTTGCCCAAAGGCAAAAACAAAAGGCAAGTGATTTCTTGTTGCTTCCAGACAGAAAAGGTCTGTTCATAGTATAAACCTCCACAAGCATCACTGTACTGACAAGTCTTTTCATGTTGAGGAATACTGACATGGCGACTCTGTTACCCGCAGTTAAAAATTCCTAATAATTTACTACAAGAAATTAAGGTTCTTGAGGAAAACATTCCAGGATTTTTCTCCATATAGTGGAATTAGGGTCTGGTCATTTCCTAAAAAAAAACAACACTTTATATACTTTTTAACCACAAATGCTCATCTTTCACTAGCACTGCATCAACGACTTCATGCATTACGGAATCATGTTAGAAGGGTCACACGTGGTTATTTATTCATCTGTATACTCTGGTTCAGAAGGGTAGGGTGAAAATCTCCATCTCATTTTCTCCTCCAACTTCAAAATCACCCATCATTATTGTTTTACCTTTTATATGACTTTCTTTGCACATTTGCTTTGTAGACACTGGGTCGGTAATTCCGCCTATGTCATGCATGACCTTTCCAACGTGACTGTGTAAAGTCAAATTAGTGCAAGACGAGCATTTGTGGTTTAAAAAGTACATGGATTTTTTTTTTTTTTTTTTTAGGAAATGACCAATCGTTTCACTAGATAAGACCCTTATTCCTTAAGCTGGAATCATGTAGAGCCCTTTGAAGCTGCATTGAAACTGCAATTTGGACCTTCAACCGGTTGGCCACAACTGAAGTCCACTATATTAAGAAAAATGCTGGAATTTTTTCCTTAAAAACCTTAATTTATTTTTGACTGAGAAACATGTCATCTTGGATGACATTGGGGTTAGTAAATTATTAGTAAATTTTTATTCTGGAAGTGAACTAAAGTAAATGAGTAGTATGAGTTTTTTCATGATACTGGGAGTAATTTGCACAAAGCATTACTATAAAGATCTCCTGTCCATCTCTGTCAGGTGCGGATTCAGCTTGGATCCGGTGAACGGACTGTTCGCTCTGAGAAGGGAAGCCCCTGGAATGATCTGACCTGGCATACAGTAGAACTTCAGCATGATCATGAAAACATCACACTTACTGTGGACAAAAACTCTGTAACATCTGTTAAGATGCCAGGTCCTGACTTTGAACTGGATGTCCAGGATGGACTTTTTGTTGGTGGTGTTGGCGATCTGGAAAAATCCTACCTCTCACCAAATGAAACTCATTTTGGCTTTCGGGGATGTTTGGATGAGGTTCTGTTCAGTGAGCATAACCTTCTGTCCTCCCTTAGGCCTTACTCTGGATACAAAATGATTCATGAAGTGTCGCTTGGTTGCAGCCCACAGTTTTCAGCCACTGTCAACGATTCAATAAGTTTTTTCAGTTCCAAAGCATACATGTCCCTACCAACATGGGACGTACCCCAAGAGGGTGTATTTGAATGTGAACTGCATACATTACATTCAGAGGGCATCCTTTTATACAGCTCTGCAGGCCAGGGTAACTATTTTGCCCTGGAGATCCAGAAGGGTCACCTTGTTGCTATCATTAAAATAGGTGTAACCAAAACAGCATTGCGCTCCTTGATGGTCGTTAATGATGGGGCATGGCACATTTTGCGCCTCTATTTGTCTCCTTTGAATCTGCAGTTTACTTTGGGTTTGGAGATGCACAATTCTAGCTTTGGGATAAATGCCAGTGCGTTGCAGTTTACTGGACCTCTGTTTCTAGGAGGGGTGGATGTCAGCACTTACACAGAAGCCCGCAAGAATGGACTGCTCTCGATCATAGGGAAGCGTACAGGAGGAGGGTCATTTAAAGGCTGTCTTAGAAATATCAGAGTTAATTATCAAAGGATGGGCCTTCCAAAAGCATTGGTCACCAAGGATATTTCTGTAGGTTGTGAACTACAAAAACAGCTTGGACCTAGTACCACAAGTCCAACGGTTATTACCATAGATTATGAAAATATCACAGATGTTCTACCTGAGATGGACAAGAAAAGCTTCCTTTTGCTCAAAGATTTGGAGGTTCTTGAAGGCGGGCGGGCACCACTTGAGTCTAAACACATTAGGGTTAACCTAGAGTTCCGTAAGATTGGGATCCGACAGTCTCAGATTATGTTGCGTGTTGAAGAGCAGCCGGTCCACGGGCAACTCCGACTGGATGTTGACCCTGGTCTGAGTGGGAACACCTTTAGTATGATAGACCTCTGGCATGGAAGGGTCATGTATGTTCATGGAGGATCCGAGGACCTTCTTGATTTTTTCATGTTTTCCATCTTCACCAACAGCAAGAAGGAAGTGCCCAGCTATCTCAAAGGCAACCGCCTGCACAGATTCAACATCAGCATCACACCTGTCAATGATGCTCCTGAACTTAGCCTTCCTGAGGGCAGTCTCTTTATTCTACTGGAGCACTCAAAACGTCGTTTGAGCACTGATGTCCTCAGGGTCATCGACCCTGACACTAACTCAACAGACCTGATGTTCTCAGTCCTTGGAAACCTGAATGCCATTTCAGGCTTTCTAGAGATCGAGGAACACCCAGGCAAAGCTGTTACCTCATTTACACTAAGTGATCTAGAGCAGGGTAAAGTTAGCTTTGTTCACAAAGGTGTAAAGAACTCCAGGATGGCTATTAGGGTGAGTGATGGGAACAAGGTAAGCAACACAGTGGTACTCAGGATTATTGCTGTTCCCCTAGAACACAAGGTTGCCAACAACACTGGTGTAGAGGTAACCCAAGGTGAAGCAAACTTTATTACTAACAAACATCTTGCTGTGCAAGTCAATGTTCCTAAACAAGCAGTGGACATTCGCTATGATGTTACAGTGCCACCAGTGTATGGTGAGCTCCAAAGATTGCATTCGAGTGGGCAATGGAAGCAAACAAGCACATTTACGCAAAAACTTCTGGAAAAGGAGCGTCTTCGATATCTCAGCACCTTCCATGGGACGCAGCAAAGTAATATCACTGACAGTTTCAAATGCAAAGTTACAGTCGGCTCAGTCATTACGGACGAGTTGTTGTTGTTTTTGATTAGAGTACGCTGGATTCGTTACAGAATCACCAGGAATAAGGTAGAGATAGATGGTGAACAGAAAGTCACATTGACACCTCAACAATTCCATGTTGTCACCAAGGGTGCAAGAGTTTTGGAAAATGATCTTCACATTCGTTTATTGACAATACCAAGGAAAGGACATCTTCTTCTCAATAATAAGATTTTAAAAAAGAACTCTACTTTCAGCCAAGACGACATTACTAATCGCAAGCTGCAATATGAGCTCTTAGAAAGGCCACACGATGATACGAGGGACATGTTCCACTTTCAGGTATTCTCGAAATTTGCCATGTCAGGAATTCATGAGTTCAGAATCAGTATCAAGGCAGATATTCATTACATAATTTTAATAAATCATGGACTTTCTCTCTTGGAAGGGGAGAGCAAGGTCATTACTAAGGCAGTGCTTTTTTCAGAGACACCCAGCTCCAGAGTAGTACACTACACTGTAACCAGCAGCCCTAAACATGGAATATTAAAAAGAATAAACCTATCTAATTCTTCTCCCAGTAATGACAGTATAATAGAGTTCACCAATCAGGACATTTTAGAGGAACACATCTTGTATGTCCATGATGATAGCGAAACCACCCAAGATGCATTTACATTCCTAGCCTCTTTTGGCTCTCTGCAAAATAAGACCCGAGGCACGGAGGGTACATTTAATATTTCCATCCAGTTGGTTAATGATCAGAAACCCATCCGTGTTGTGGATAAAGTTTTCCATGTGGTGCGTGACAGCCAGCGGCTGCTTACACTGGAAGATTTGTGCTACCATGATGCTGACAAAGACTTTGATGACAAAGATCTGCTTTATACCAGACGAAAGATCCCCATGGGTGAGCTGGTCCTGGTAAATGACACCACACACAAGCTTTATCAATTCCATCAGAGGGACTTAGAAGAGAAGAGAGTGCTGTTCATTCACAAAGGAGTGAGTTATGGACGCTTTGTCCTCTTCGTATCCGATGGGAAGCACTATACATCAACACTACTCGAAGTGTCAGCCCATGATCCATTTGTTAAGGTGGCAAACAACACAGGTCTCTTGGTCCAGAAAGGCCAGATGGCCACTTTAGGAGTTGCTAATTTTAGTATCTCCACCAATATGGACATCAGGCATGATGAAAATGTGGTCTTTGAGGTTTTTCTACCACCAAACCATGGGACTCTTTACTGCAATGGTATAAAAGCAGATACTTTCACACAACATGACTTGAAGATGGGCCATGTAGTGTATCATCATGATGATGGTGAAATACTCAAGGACTTTTTTAACTTCACCAGTAAGGTTAAAGGCCTGCGTCTGGATGTAAGTGTACCAGTTAAGGTGTACCTTGAGAGTCATCAGAAGCCCCCGAGAGTCATCCACAATAACCCAGTTGTGGTAGAAGAAGGAAAGCCTGTTAAACTCAACAAGGAAGTTCTAGAGGTTAGTTTTGCTTTATTAAAGGGAACCTTGGGTGTTAAGATGTGTATTGTATTGTATGGCAGACTGTATGGCTTAATATAATGCAAATGATGTCTCTTAGCAGATAACCAATTAAAGATTTACATTATTTAAAAAATCCACATTGTTTTATACATATTTTGGACTGTGGAGGGTGCCATTATTTTGATGGAATCAAATGATTACACTCTGTGAGCTACTGGCGCTAGATGTTGCTATTTTTACCACAACACAACTCAGAAAATAAAATACTGATATGATGCCACATTGTGTGGCTTGTGATTGTAATTTTCAGTTGAACAGCAACAAGAGAAGTGATGTAAGTCTTTACTGCTTATCTAGTGATAAATAAGAGTTGTGTTGTGGTAAAAATAGCAACAGGTAGCGGCAGTAGCTCACTGAGTGTAACCATATGACATCATCAAAATAATGGCGCCACCTACAGTCCAAAATATGTATAAAACGATGTGGAGTTTTTATGGGTTTTTTACTACATATTTTAGTAAGTGACATCATTTACATTATTTTAAGCCATGTAAGTCTTCATTTTTCAGATAACTTCATTATGAAACTGTCATTATGCACTGTAAATTACTATCTATTTGATGTGCTTATGTTGTGTGTTCCAGGTTGTTCATGAGGATAACAAACCTTTTGAGATTGTGTATACGGTGAAACTGGCACCCACTTACGGTTTTCTGCGGATATCTATGCTAGAAGAAGATCACTACCGAGGCAGTCAGGAGAATCCGATCCAAGGCTTTTCACAGGGTGATATCAATGAAGGACATGTTCAGTATGTTCAAACAGAGCATGGAAATGTTAATGACTCTTTCTCACTTGACGTAACCAATGGCGTTCTAACAATCCATGATCTCATAGTTGTAGTGGATATTATCCCCTTGCACATCCCACTCAAGGTGTCCAATATGACCCTGATAGAAGGTTCTTCCAAAGCTCTTACGCAGGACATCATCAAAGTTGTTAACAGGCACTTTCATGGACTCCAAATTTTCTATCTTGTAACTGAGGGGCCTCATCATGGGCGAATTGAACACTCAAGGATCCCTGGTGTTCCCATTCCATCTTTCACAAGGGCTCAAGTGAGTTCTCCTCTTCATTTGTTCATTACAAAAGAATAATATTCACCAGCAGATTTTGTAATAAATGTTTTCTTTTTTTTTTTTTTTTTCGACTGAACAGGCTGAACAAGGATTCATATTCTATGTCCATGATGGAAGTGAGACCGTGGCTGATAATTTCACAGTGGTGGCCAATAATACAGATATCCGAAAGCAAAGCTTGCCTTCTGTTATTTATGTCAATATAACACCCATAAATGATGAACATCCAATTGTAACTGTCAACAGGATTCTCAAGGTGAGTTTTTTCTTAAAGGGATAGTTCATCATTCTGTAATTAATTACACAAACTCATGTTGTTCCAAATCTGTAAGACAAATTAAGAGATTTTTGATGAAATCCAAGAGCTTTCTGACCCTGCATATACAGCAACGCAACTGACACGTTCAAGGACCAGAAAGGTCGTAAGGACATTGTTAAAATAGTCCATGTAAGACCAGTGGTTGAACCTTAAAGGAACACTCCACTTTTTTTTGAAAATAGGCTATTTTCCAACTCCCCTAGAGTTAAATAGATGAGTTTTACTGTTTTTGAATCCATTCAGCCGATCTCTGTGTCTGCTGGTAGCACTTTTAGCATAGCTTAGCATAAATCATTGAATCTGATTAGATCATTAGCATCTCGTTCAAAAATGAAGTATAGGAATGGGTAGTAACACTACAGACAAATTAGCCTAAATCCAGACTTTTCTAAAATGGATGCTGCCATCATGATGATTTCAAGATCAGGGGACATTTTGGAATTATATTTTGTGATAAATATGGCAGATCTGCAATTTATCAACATAACACCACAGACACTAATGAAGTGCAACACATGAAATTGTCAGAAATGTAGCTACCTTTAATAAAGTTAATACGAAAGAATGTACTCACCTGCACCCCTCAGATCAACCGGCACCTACGATGACTTTTCACACAGAAAGTAGTCCAAATAGATTTCCTCCTTTTCTTAAAGTGGCGACAACCATTGCTGTAACACCACAGACATGAATTTGGGGGAGAACTTTTTTCGTAGATATAACAAAATATGTATTTTTTTAAATAATCTAATCAAATTGTTAAATAAAATCTATATTCATGGTATAACCACTTTATTTGTGTTAAAAATGGTATATTGTTGCAATTACATTCCATGATACCTCTCTGAGGTAGGGTGGGAACATGCATATTTTGTTACAAAATGCAATCTCCCAAACTCAATTAAATATGCGTTTTAAAACACAAATGTAACTATTGTGCACAAATTGTGTTTAACCTACACAATACAAACATGCAAAAATTGTATGATTTATTGGTATTTAAAGTTTATTTCAACGGTTGTAAAGTAGAGGGACACCACTTGCCACCACAAATGAATAATGACTTATATATATATGAAACACACCAAATAAAACAGTAAAACATGACAGCAAGCTGGGGTTTTCAAATGATTTTATTTTCTTCCCACAAACCCAACAAATTTGTGCAGTAGCACTAAAATAGTAGTACATTTAACTATTATAATTTAAGGAAATTTGGCACATATTCTTTTTTTCATTTTCATCATGTAAAAAAAACAAGCTGGTTAAACCAGCTTAAACTCAAATAGATAGTAATTTACAGTGCATAATGACACGCCTAGACTTTAGATGCCCCCTTTCACCAGCAGGAGGCTCAGTAAACACATTCTGAAATGGCTTCTGTTATAAAATGTTCAACCTCACCTGACAAAACATGACCAGAACTGACAGCATCATGTTTCTTTCATTCATCAGGTGTGGGAAGGTTCTGTGACGGAGATAACCACTGAAGACCTCAGTTCTGAGGATCCAGATTCTCCCCCTGAGAGCCTAGAGTTCATCGTCACTCCACCAAGTAATGGGCATCTAGCTTTGAAGAGCGCCCCCTCCAGGCCTGTTCTGAACTTCACCCAAGAGCATATCAATCATAGGCAGCTGGTCTTTGTACATAATGGTGAGTTTACATTAGAAAGGTCCAATAAGATGATAACCTGTTATGTTGATATATCAATAAGTCTGTGGTGGCATTTATGTTTTGACAGGTGCCTTGTCAGGAGGATTTCACTTTCAAGTCAATGATGGGGTGAACTTTGCTCCAAGGCAAATCTTCAGTGTTGCAGCCCAATCTCTGGTCATCAGCTTAGATAAAAATCTAGAGCTCAAGGTTTTCCCAGGTTTGATTTTATTGTGCTATTTTGTATTAGCACAAATGTAGTGCTGTTAAACAGATAGTTCACCCAAAAATGAAAAATCTGACATTAATTACTCACACTCATGTCATTCCAAACCCATAAGACCTTCATTCCTCTTCAGAACGCAAATTAAGATATTTTTAATGAAATCCGAGAACTTTCTGACCCTGCATATACAGCAACACAACTACTGTACCACGTTCAAGGCTCAGAAAAGTAGGAAGGACATTGTTAAAATAGTCCATGTGACATCAGTGGATCAACCGAAATGTTATGCAGCTATGAGAACAAAGAAAACAAAAATAATAATTTTATTTCAAAAATTGTAAAAATTTCCCTCTTCTGTGTCAGTCTTCTACTCCATAAAAAATCTTCATAACATTACGCTTGAACCACGGTCTATGCAGGGACAAAAAGCTCTCGGGTTTCATAAAAAATATATTAATTGAACAAAAGTCTTACAGGTTTGGAGATGTGGATAACGACATAAAGGTGAGTAATTAATGACAGAATTTAATTTTTTGAGTGAACTATCCCCTTTAATTTGAAAAACGATATACATTTTAGTAAAAAGGGGTTAGTAAGGTTAGTAAGTGATAGGTTAGCAAAAAACAAGATATTGTTGCACACTGCAGCAGCTGGACTGGATTGTATAAAGTGAAACACAAACTAGGTTTGTCACTGAAACAGCAATGGTGCAATTAGTGTGTGTGACGTAAAGGAGGTATTTCCTGTGTTTTTCTACAGGTTCTTTAAAGCTAATTACCGAAGATGAGCTGCTGATAATCACAAATGACTTTGATGATATTTACGGGAATCGCACCATCACGTACACTGTGACCTCGCCTCCAAGATTTGGCAGCCTGATGTGGAAACACAATGAAAATTCCACACAAGAAATCTCATCCTTCACCCAAAACATGGTATTTATGAAATCTGCTTCTGAGTTTAGTTGGCTAATGTTAAAATGTTTACTACTTTAGACATTTAAGTATGTTCACATGGAAGTGTTTTTCACTTCCAGAGAGGAATTGGTGGTGACTACTTTTGAGCTAGTGTATTCTGCTAATGTTTTAACATTTTACAATTTGCAAACAATACAATACAATTTGCTGTAACATATACAGTTGAAGACAAAATTATTAGCCCCCTGTGAAATTTTAATTTTAAAGTTTAACAGAGCAATAGAATGTTTTCTCATTATTTCGTATTATTTTTTTTCTTCTAGAGAAAGTCTGATTTCTTATAGTTGCTTGAATAAAATAATTAAAAAATAAATAAATAAAAAACTGCTAAGGTCAATATTATTAGCCCCCTTAAGAAATTATTAGTTTGATTAGATATAGAACAAACCACTGTTGTCCAATGACTTGCCAAATTAACCTAATTTGCCTGATTAACCTAGTTAAGCCTTTACATTGCTCTTTAAGCTGAGGATTAGTATCTTGCGAAACAACTAGTAAAATAATATGTACTGTCATCATGGCAAAGACAAAAGAAATGAATTTGGACTTGAGAGAAAGAATTGATAATCCTCATAAAGATGGAGAAGGATACACACGTTTATCAAAGCATTTTCAAGTGTCAAGAACTGCAGTGAGATGCCTTATCAAGAAGTTTTAAAGAGACCAACACAGTGGAGAACAAGACGGGCAGAGGCAGGAAGTGAAAGATTTCAAAACTTTGGAAAGAAAACTAGAAGACACTAGTGAATGACCTAGCCAAGTCTGGAATTGATGTCTTAACGAAGACAGTCACTAGAGCCCTGGACAGGAATGAACTGCGAGGTTGCTGACCAAGAAAAACTCCACTTCTGAAGAAGAGACACCTCTAAGCTAGAATGAAGTTTGCTAAGGACAACCTGGGGGAATGTGATGCATACTGGGAACATGTCCTTTGGTCAGATGAGACAAAACTAGCTTTTTGGCCATAGAGATGTTGTCTATGTTTGGAGAAAGAAGGGAAAGGCATTCAACCCCAAGAATACCGTTCCCACAGTGAAACATGGTGGTGGGAGTATAATGCTGTGGGGATGTTTCAGTGTGTATGGAACTGGGAATTTCATCAGGGTTGAAGGAAACATGAAAAAGGAAGACTATAAGAAGATTTTGAAAGACAACCTCAGACAGTCTGCAAGAAAACTTGGTTTGGGTTGACATATTGTCTTCCAGCATGAAAACAAACCAAAGCATAATACCTCCAAATGAGCAAAGTGAGTGTACTTAACTGGCCTGCACAAAGCCCAGACTTGAATCCAATAGAAAATCTGTGGGGCACACTAAAGTCCAGAGTTTGTGCCAGAAGACCAACAAATCTGGAGGAGCTTGAGAGATTTGCTAAGGAAGAATGGGCTGTCATTCCTCAGGAGACATGCTTGAAACTTGTTGAGAACTACAGCAAATGACTAAAGGCTGTTATCAAGCAAAAGGGATACACTATTGACTATTAACATCAGAGGGCTAATAATTTTGACCAGTAGACTTTTTGAAATTCTTTGTTATACATTTATTTCTATTTGTATTACAAACCCTAAAAGCTTCCTGAATAAAGTATTATGTTTAAAAATGCTGTGTGGATAAAATCGTCTTTCTTTTAAACAACACTTGGGAGTTATTTGAAAAATAATGAAATATTTTATAAGGGGCTAATCATTTTGTCTTCAACTGTATTTAACAAAAAGTTGTTCTGGCAGAAATTGTATTGTGGTATATCTATATGGCCAATTGAAAGGATTAGTTCGCTTCTAGAATAAAAATTTTCCTGATAATTAACTCACTCCTATGTTGTCTAAGATGTTCATGTCTTTATTCAGATAAAAAGAAATTAAGGTTTGTGAGGAAAACATTCCAGGATTTTTCTCCATATGGTGGACTTCAATGGGGATCAATGGGTTAAAGGTCCAAATTGCAGTATCAGTGCAGCTTTAAAGGGCTCTACACAATCCCAGCCGAGGAATAAGGGTCTTATCTATACTTTTTAACCACCTTAATTTCTTAATTTTCAAAAACCTTAATTTCTTTTCGAGTTAAGAAAGAAAGACATGAAATATAAGAATGTAAGAAATTTAGATGTAAACTTCATTCTAACTTATAAATAAGCTAAATAACCTGTTATTTTAGGTGAAAGAACATGCTGTGCTGTATGCACAGACTAAACCTGTTGCATGGACCGCTACAGATTCCTTCACCTTCACTGCGTCATGCCCTCCAGCATCCCTCCACACTCATACCTTTAATATCCACATCTCTTATGAAAATACTGGCCTGGAGCATAGGAGTGCACTATTAACAAACACTGGTAATGATTTCTGTCTTCTAGTTACTTTCATTTGAAAAGCACATGAAAAAATGTATATGATTATTTTTAGACCAGCGGTTCTCAATTCCAGTCCTCTTGCCCTCCCGCTCTGTGTTTCTCTTATCGCTTCAGATGTTTGTTCTATTCGAACTTAAGTGCCCTGTGAAGTGGACATCACAGGATATTCTGCCATGATTCCAGTTTCATATGCGCCTTGCCTTACAGATTCATGGTTCTCTAGTAAGTTTCATCTGGGTGTGAAGACGCTCCAAGCGTCCATGTGCAAATCCATGAATGAATGTTCCGAAGTGAAGTAAACTTTGACAGATTTCCCTGCTCAGGGAGTGGGGAGCAATAAACACTGTGTAGGAATCATGTCAATCGGAACACAGTTGCATGCACGGAGCTCACTTCTAACGAGCTGGTGATTTGAATCAGGTGTGTTAACAAAGAGAGACATGCAAAATAGGCAGAGCGGGGGGCAGGGAGGACTGGAATTGAGAACTGTTGTTTTACACTAACAACACTAACATCCATACTTATTTTTCAGGTGCTGTTGTCGCTGAGGGTAGTAGTGTTCTCATTGATAAATCAAAATTGGATGCCTCAAACGTTTTGGGAAAGTTAGATGAAGCAGAACGTAATTTCTATGAGGTCTGGTATGAAATCACCTCTCCACCCCACCATGGTACAATTGTGGTAGGTGAAAAGAACCTTACACACGAAAGACTAAAGTTCTCTCAATTCAACCTGCATAAGCATGGAATAATTTACGTCCATGACGACTCAGAGACCACTCATGATAACTTCACCTTTGACGTGTGGCTGATCCCCAAAGGAAAGCCTTCTCAACGACCTCAGAATGCAGATTATATAGTATCTGAAATATTTAACATCACTGTGAGCCCTGTTAATGACCGGCCTCCTGTGCTCAAGACAGGATCCCCTAGACTCAAAGTGGTCAAGGGGGACACCGTGACCTTGGACCCTGAGAACCTTTATGTGGAGGACCAAGACACTCCACCTGAGGAGCTATTTTATACCGTAATCAGCAAGCCCAAAAATGGCTTCCTTGCATTGGAGGGTCAGCTCAATAAGTCTATCAGCGCCTTCACCCAGGCAGATGTAAATAATGGAAGGGTGCACTTTGTACAAAAAGGGGAGTCCTCATCAGGGGTCATCTACTTTAGTATCACCGATGGATTCCACAGACCACTCTACAAGCTCTTCAGTGTAGAGGTGGAGAATATCACCATCAGTGTGGTCAACAACACAGGACTGACTCTACTGCAAGGCCAGACCACAGTGATTCTGACATTTGAGAACTTGGCTGCAGTGACCAACGAGATAGACGCATCCATTAAGTATCTAGTTACAAGCCCACCAAGTCATGGGAGTGTCATGGTTATGGAAGAACCGGTCACATACTTCAACCAAGAGGACTTGCACACTGGCAGAGTATTTTATAACATGAGTGACCTGTCATCCCCTCGAGACTGCTTTGAGTTCACAGTCTTCACATCTGAGAGTAACCTGACCAACCAGGTGGTCAACATCACAGTCAAGCCACTGATCCACCTTGGAGAGCACGTCAGGATCCCAGATGGCATTCCAGTAAAGCTCCGAAAGGATGTCTTGGATGCAACAGAATTGGCTTCCCTTAGTGCAAGCGATCCTATCTTTGAAATCCTTGAGCCTCCGAAACATGGCAAGCTAGTCAAAATCACATTTGATCTTGGAGGAGCCTCTCACTCAGTGGAGTCCTTCTCATTCAGGGATGTGGAACAAGGCAGAGTGGCCATTGAGGAAAACATCAACTTCCACGGCATTCATGGGAACACAACAGCGGCCAGGTTCAACATCACAGCGGTGCATCCACTTAATGACTCGTTTGTCTTCCTTTTGAAGGCAGCCAATGTCCAGCCTGCCATGGGCGAATTTGTGTACCTAGTTTTACCTTATGACCCCATTACTGGGAAGCATGTACTTACAGAGCCAACCAAGTTACCAACTTTGAACAGAACAAAAAATGCTATGTACCCTCCATCTCACATAGATCCATCAACAAGGCCACACAGGACTGCTTCAAAGCTGAAACCTCGAAACCGCTGGGGGAACCACACTCGAAGCAGAACCACGGTTCCTCATGTTCCCCGTACCACTTTGGACAAGTTGGACCCCTCCCCGAAAAACACTTTAGTGAGGATGGAGTCTTTGCCAAGACCTGCATCTGATCCCTTGCTCATCATCCTGCCACTTCTAGCCTGCCTCCTCCTTATTGTCATTCTTGTGGTTCTCATACTTGTCTTTCGGCACCGCAGGGAAAAGCGGGCCCACCCGGCAATGATACAGGATCTGACGGGGAACCATGGTGAAGATATTTTAGCCAGGGGCCCGTATCTGGGTCAGCCCGAGAGAAGTCTCACTGTTCCATCGGTTATAGTAACCCCGCTCACTCCGAGTTGCCCTAATAGTCCTGTTTTACAGGGAATACATGATGCAGCCTTGGTGCCAGCAATCGAACAAACTGTGTCTCCATTTCTCCTTTGCACATGGAGTCCACTGAACCCTGATCCTGCCCAGCAATGTTCACCAGCAACAACCCTTAAACAAAACCAATACTGGGTTTGACTCCACTCCTTTTATCACATCCAGATGTTCATTGTGCAGGACCATCATCAGAGCCAAATCTTAGCATTACTGACTGAAAAAAATAAGCTTGTAAATTTCATACCATACTTTGAGAAACTTAAATATCCTATCATGCTATTGCTGGCACTTGGTTTTTAACCTTGTAGAATGGTCTTTTGGCTTAACATCAAGAGAAAGATCACCAAACAACTAGAATTTTAACAGTCATTTTTGATGTCCTGTTGTTGCAGTTTTGTCCTGCCACAGCTCAGATGTTTTTGTGGTTTTGATAGTTTTGTTTCTTACAAAACACAGATAGCCACAAAGTCTTATTGCAGGCTCAGAATATTTTGCAGTTCCTTTTTCAGAAAAAAAGTGCAAAAATACTACTCTCATAATAACAGTAATAATACTCTTTTGAACGAGCTTCAAAGACTGACATGGAAGAGATTTTCTTTTCTTTGTGCACAAAAAGTATTCTTGTAGTTTCATAAAATTACAGTTGAACCACTGATGTAACATGGACTATTTTAACAATGTGCTTACTACCTTTCTGGGCCTTGAACGTGTCAGTTGCGTTACTGTCTATGCAGGGTCAGAAATTCATCAAAAATATCTTGGAGTTTGTGTTTTAAAGCTGAATGAAGGTCTCACAGGTTTGGAACAATATGAGGGTGAGTAATTCATGAAAGAATTTTCTTTTTTGGGGTGAACTTTTAAGTTTCTGCAAGATAACTAAATATTTATTTCACATTTCTTCGCTAAATATTTTTCAGAAAACACTATAGCTTTTTGCTGTACCCTAATGCCTTATGTTTATTTATATGGCTGCATCTGCAGTAAACAGTCTAAAGTATCTCAGAATGTAATGAAATTGAAGAGAGAACTGAAACTACTCAAAGGTGCATTTTAAAGAACAGTCTAAATTTAAAATACTACACTGACCACAAAAACAAAACCACCCACAGAAATATTGCACCACAATTTTCGCAGAATATACAACAGAAATGCGTTGCTATTGAAAGAAGGCAAATCAAACAGTCCGTAATGCCTAGTTTGCTTCAAAGATGAATATGCTTCAGACACACATCCCTTTTTAATAATCTGATATTGTTCTTAAGTAAAAGTTATCTTGTAATTTACTATGGGCTACAGATTTATGATTGTTTACATGTATGTGTGTATTTATGTCTGCGTGACTGGGATAGTATCTCTGAGTAAAGATACATTCATGTAAAAATGATTGTCATTACATGTATAAATGAATGAAATCCTAATAAAATTATTGCTTTTTCTATAACCCTTTTAAAATGTAACAAAGGCATATTTACGATTCACACAGTGTATAATATATTAGTGTAGTTATGCATTTCATTACATTACTGATAATTAATATAACACCAAGTATTGATAAAACACCCTTTCTTTTTCTCATTAGCATTGTTTTAATGTGCAATATGTACGGGCTTGTTAGTGATCAGGGTGTGGGAATAAATTCTTCATGATTAAGGACCTGAGTGTGTGGAAAGAGAAGCCTAACTTTAGCTCTGATAAATAATTCAAACGAGAGACTGACTGCTTTGGACAGCTCTGGTTTTTCTCCCTAGTAAGCACAGAAACTAATAATGGTACAATCTCCTTCAAGAGGTCATTTGATTGGAGACCTGAGGCCTGAGTGTGCTAATCTTTCTTGACAGTTGATTACTTTTTTTCACTTTTATTCTTTTTCAATGGTTCTTAAACCCTTCTAGGTGGCTCCTTGGTCATCCTTTTCACTGGTTTGCTTTTGTTCTTCTTTGAAATGAACTAGACAGCTACTGTACTGAATTTACACAAGCCAACTATTTGCAAGATAATAATTTGGAATGAACATTTACATTGCATTATATCAGTGAGACAACGGAAGCAATTTGTCATAAAATGTATGGTGACATAATCAGTTGGCTGTTTTATTATTATTATTAATTATCTCATAAATAATTATGATCAGTTTATTAATTGGTTGGTTATTTTACTGTTTGTGCTTTTAGTCAAAAATATATCTAAATTTAGCTATGTTTTGCTAAATAAGCCAATAACAACTAGCAGACTTCTGGGAATCTTTCACGGACCATCAGTGGTCCAGAGTTTGAGAACCACAGTTCCATTTTTAAGGTTTCACTTCAATTTTTCTTGCTTGTACAGCTGGTAATGGTTTTGAACTCTTAAAACATATCCACTAAGCTCTCAATTGCTGTAGATAAACTCACTAAAATATGTCGTAACATGGAAGAAAATGTCTAAACTGAATACTGAAAGTGCTGGTAAACTAGTACCGTGAGTGATCCTCTCTGCCTTGTCTGGAATGTCCTCTAGATAAAGAGGGTTCAGCCCATGTTTTCTAGGTCATTGTTCCTTTGCACTTCTCCTCCAGGGCTGAGAAACTGTGTCTCGTCTTTCTCTTGCAAGCTCTTAATGTAAAACAGACACAGGCCTCTCCCTCAGAGAAGATTAGATAAAGGTTAATAGAAGTATAACTTGGAAGGATCATAAAGAACCATTTGACAGACCGACACAATAAGACATTCAAAAGCATAATGTATTTTTATATCTGTATTAGAGTCAGAGGAGTTCAAATCTACTCTTATTTAACATCACCACAGGTCCAAGTTCATGGAATGAGTCCACTGATAGAGAGCATATCAGTACACACTGTAAAAATTTAAACCCACAATTTGTTGTTAACCTAAAAGAACTTGTTACCTGGCTGCCTTATTTTAAGTTGAATCAACTCAATTATCTAAGTTGTCACTTAGTACAACTTAACATTTCAAGTTGATTTAACTACTTTGAGTTCACTGAACTTAAAATTTCAAGGCAGCTAGGTAACAAATTAGTTTAAGTTAACTCAACTAATTGTTTTTTACAGTGCAGGCACACAATTATAATTAATCAATGTAGTTTATATGGACCACTAATTAAAAAGTCAAACCAATCAATGTCAGAAAATCAGTGATGACTGTTGTGAATAATCAGATAACATACTCTACATTGAAAGGACCATTGTCAATTTCTGGCACACGTTTTCATCATTTTTGTTCTCAAGCCACCCCAAACACTCCTAAAAGTAATTGTGTATTTTCATGAATCTATAATAAAAAAGTCTGCTTATCCGTGTTTTCAGTTCTCTCACAACAGTGTGGGAAAGTAACGTCCTAAGCCTGATCATACATGTCCAAGGCTTCCTCCAACTTGCCTGTGATTTTCTGAAAGAAGCTGATCTGCTGCTGTAAGAAGTGCTGCATCTGTGCCTTGAAGTCACGCACACGTACGCGATGAAAGTGCTGGATCTCCGCTAGCGTGGCACAGGAGATGATGTTGCAGCGGTCGTGGATGCCTCCACCTGCAATGCCTGCAACTTTTTCCTCCCCGTGCTTCTGGCTCTCCTTGGCCTTCGTGAGGGCTCCTGGAGAAAGACAGAAGTGAAAAGAAAGGAATAGTTTAGTTGAAGTCTATAACACCCAAACACATCTGCAAAAACACACACACATGAACTCTGTGAGAGCTCTCCATTTTGAACACATGAAAATGCAAGCTCAGACCAGTCAGACTTCTGATTTATGGCTTTACAGCTCTGTTTGTAATTCTCAAGGAGAAATCAATATTCCCTGTGCACTTTAAGTCATCTTGAAATGAACTAATTTCACGTTCCTGACCTTCTTGCACACGACTCATCAGTTCATTCATATTCTGAATAAAAAAAAGTCTCAATATCGAAACTTGCTTTGTTTCCGAAACAGTTTTCTCCTAACAAATACCTTTTGCTTTTCAAACCCTCTTCTCCAACCTGGCTCAATTCTGATATGTAGCGCCTGCTTTTCATGATCCAATCAATTCCAGATGGAAAAAAAATCTGGTCTACATTTTTTCCTCACCAAGTATCCAGTTTCACTCTGCAATATTTCTGATTACGGAAGTAAAATAACTTGTGAACGTAGTTTCATGTCCGACTTCACATACAGTACATCAAATGTCAAAAGTTGTTTTTCCTACATCAAAGCATCAAAATAACTATGTATGTTAAAATGTAGTGTAAGCATTCACAGCTACCCTGTGCTGGGGCCCTAAGCTTAGGATTAGAGGCTTCAACACAAAAGCTTTCCCAGCATCAGTTGTTTTATGTGGACAAGCAATTTCTCATGCGAAACCACAATAACTACTTGCATCATATAAACCCAGAGATATGATTCTACACAAAAGAATGACATTGGTCATTTTCATGTCACAGTAAGGGGAAAACAGATTAGTCAGAAGTATACACTTCCCCCACTAAAGAGATGTGGGAATTACAACATGTTTGGCATCTTCCCACCATACCAACACATCTACAACACATCTCAAGCTGCAAGAGCTAGCAGGCCTCATATGCTCCCTCTCTCGCACACCAAGGAGAAATCGGGACATGTCATTTGACGTACTGCCGAGAACCTGTTGCTATTAGGCCTATTATATCTAATCTAAAAAGCAAACCATTTGACATCAGCAGTTTGCTTTTGCTAGAATGCATCCTTTCATTTCAGTATGAATAAGATGCTTCTTTAGTGTCATGAAATAGCAATACTGAGTTAGATTTCCACTTAAATATTAACTTGACATATGGTGGGTTGACTGGATATAGCGTCACTTCTTTGAGCTGATGGCATGCACATAAACTGCTGACCTACTGACCTATATATTCACATTTTATGGCATGCCGTTCTGACAAGCTGCGCAAACACATGAGAAAAATCCCAAACCTTTCTGAACATGGATAATGTCTGGAAAGTTTGCGAGGTGGCCCTGGTAAATCGCTAAGAGATCGGAAATTGGCTCCAAATCCTGACGGGGCTGCTCTGCGAAGTAATCCCCAATGGTCTCATAGACATCTCCAGTGTGTGCCATGGCCTTGTTTAATGGAACTGAATATAGTTGCTGGTCGAATTCAAAGGCCTGACTTAGAAGTCTGAAAGCCTGTCCAACTCTCTGATATTCCTTTTTAAAACCAGTGATCTGCTTTCTGGCGAATTCGCCAATAGTGGCGTTGAGCTGTATGATGTTTTCGTCCATTTTTTTGGTGAACGTTTTGAAGCCATCTACGTTGCTTTCCACCTCCTGTAAGTCAAGCGGTAAAGCTGGAGGACAGATAGTGAGGAAGAAATTTGCGCCGACCAAGTCGTCCTTCTCGGCTTTTCGCTTGCCTTGCTTCCAAGCTTTTTCGTCGTTGCTGCTGCAGAGGAGAAAATGCTGGAAAACGTCACACTTAGATAAAATAGGATGACTTGTCATGTGATTCATCCACCATATTAAACCTTTCCTCCTCTTAGAAATGAAATCCTCTTCAAATCGACCCGTCGCTTGTTTTTCAGGCAAGTGAGGAACCGAAATGACAGGGAATTTTTCTACGAGTCGTGCGTAAAGCCAGTCAAAGTGCTTGTATCTTCTATTTACCTGGCTTTGAGTATGACTAGGTGTGAGTCCATAGGACATATAGCTCTTCATCCCTTTAAATTTGGTTTGTTTTGTAGGATCGTCGATAGTGCAAGTGAACGGATATGGGTTCTCTTGCCATTCAGGCCCGTATTGACCCATAACCACAAATATTTTGTCTCCATCTCTGACCAAACCTGAAGCTTCACCCAAAACGAACGCCTCACCACCTGACTTTACAAAGGTTGAAAACCTATTGAGATTTTTTCCAACCGTCCCTGTGCTTTTGGGCTGTTGCGAACTACCACGTCGAGAAGCTGAGGTGCTTGTAATAGGATATCCCGGTTGAGCATTCCCGCGTTTTTCAGGTGTTCCTCCGTGTTCATCCGTCGTCACGCTGTCATCCCAGTCATCGTCCCAATCCTCGTCGCTTCCCTGGCTCGTCTGAAAACTGTGTCGCTGATGTTGATGCCCCTGGTAAACAGCAGAATGAGTGGGTGTCGACTCATTTGAGGTGTCCCTCCTCTGAGGACTAGTTTGGTGGTAATAGTCCTGACTAGCGGATGTCCCGTTACCGTGTAGTGATGTGTCAGTCTTTATAATCTCCACGTATGATGCAGGGAAGAGTCCCGTCTCACCTCTGCTGTTCGTGCCCTCCAACCAACCATCGACAACCTCTTCGCTACACAAAGTCAGAACTTCATTCTCTTTCACAGAGATCTCGCCGGGATTTTCAGAGATAAAGTCGTATAAAGCTCTCGCTCTGAGCGCCATAGTTGTGTGGAAACTCAGTTTACAAAGTTACAATACACTCTCCGCGCCGTCCCGTTAAGTCAACCTCTTCAGGAATTTACGCCCTCTGTTTTCTACCAGAACACGTCGAAAACTTTTGAAGACATTATTTCGTGAAAACTGTTTGAAATTCCTCTCAGAAGAGTATTGAAAGTGGGTTTTGTGTACGCCTGCCTCTCTTCGCTGAATGCGCTCTGCGGTCCAGGGCAGAATAATCGAGGGTGGAGCCAATCAGAATAATCAGCCTAGGGTAACGAATAAACCCCAGTGCTCCTTCATGGAGCAATATGACTCACTGTAACCATCAAAGTCTTGTCTAGTGATATATTTCAAGTCATTATATGTTATTATTAACGCATCGTTACATTACATTTTATAATAACTTTGTTATTAGTCATAATATGTGACCCTGGACCACAAAACCACATGTGCATAATCTGAATGCTGAATAAATAAGCTTTCCATAGATAATATTCGGCCGAGATACAACTATGTGAAAATCTTGAATCTGAGGGTGCAAAAAATTAAATATTAAAAAACTGCCTTCAAATGAAGTTGTTAGCAATGCATGTTACTTATCAAAAAGTAAGTAAGTTTTGATATATTTACAGTAGGAAATTTTGAAAATATCTTCATGGAACATGATCTTTACCTAATATGCTATTGATTTTTGGGATAAAAGAAAAATAGATCATTTAGACCTATACAATGTATTGTTGGCTATTGCTGCAAATATACCCATGCGATTTATGCTTAGTTTTGTGGTCCAGGGTCACATATAATGTTCAGTATGTATAGCAGTATCAGTATCAGTAACTAATTATAACTCAATACATACCCTCTAAAAGCCATCTCGGTCAAAAATGAGATAATGATACTGAGTGAATGCTCTTGACACATATTATACCTCCATCATATACTTTTACTTCAAACTCGCCAAAATCCCACCCTCAGCTCAATCAGAAGTGCCAGTACTTACATAGAAACCTATACATCTGAGCCTGATAAAAATGCATTTTTTCAAGAAATGTGTCAGATGGATTTAGAGGCTTTTGCATCTGAACTCTTCATATCTATACATCTTTACAACTTGATTAGCTGAAGTGTATAAAATGCTAAAGGCCTAACCCTCATACAAGTCACTGTGCCAAATTGAATATAATCTTAAATATTAATATAATCTTACTTATAAAAAGTAAAAATTTCTAAACAAAAAAAAAAAAAATACTTCTCAAGCTTATCTAACATGCATATCATGCAATTCATACAGAGCATTTTATTCACTTTTATAGACCTGTCCACTGAGTAGACTAAGTGTTTATACTAGGTAACAAATTAGCTATTGAACTTAATTTGGGCCTACTCTTAAAAAATAAAGGTTCTTTATTGGCATTGATGGTTCCATTAAGAGCACTGAACATCCATGGAAACTATCAAATGCAAAAATGGTTCTTTGTAGTCAAAAAAGGTTCTTCAGATTTTTTAAAAATTGTTGTTATATGGCATCGCTACAAAAACACCTTTTTGGAACCATTATTTTTAAGAGTGTAAACTATAATTTTATTGCACTGTCATTATGGCCTGTTCACCCAAATGAGTATTAGATTACTGGTCAAACATTGCTTCAAAACGTTTTATACATAAACATGATGCAATATGTTAAAACATTATAATAAGGTCTACTCTTTAAATAGAATTGATAATCCCCTTGTGAAAATTAACCATGGTTTTACTACATATAAAACCAAGAAACTATGGTTACTATACGTCAAAAAAGATTTTTCTGCACTAACCATAGTTTAACCATGGTATTTGTAGTAAAACTCTGGTTATCCAAATGGAATAAGCCAAAAAATATGGTTACTCCGCTTTTACTATAGTGGTTAATCTTCATAAGGGTCATTATTGTTATTTTTTAAATTAAGTGTTTAGCATTAACAACATTAATTTGTGTTTTTACTTTCCCTTTATTTTGAATACATTGTCCAATCTACTTCCATTTGCTCTGTACTAATTTTTCTAAATATGTGTATGTTATACTTGAAGGTAAACAAAAAGTTATACGTTATGAAAGAAACTAGCAATACGAGCAGGGCACGTTTCTATGGACATATGTTCTCATCTTACATTACACAACACACTGTAGGTATCCCGTCAAATTTTTGGAAGAAAAATACATCACTTTAACCGGTAGAGGTCAGCGTCAAACAAAAATCTGGCACGGTTAGTTCCTTGTCACGTGATGTAAAAGAACCTGTAGCCTCTCAGCTTTTAGATACGATCTACTATCACGTGATCGCTTAGACGTTCGCAAACCTATCACGTACATTTCGTTATCGATATTACTCAAAGATAATATTACGTTAAAAGCGTCGAGTAGGCACTTATCGGTTTAACACTTAAAAGGAGTAAGAAACAAGAACAAAGTTTAATCCGTGTTGCATGAATGAACGTAATATTCAGCGTGACAGTGACGTCACGTGGAAGCCGTGATGCTCTAGCCACTGTGGCTCGCGAACACACAACAAACAGCGCCTCTCTCCGCCCACACCATTAAACTGTATTGCATTCGCCGTACATACATCAGAGTCCGAAATATTACGACTTAAAATATATAGAGAGAGGAATGTTTTTGAATGTATTAAAACGCTAAATCTTTTTTTTAAACATGGAGTTGTTTTAGAATCATAATCGTGTGAGGGACTCACAGAGGAAGAGGAGTGCACAGCTAACGCTGCTAGCCGCTTTATTCATATATTATTTTTCATATCTGAGAGGCGGGGAATCCAAAGCCAAAGCCGTCAAAAAACGAGACTTTTGGATGCATTCAATTAACACCAGCGTTTCATTTCAAAGTCGTCTTATTTCAGGACTTCTGTTTCCCGGAGACAACAGCCAGAAGCTATCGAGGAATTACATGGATTATCTGGTAGAGTGTTTCTCTTTTTATTTCTTTCTGAAGATGGCCAGAGTCTGTAGGATCAGGTGTTTTGTTTTCATTGCTGGTCCAACAGTTTATCAGCCTTGGTCGGGATTGTTTTTGAACGGTTGTTATGTTTTGTTTGCAGCTATTGCAAATATACTCACTATTTGGGTGAAGTCACTTACAGTTTCTTGTTTGTTTTGCTTGCAAACACACCAAAGCCAATAGAGATGCCTGTCCAGAAATCATTCAAGGAAGGTCTTTCCTGCTATACCAAAGATTTTTGGTCCACCCATTTATACTGTTTTTATTCTGTATGTGTGCAGTTAAATCAGCATACAGTTTTCACATTACATTTAAAAGTAGTTTGCTGTAAGATAAGATCATTTATTTAGTTTGCAAAATTAATTTCATTTAAAAAAAATCAGGTAACAAAACCTATGCAAGTATTAAAGGAATAGTATAACACCAAGAATGAGAACTCTGTCACTATTTACTCACCTTCATGTCCTTCAAAACCCAAATGACTTACCTTCTTCGGGTGAACATAACATATCGGGTGTTTGTATTAAAAAAAAGATAATTGCAACCTTTTGTCTCATAATTTAGACATTGTTTCTTGAAACTCGGAGGGAAAAAGTCAGAATTGTGAAATATAAACAGAATTGTAAGGTATAAACTCAGATTTGTGACTTTTTCTAGTTCTGTCAAATGATTAATTGCGATTAATCGCATACAAAATAAAAGTTTTTGTTTACTGTGTATATTTATTGTGTATATAAATACATACACATACGGTATATATTTAGAAAATTTTCCATGTATATATTTATATTCATAAGAGCTGCAAACTTGCATACTATATGTGTGTGTACTGTGTATATTTATTGTGTATATATAAATACACACAACTATATGTGTATATATTTAAAAATATTTGTATGTAAACACTTATTTATCATTTATATCATAGATATACATAGATTCCCTATTGGATTGCTCCAAGTATGTAGATGCTTTAGCCATTTTTGAACCGTCAACTTGACGTCATTTACCATACTGTAGGTTTGCAGACCAACAGCTGTGCAGTTATTACTATAATGAATGACGTGAAGTTGACTGCAGTATGGTGATTGGCTTACGTATAGCGGCCCATAGAAACAGTCGCTAATGAGGCATCTAGGCATATATATCTATGATTTATATTATATAATAAATATAAATATATTACATACAAATCTAAAATTTTTCCCTAATATATACATGTTTGTGTGTGCATTTATACATAATAAATATACACAGTACACACACACATATAGTACGCAAATATAAACTTTTATTTTGAATTGATATAATATTCATATACTTTTCTATATAAATATATTTTAATATATTAAGACAATATTTTTCCTAAGTATATACATGCATGTATGTGTATTTATACAGTATAAATATACACAGCACACACACATACAATGTAAACAAAAACTTTTATTTACGCGATTAATCATTTGACAGCACATTTTTCTTGTAGTCCTATATTTACATCTCACTTCTGAGTTTGTATGTCACAATTCTGACAGTATTCTGTGTTTACATCTCTGTTTCAGCCATGGAATGAAAACTAAAAAAGGTAATTGCGACGTTTTATCTCATAATTCTTGCCAATTGCGAGCTGATCTCAGTCACAATTTTGACTTTTCATCTCAGAACTGTTTTTATCATGACAGCCCTTTGATTTTAAATTTGTGGAAAAGAGCTAGCTTGGACACTGCTAAACATCTCCTTTTGTGTTCCTCTGAAGAAATAAATTCATATAGAGTGTTGTGTTTTCACAACGCATCATCAGTCGGCCATATTGGCAGCACTAAGTGTAAACAGTGCCACTGAATTGAATGAAACTCACATATTTAGCTGATTATTGCTGCGAAAAAATGGTCAATTATTTTCATCTTTTGGGCTGTACAAAATATTGTGCTCTTTCCTGCTTACTAACTCCTTTTCTATATGATTTAGCAGCTTCCACGTGTTTTTTTCATGGTTTAGACAGCATAAATTAGCAAAAAAAGGTATTCAGTAGTACATTAAATGTGCAAACCATGCTGTTGTTTACATCTGAGTATCGCCAATATGGCTGCGCATCTGGGTAACTGATCAAACTGTGACATAAGTGCAAACCCTCTATTGGTTTCAAAATATTTAAAGGATCACTCTACTTTTTTTGAAAATAGGCTCATTTTCCAACTCCCCTAGAGTTAAACAGATGAATTTTATCGTTTTCAAATCCATTCAGCCGATCTCCGGGTCTGCCGTGAGCACTTTTAGCATAGCTTTACTGTTATTTACTTTTATGGAAGTTATCTAGCTGGGGACTATTTTCAGGCGTTGCGTAATATCATTGCGCCTGCTGCACCCATGGTACAGCAGCAAAGTTCCCTGATTATTATGCCAGAATAAGAGTATAGTTCCTATCCATATCAGCCTAGAAAATCACAACTTTTCATTTTCTGTCGGTTTTAGTACATGATGTAACTACAGACGTGTCAAGTTTAAATAGGAAAAATATTGAAAATCTTTGGTAATTTTTGATTCAATGATTTATGCTAAGCTATGCTAAAAGTGCTACAGGTAAACCCAGAGTTTGGCTGAATGGGTTCAAAAACGGTAAAAGTCATCTGTTTAACTCTAGGGGAGTTGGAAAATTAGCTTATTTTCAAAAAAAGTGAAGTGTTCCTTTTAGGGTGAATTAAGGGTAAATAATGACGTAAATGTCATTTTTGGGTGACCCACACTGCCCTCCAAAATTTTGAAAACTTGCCTTAGGGTTTGGACAATATTTTTAATTTGTGATAATTTTGCACTGATAAGGAACAACACAAACTACGAAAACATGATTTATTACATAAACCATTTATACATAGAAAAAACTTACATTTTTGATTAATCAAAATATCCACCATTAGCATCAATTCCAGCTCTGCATAATCTGGGCATCCGAGTTGTCAGTTTATTCAAATATTGACTTGATAAATTACTCCAAGCCTCCTGAAGGATTGCCCAAAGATGATTCACACTGGTTGGACACTTCTTACGGACATCACGGTCCAGTTCCTCCCATGGTAGCTCAATTGGGTTGAGGTCGGGTGATTGGGGAGGCCATTCCATGACAGACATGTTGATAATGTTAAGTTACTTTAATGTATTTGCACCAATAAATTATAAGAATTTATGCTGATATCATCCAAAACCACAGTTGGCTTGTTTGCAATTTATATCATATATAAATATAAATATTTTATTTATAATAGTAACATTTTTCCTTAATATATACATGTATTGTGAGAATT
Organism: Cirrhinus molitorella; assembly: GCA_033026305.1. NCBI lineage: Eukaryota > Metazoa > Chordata > Actinopteri > Cypriniformes > Cyprinidae > Cirrhinus > Cirrhinus molitorella. The sequence continues at coordinate 28,147,833 of CM065139.1, read as the reverse complement.
ACATAAATAAAATACACAGTACACACACATAGTATGTAAATATAAACTTTTATTTTAGATGTGATTAATTGTGATTAATCATTTGACAGCCCTAGTTTACTATTATTTGTGTTTTCTGGTAATGTTTGAAGCTTATAATTTGTTTCCAAAATGACTTACATGTAAATGACTTACATGAAATGTATTCCAATCTTTTATTCTCTCTTCAGTTTATTACGTTTAAGGTGATTTATTTTCATCTAGATATGGTAATGACATAAACAGCCGCTTGTGTTGTGGTTATCACTCCATGAATCTTTTTTTATATCACATTATGTTTATCATCAGCTTATCAGGGCTCTTGAACTCTTTCAAAGTCCTTTTTTGCACCAATCGTGTTATATAATTTGCTTACAATACCCAGTGATAATAACAGTTGGACAAAAGCGCTGTAGTGTCGTGTTGGTGCTGCTCTGGTGAATTCCGGTGCCAGTACATTTCTCGCACATTTGGCGCTTTGATACTGGACTTGGACGTATTCTGCGAGGTCACAGAGCTGTTTCCTTCAGGATATTCCGGTCAGGAATCTCAGAATAGAACTATTTCCTCAAGAAACAGAGCTGAAAAAGGACTGGAAGTGCTGGCAGTGTGGATTATAAGAGCATGCTTGATTATGTAAGTATTTTTGTCTGGACAAATCCTACTTTTTAAGGACAAAAGGATGTTGTCAAACTTTTTTTTTTCACTAGGTTCAGGTTTTTCTTTCATTGATAAGATCATGAAGTCAAAGTGTCTGGTGCTTCTTGAGGTTAGGATCTACTTTTATTTCACTAGAACGTGGAAACTAGGTTAGGCTAAAACAAAGCACACTTGCACTCCAGCATATATTTGTAGTTAACAGGTTGTACACAACTGTAAACAGACTTGCTCTAGAAAAAGGTTTTTAGCATGCTCAGTGAAAGCTTTATCATTGTCAGCTCTTGGGATTCATGCCATGCATAGTTGGTTCCCCTCTCCCCAAAATGGGTGGCGCTTATATCTGTGCCTTTGTAGTTGGCATGGAAACCACATCAATGTATCTACATTTCTGGTATGTTTTTCCAGAGCACCGCGTTTCCTTCACGCTTTTTATCTGCTGGCCATGCGTGGCCAACGGTTTTAATGTTTGAGTTCGTTCTTCTGCGTGTCCCCATGGTTTTCCATTATTAAAGGACACAGTGGATTCAGCACAGAATCTTAGCTCTGTTTAATTATGGATCTGGCCTCATTTTGGTCCAGGCTCTGCTTATTTAGAAATGAATGGGAGCAACAATGATCCTATTGTTTTGTGTTTTGCTCCCTGACTCTGTATGGTTAATTTGTGAGAGGAATCTCAATGTATTTGAGCATTTGTGTAGCAGCCATTTTTTGCTGGCCCTCTCATTAAATCAAGCCGGATGGCATACAGCTGCTGTATTCTTTTAATCTTTTCAAATGTTATTCATTTTACAGGCAGATGAGCTAATTTACAACCAAACCGGAAGCTTTATGTAATGGTTAACTGAGGAACGTCAGCAGAGAGCATATCAGGTTACTAGTTTTTGGGTAGATAAATAAACACATTTAAGATAATGATTTCTTTTTTTTTTTTTTTTTCATGAGTAACATGAAAAATATAGTCCATAAGATACGTGGTTAATGGGGTGAAGGTGTTTTTATTCTAGATGTAGTTAACAAAACTTACTGAATAACACATTCTTCCTCTTGTTATCTGGTTTAGGCACATCCCGCTCTGTATTTTTACATTAATTGATGTTTTTTTTTATTGCTCTCATATCTGCTGTGTTTTTAGATTACCTTTGCCATCATCTGACGCTCCCTTAAAGTTGATCTTTAAACGCATTAATAATTTAATAACACTGTTATATGTAATCCTCAGCAGAAAAAAACAAAAACCATACTGTATATTATAATGTTGTGATGCCTACATTTTCTAGCATTTGAATTTTTTATTTTTTAAATTTTTATTTATTTAAATTTTTTAAATTAATTTGTTTTTGTTGTTGTTAATTACACATTCAAAAATTTGTAATCCGTAAAATTTTTAATGTTTTTAAGACTTTTCTGCTCGTCAAGACTTGTTTTTTTTTTTTTTTATTAAAAATACAAAAAATAAATGAAATCTTTGAAATATTATTGCAGTTTTAAATAGTGGTTTTATATTTTAATGTACTTTCAAATTGAATTTATTCCTGTGATGCATTACTCCAGTCTTTAGTGTCAAACAGTGTCAGTGATCCTTCAGTTGTGCTGCGTAATAAATATATATATTTTTGGAACCTGTAAAACTTTTTTCTGGATTCTTTGATGAATAAAACATTAAAAAGAACAGCATTTATTTAAAATAGAAATCTGCTGTAGCAATATACTACCATTTAAAAGTTTGTGGTCAGTAAATTTTGTACAGTAAATAATACTTTTATTCTCCAAGGATAAGGATAGGTTAAATTGATATTATGTGATGGCAAAGGCTTAAATTGTTAGAAACAACTTCTATTTTGAATAAATGCTGTTCTTTGTAACTTTTAAATATCACAGGTTTAAAAAAAAATATATGAAGCAGCACAACTGTTTCCAACTTTGATAATAATTCAGCATATAATAATGATTTCTGGAGGATTATGCGACACTGAAGCCTAAAGTAAATGAAAATTTAGATTTGCATCACAGAAGTAAATTACATTTTAAATATATTAAAATAGAAAACTGTTATTTTAAATAGCAATAATATTTCATAAAAAACCCAAACCTTTGAATGGCAGTGTAAATGTTTGGGGTAAAAAAAAGACTATAGTAATAATAAAATAATGTTGATAACAATCAGAAATGTTTCTTGAGCAACAAATCAGCATATTAGAGTACTTTCTGAAGAATCGTGTGACACTGAAGACTAGAGTAATGATGCTAAAAATTCAACTTTGCATCACATGAATAAATTACGTTTTACAATGTATTGCAATAGAAAATAGTTATTTTAATATTTCACAATATAATTGTATTCCTAATAAATGCAGCTTACATTTTAAAAAAATTAGTTTTTTTTTGTTTTTGTTTTTTTAAATAATCCCTAATCCCAAGCAGGCATGTTTCTATCACCCATCATACTGCCCACCCCTCTTGTGAAATCTCTTTATCCTAAAGAGTAATGCAGCTTCTGGTTTTACTTAATGCACTTTTATTGTCATAGCTGGTGGACATGGATATTGTGAGTGAAACTGGATCAATGACAAATGGATTTTATGTTAATGGTTAGTGCTGTGCTATTGCATTTTATGACTGAAGCCAGTGACTATTTACTGTTCTTAAGGACTATTTCAGCGTGTTAAAGCCATTAAGCAAAAAAGTCCGAATGATGATTTTTTTTTTATGTTTCAGTGTTGATGCTTGTATTTTTTTATGTGAAAAATCATATTGGCTCATGGAAAATATGTGTCCTGGAACATTGTGTTTGAATTGTTTGTTTAACTTTCACCCTGGTGAGCATTAAAGCCTTGGTTTAACTGCCAAAAGCAACAGCAGTAGTTGTGAGCTCGGCTGTCTGTTTGAGCGAGTACAGTGAGGAAGTCAGTGACTAGATGTAAAGATCCAATGATTTACTGTTATAAAGACACTTTATTGTCTGTTAAAAGCACTCAAATGTGTTTGATGTCCTGTGATTGAATCCTCTAAAAAGCCAGCATATGTTGGGTTTTGGATGGAATGCTGTGTGCTAATGCCCCCAAGATGATTCTTAACCAGTCTTATAGCAGAGCTGAAAAAAATCTGATTTTTTCCATGTTTAAGTGCTATAGTGTTTAAAGGACCCTAGAACATCTAACATACCAGAAATGTGAAAAGGCTTTCTCTGCAAGTATGTTGAAAAACGAGCCGCTCAGATTTCACTCCCCTGTGATGCATCTTATTATAATATTACCGCCCCTTAATCTGCATGTTTCCACCCACAGCACTACCATTTTGTTTTTGCAAGTGTTTAAGTTCAACCAAAGCATGCTAACTGTTCTGTCATTGGCTGCACAGATGAGGACCGAACACTATTTAGAGTCCCAGCCTCAGAGGAGACAAGAGAGCAGTGAATTTATTGATTTATTTACAGTACATTACGCTGCTGCCACACAAATCTAATATAAACATGCAATTTCTTTCCCAGCTGTTTACCTTCACAGACATAATCGACTGTTTTTGTGACTCGTGTGTTGTCTGTTTTTGACAGTCCTCAGACAACACACGAGTCACAAAAACAGTCGACACAGTCACAATAAGACATGAAAGAGAAGTTTAGTTTTTGAATGCCGTGTGACAGCCACTTTCTGTGCACGTGCTTTGGATGTGGGCGTTTAAAAAAAACGTATATCAGAAGTTTAAACTAATATGGTTTAAAACGCATGATTTTACTGTGATAGACATGATAATCAAAATCAAACACATGTTTTCCCTATTCTGGAAAAGTGGGCGTGTCAGCAGCTCATTTGCATTTAAAGAGACATGCACGAAAACATTTGTGTTTCTGTTTCCACTCAAAATATAGCCCTGCATTGACCTCAAGTCATAAGTCCTTCGCCCGGTCCTTGTCCAACAGCTTATCAGAATTCTCGGTCCGACCTGAGCCCGTCTTTTTACCCTGCTTCTTCCAAAATAGCTTATAATACTGTTTCAGCTATTAAGTTATTTTATTAAGTTAATTTTGAAAAATGTTTGGAGCATTCTTTGTTCATTAAATACAGTTCTGGCATGAAACTCTAGAATGCAGTCTGATGGTCTAACTCAATCTGGCAACATGACATCATAATCACATGGCACAGCTGATCGGTTCCTTCCTCTATCAGTAGCCAATTAGCTCACTTCTCAACACTCAAATACATGACTAGTGCTAGGTGTAGCAGTTTGCAGCATGCTTCAGAAACCCTCCACCTTCCCCAGCTCCACCTGTATAGATCTGCTATGAGGTGATTCTTATATGCTATATGGGGGTTAATTAAATATGTTATATGTGCAGCAACAGTGTTTCTTACATGCTTACAGCAGCATGTTGTGGATGTATTGGCAGTAGCAAGTCTCTGTACTTGCTCTGTCACAGTAGCAGCAGCAACGTAGCAGATCTATTCCGCCAAGACCAAATACATTACCATGCCAGTCCTTCCGAGAGTTGTCATGACAGAAATGTAGGTTTTTGTTTTTTAAAGCAACGACAAGTGGCCAGACGCAGACAGTGAGTTGATCATACTATGTTTGATCAATTTAGCCTTCTTTAGTCATCATGACATGCCTAAAATAAAATGTATAGATATAAAACAGCTCAAGCATATCACAATGTTTAAACATTTAACCTATGCAAATGTGCACAGTTAGACGCATATCATTTGTGCGGAGAGTGGAGGCTACAGCGCACTTTACAGGACATGGAGGCGTCAGCCTGATCACTTGCATTGGAAACATCTTAAAATACACTGTCGTTTTTGATCATTAACGTAAGAGTAATACATTAAGTGGAACTGTAAAGGGTCTACTTTTATTTGTGTGCACTATATATTAATGCACAATACAAACAAAACGTTGTGCTTTTATAAATAAAGATGTGCTTCTGCAGTTTCGGGCTTGCGCAAGAACGCTTCCCAAAAACTCAGCGAATACTTGCCTCTCAGACTTGATAAATATATCTAGTGAAAGCTTTGAATTACTACTTTAAAATAAAATAATTCAAACAAAAACTTTCATAATAAAATGGAGATGACGAGCCAGGATCATCAACTTCATTTTTGCGACACTGACTCAGAAAACACTAGTTTGTTAATAAATAATTCAAATATTTCCTTACTTTTTCCCTCCAAACACATTCATGGTAATTACTTTTGCCGGTGCTTTGAGGCAGGCTTCAATGTGTGCTCCCCTGTGTTCCCACAGAGCTCAGTTCTAAGAAGCTTGTTATCAGAATCAGGTGCGTTAACTAAGAAAGACATGCAAAATATGCAGAGCGGTGGGGTGTGAGGACTGGAATTCAGAACAGCTGTATTACATCTTGTGAAAATGGGCATCATAGGTCTCCTTTAAAGGTTTGAAGTATCTTTTCTTTTTTGCAATCTCAAACTTACACCTGAACTTGTTGCCCTGTGGTTTTAGTCTAGATTTTTGCACTGATGTGATTAAACAATCATCTCTATGTCCGTCTTTTGATTGCTTAAAACCATTAGAGACCATCTTTAGCATTGCATTCATTTGCACCACCAGTGCTTACATTTTAACTCAAAATCTACACCAGCGGAGACTGAATTCTGCTCTTCCTAAACACTTTATAATTAGCTCAACCGTATTAGATTTCCCAAACTCTCAGACACTCTAAACTTAGAGTTGCCCTCTCCCTGGTGTATTTTCAAGCTATCACAGCTTGGGTACAATTGAGAGGTTTAACACAGAAGCTCCCAAGCTCTGTTTATGTGGGTGAAAATCAGGCTTGCCCTGATCGACCGGTGGATTTTGCTCATAGTATGTCATTGGGGCAGTGGAACAAAAGTCTAATCTTCTCCAGGCATCTTTGGGTTTCCTAGCTTCATGGCGTGCACTATCATGTTACATATCTAGGGTTCTTCTCTTAGGGTTGAGTTCCTCTCAGGTCTTCCTGCAGTAGGAGGAACTCTGTTCCCCTCATTTGTGTCTCTGTAGATGGCAAAAGTCTGGAACGCCATCTCTGCTCCACATCAACTATAGTCTGGAGAAAGAATTAGTGCATTGTGTATCAAAAAAAGTGCTAATGATGAGAGTTGTTTTGTCAGGAGGTGACCTGCAGAGATCTGACCTTATATCTCCCACTGATAAAATCAACATGAAGAACATCTATCTGCTTAGTCAGGACTTCATCGGTCATCAGTATTGTAGTCTGAAAGACATTTAAATGTGAAGGTCTGCTAAAAGCGAATTTTGTCCATTTTTATGTGGCCTCAAAACAAACAGACATGGACTAAAAGTCTTTAGGCTTGTCTAATGTGGGTCATTTGTGCCCCGTGTGATCTAGTTTCAGTGCTAATGGTGTGTTAAATAGTCGGTTTATCAGGCTGATCTCTTAATGGATGCTCTGAGGTCACTAGTCACAGTGACTCTCATGTTTATTCAACAGACTCAAGCACAATTTGATTTGAAGGCCGTGATAAGCCTCACTGCTTGCGTAAAAAAAAGTCGAGCATTCAGTTGAACCACAGAAGCCTGCAGGCTATGCACCTGTTCTTCTGTCTTAGCCACTGAAGGCACAGCCACAGACCACCCACACCTCATTCACTGACTGTCTGATGCATACAGTTGTGCTCAAAAGTTTACATACCCGTTGCAGAGGGATCCTATAAAATGCATGTTATTTTTTTATTTAGTACTGACCTGACTAAGATATTTTACATAAAAGATATTTACATATAGTCCACAAGAGAAAACAATAGTTGAATTTATAAAAATGACCCTGTTCAAATGTTTACATACCCTTGATTCTTAATACTATGTTGTTACCTGAATGACCCACAGCTGTTTTTTTTGTTTAGTTATAGTTGTTCATGAGCCCCTTGTTTGTCCTGAGCAGTTAAACTGTCTGCTGTTCATCAAAAAAATCCTTCAGCTCCCACAAATTCTTTGGTTTTCCAGCATTTTTGTGTATTTGAACCTTTCCAACAATGACTGTACGATTTTGAGATCCATCTTTTCACACTGAGAACAACTGAGGGACTCATATGCAACTATTACAGAAGGTTCAAACACTCACTGATGCTCCAGAATGAAAAAACATCCATTAACACTTAAGACTTAAGACTTAAAATTCGAAGATCATGGTAAATTTAACTAATTTTGTCTTCTTGGAAGTACAGTGCTAAATGAAAAAAATGATATTTAGGCAAAATTAGCAAAATGTACACACTTCCACCCCCCCCCTCCCCCCCGATCTCAAAATCATACAGTCATTGTTGGAAAGGGTTCAAATACACAAAAATGCTGGAAAACCAAAGAATTTGTTGGAGCTGAAGGATTTAACTGTTCAGGACAAACAAGGGGCTCATGAACAACTATCACTAAACAAAAAAACACAGCTGTGGGTCATTCAGGTAACAACACAGTATTAAGAATCAAGGTTATGTAAACTTTTGAACAGGGTCGTTTTTATAAATTCAGCTATTGTTTTCTCTTGTGGACTATATGTAAATGTCTTTTATGTGAAATATCTTATTCAGGTCAGTACTAAATAAAAAATAACATGTATTTGTATGATCCGTCTTATTTTGCTAAAAGAATTAACATTTTGCAGATTCTGCAAGGTGTATGTAAACTTTTGAGCACAAATGTATTGCACATATAATTAGTCAGCGCTGGCTGGCAGCGCTAATCATCACCGGCCCTTGACTAAGGCATTTGACCCAGGTTGCTCCAAGGTGAAAAATGGTCAGATAATTGACAAATTGCTGGAAAGTTTGAGCTGAAGTTGCTAAGTGAATATAAGCATGGAAATATAAGCAAGCTCGCAGAGAACTCACCCTTAGGCTAGAGTTCTCTTTGTTTACCTGTGGTTATGGTGTGAAACCAGTTAGGTGGTGTTTTTAGTGTCACTTTTGCACACTAAATGACCTTAGTTTATAGGCTAGGTTAAAGTGGTTTAGATCCAAAAGCATGCATGCAACCCAAAATATGCAGACAAATGGTTAAGCAGGTCAGTTTTCCAACCCAAACATCAGAGTGGGCCAGAAATGTGATCTAAGTGACTTTGTCTGTGAAAAGACTGTTGCTGCCAAGCAAGGTCATTTGAGTATCTCAGAAAATGCTAATGCCCTCAGTTTTTTTATATTCAGGGAACATATAATACACTAGAGTCCTAGAGTTCGTGTCCAAGGTCTTGGTCTTTTCTGACTTTGAGAACCAAGAGCATGAATATATGATCTTGAACTCAGACTTTGTGGTCTTGGCCTTGTCATAAGAGCATGTGGACTCAAAAAGACCTTTGACATGTACTATATTTTGGTCTTAGACTCTAGAGCATATTGACTCTGTCTCGACTTGAACTCGTCAATCTTCTGGTCTTGGTTGCAGTTTTAGAAAATTGTGTATGCAAACTGCATATTTAAATTCATCTAATTGGGGGGTTTCTACAACAGCGATTTGACTAATTGGCCAAAAAGGAAAATTACCCGATCATTTACTCACCCTCAAGTCATTCTAGTTGAATGACTTTCTTTTTTCAGATGAATCGGAGTAATGTTAGTGTGCGTTCACACTTAGTCTGATTCTCTTGGTTTGTTTGGTCCGGACCAAAAAAAGAAAACAATACATTTGGTCCTGGTTCACTTAGCGTTCACACTGGCCCTTTTGACAGTGAACCTATACCAAATCTAAAGGCATAAATGATGTATACTTTGTGACGCAACTCACCGGACCTCCCAAACAAAAGGTGTGTTCGACTTGAAGCGGCACTGCGCAGACCAATTGGTATATGACATCAAAATACCCATTCACCAATTGGTCTGCTCAGCGCCACTTTAAACGATTAGTTTACTTTCAGAACAAACATTTACAGATAATTTACTCACCCTTTACCCTTGTCATTCAGGACGTTCATGTCTTTCTTTCTTTAGTTTTTTTGAGGAAAACATTTCAGGAATTTGCTCCATAAAGTGGACTTTAATGGTGTCCGCAAGTTTGAACTTTCAAAATGCAGTTTAAATGCAGCTTCAAAGGGCCCTAAACGATCCCAGTTGAGGAATAAGTGTCTTATCTAGCGAAACAATCATTGTTGTAAATAAACACGTGTCTTGTCTAGCTCTGCAATGTGTATGCGTACTCTGTGCGCTCCGGTTTAAAACAGTTAGGGTAGGTTGAAAAACTTCCATCTTATTTTTTTGCTCCATGTTTTACCATTTTTTGTAAAGGGCTATTGATCTCCTTTGCACGTTCACTTTGTAAACACTTGGTTGGTTCTTCTGCAGCGATGTAGGATGATTTTGTATCAAGATGAACGTTTTTCGACATACCCTAACTGTATTGAACCGGAGCGCGCAGAGAATGCACATGCATCGCAGAGCTAGACAAGACAAGCATTTGTGGTTAAAAAGTTGAATATTAAATTTAATATTGAACTATCATAACTTATTCCTACAGAAAATGGATATAAAATAGGTACAATCAATTGTGGACGACATCTCTGGCAGACGGCGGCCCACACTGGAGACTGGCTGGTGTTGGAATGGAGACGCTATCCATGTATTCTGCGTGCTTCACTTCCGTGCTTTGATAAGCCAGGATGTGGCAGTCAGGTCGCAGAGTTCCTCTCGAGCGGGGAATATCCCACACTCCGGTAGGGTTAGTGGGACCCAGGAGCTGCTGGGAATTGGAAGCCTCGTCAGACCAAACAGGATACCACTCCAAATACAGCCCATCAAAGGTGGGAACTGGGTGTAAATCATCACGAATAGGAAAACAAAAAGAAACTTCCTGTATGAGCTCCCAATGCACTGGGTTTGTAGGCAGCCCTGGCCATTCCAGGTTCTGGGGCCATAACTCATCGCTCCCTGGCCAGTCACTCGCTATTGAGAAAGTCTAAATAAATTCCCCATTCACCGGTTATTTAGGGCACGGCTTGACCTTGTGGGTGATGTGATTGTTTGATTCCTGAGAATAGTGTTGTTATCTGAAGTGTTCTATCTGATGTTTGGAGACTGGGGCCTGTTATTCATTTCAACTTTTAAATGCTGAAGGAGGGGTAACGGTGGAGATTTATAGCCTAACGCCATCGGTGCAGGAGCAGCGGGGGGAGCTCCAGCTTAGCTGGGCATTGTTGAACTCCTTCCTTTTATCCCGCTGGAGTTTTAATACTGTGCAAATCCCCATGCGCTCTATTGACTCAGAACTCCACTACTGTGATATGGAAGATTTTCACAGCGTATCCAATCACCTCCATGAATCAGCATGAGGGGCAGAGTGAAAGTTCTCAGTTTACTGTTGAGCCACAGCTTTCAGTCCTTACTTAAAAGAATAAAAATTGAGAAAAGCAAAAATTGAGGCTATGATGAGACACTTATGTTATGATTTTATAAAAGCATGTACATACATTCTTCTGTTTAAACTTTTGTATAATTTGATTTATAAAGCTGTTAAAATCATATTTATAGTCGTTTTAAGTTTTGTGTTACAATGAAGTTGTAAAGTTGGATATATACTAATTTTTGTAAACAAATCAATACTTTTAATAAGCAAAAACGCATTAAATTGATCATAAATAACATTACAAAGTCACAAAAGATTTTTTATTTTAATTGTTTTATTTTAAATGAATGCAGTCTTTTAAAATTTCTATTCATCAAAGAATCCTGAAAAAAATATTTTTTTACACAAAAAAAAATATTATGCAGCACAGTTGTTTGAGGCATTGATAATGTATTACATGTTTCTTGAGCTGCAAATCATCATATTAGAATGATTAGAAGGATCATGTGACACTGAAGACTGGAATAATTATGCTGAAAATTCAGTTTTGCGTCACAAAAATAAATTAAGAATCTACTCAAATAAAAAACAAGTGTTTTGAATTATAATATTATTTCTTAATATTTGCTGTTTTTAACTGTATTTTTGATCAAATATATGCAGCCTTGATGAACATGAGACATCTTTCAAAACCATAAAATCTTTCGACCCAAAAACTTGCATGTATCTTTGCATGTTTGATCATAATTTAACCCAGAATACTCCCTTAACTGCCTGAAAATGTCATTAGGTTGCAGGGAATCTGCATTTCCACAGTGAATCTTGACTTTTATGTCTCTTTAATCTTTTCTGAGTCTTAAACATTTGCCAAGCAACTCTTCAGCCTGTTGAAGTTGTCTTGTGTCTTTAAGACCTGGCATTCGTGTAATGATTTTTCCACTTATCCTTACCTTTATCCTAGAACAAACAGGTGCCTTTGCTTTTATTGTGCGCCAGCATGTCTCTAGTGCATTTCAGGCATGGGACTACCTCTTCCTCCCGATCCCCTGAGTGTGGCATCAATCACAGTTTGGAACCTTCCTGTTTCCTGTTGTTGGCCTTTCCAACTGGCAGCAGGCCCAACCTATAGTTACCTGGAAGCACTATCATAGCGGCAATGTAGAGTAGGATGGGCATCAGTGGCATTGGTGGACACTTCCAGTTAGATGAAGATGCCTCTGGGGCTTTGCAAAATTCATTTTGGCCTGTGGAAACAGCCCTTTGTACTGTTGTTAAAGGCCTATATTATCAGTGATGTATTAGGATAGTCACCTGCATTACCTGTGTAAAGATTAGTCCACTGATGTTGTAATGTTGTAGTGGTGGTGTAATTTGCTCTATGCATGATTAACTGGGTAAAGGGGGTGTGTTTATACTCTTGTGATTGTCCAGTTTATACATGCCATTGAACAATAGTTCAACTTCCACTTTTGGACATATGTTTAATTCATTTTTTACAGAAATACTTGGAACATTTTCATTTATAAAGGCAATGACTAACGTTTTCTATGACAAATGCTTTTAAAGACTATGTTAGGGGTCGGCGATATGTGTTTTTCAGGGCCGAAACCAATTATTACAGCTCAAGTAGACTGGTGACTGATATTTTAAACAGATAAATTTAAAAATGAATGTCAAATTTAAGAATAACTATGGCTTTTACATTACTTTATTGGCAAATCGGTTTTAAAAATGACCAATAACCAAAATAAAATGCTTAATATTAGTGCCGATAATTGGACAGAAAAATATTTATATATAATAATTAGTGGTGTCAGTCGATTTAAAAAAAAAAAAACACTAATTAATCACACAATTAATTAATGCTACTTGACATTAAAGTTTTTTAATTATGCTTTTGTATGGCAATAATTTCACATTCATGCCTTAAATTAATGTAAAACCAACGTAAAGAACGTATATTTTTAATATTTGTTTAATGCCATCTTTTTTATGACTGAAGGCAAATATCGCTGATTCCAGCCTCTATGTATATTTTTTCCTAATATTTACCCATGGAATATAACCATATTATATAAAATTCTAAATTATTTAAAGATAAAGCTTAAAACTACAGAAGTTATTAATTTCCTCTCTTAATTTTGCTGTTAGATTAACAGACATCACAGCAGCTGGTTATTAGGATATTTTGGCTGCTGTTACTTTAAAAGCTGCCGCTACTGAACTTGCACAGTTTTAAGGCAGCTTTAATCGCCTTTTTTTGTAAATGCTTGTAAAGACGCTCTGCGCATCTAAATAAAATAATTTCTTTAACAGTTGTGAGTAGGGTGGCCAAACCTATCCCTGCCTATGTGTTAATTGCGTTACATATTTTTAACGCGTTATGAAAAAATTAATCATCTGCGTTAAAACGGTAATTTTGACACCAATGATAATAATAATAATAATAATAATATACCATTGTATAATAAGTCATATATTTTTTAAGTTACACATTTTTAAGAGTAATGTAAACTTTTGTTGATTTTTTTTTTTTTGCTGTTAATCAGCCGTTAATAAACACTTTAATTTGTCATTGACCCTTCTAAGTTTAAATTCCAACTTGATAACTGTTAATGAATTATTTTTCAAACTATAATTAACAACCTGTGCTCATCCTCATGCATGCTGACAAGTCTGTATACATGAATCAGAGCAGCTTTCCATTTCTAAGAAAAAAATCTTAAAAGCACACCACTATATGACCTGCTGCCCTTGTTTAGAAACCTAAATCAGCAATTACACGTCCAACCTGTTTTACATCAAAATGCATTACTCCTTTCCTAAGATGATGCAATCCACTTCTGCAATTCTGCGAAGATTATTTTGTCTGTAGTCTTGACTGAATATTTAGCATATTTTGCATATTTGTTGTTTTTGATACACTATTCAGACTGAAGAACAGTTTGAACTAGACAGGAAAATAGTGCTGCCATCTTGTGTCTGTTGAAGTGCTTCTAGTATTTTCTCACTGAGGAGTTTCCTGTTACAAAAGCATCAGTTTTGAGGTAATGTTTTCATGGACCCCTGCAGGCTATTTTTTGTTTTTGTCTGTTTTTGAAAGAAAGTGGGACAGTTGTTTTTGTACTCGGGTGACAAATAAAGGGTGGTATTAAAGGAATAGTTCACCTAATATTATGACTTCAGAACACTTGGGATCAAATCATGTTACTTGAAGAGAACAGTGTTTTTACATTTGTGACCTTGGACCACAAAACCAGTCATAAGGGTAAATTTTTTGACCATTGTGATATATGGTTTGTTAGAATAGGGACAACATTTGGCCAAGATACAACCATTTGAAAATTTTCAAATCTTGAGGGTGCAAAAAAGTTTTATTGAGAAAATTTCCTTTAAAGTTAAGTTTTATGGCCAAATGAAGTTATTAACAATGCATATTACTATTCAGAAATTAAGTTTTGATACATTTACGGTAGGAAATGTACTAAATATCTTCATGGAGCATGATCTTTACGTAATATCCTAATGATTTTTGACATGAAAGAACAATCGATAATTTTTACCCATACAATGTATTTTTGGCTATTGCTACAAATATACCTGTGCTACTTAAGACTGGTTTTGTAAACCAGGGTCACATTTTAAAATGAATATATATACAACTTTGTAGCATTTTGTTTTCTTTAAATAACCACACTAAATTAACATATTAAAAAAAGACTTTCTTCAGAAGATGTAAAAATCTAGTAATATTATTTTCCCTGTATGCTTGAACTTATGCTTGGTTTATGTCAGCAGAGAAGTATTTCCGAGAATAGCAGGATATTCTTTGGGAAAAACAATGTAGGGCGAGACTTGATTTTACCCATTGGGAATTGATTGGATTGTGAATAGCGGTCTTCACACATCAGGTGGTTTGAGTAGAGGTTGTGAAAACAAGATGGTGACGTCAGCCGCAAAATGTACTAAAACATTTTGTTCTTTCTTTGGAATAATGTTAAATGAAAAAGCCTAATTCGAAATTAGAAGGTCCAGTATCAGGTAAATAGAATCTCTTTAGATTTAATGTTACCTTTCAAGAAAAGGAAAAAAAAAAAAGTAATCTGAAGTAAAAATTGTTACCTGCTTCCATCTTTTCTTATGGACATACTTTTCTCAAAACACATATGTCTCATTTCACATCTCTAAGAGCCTTCCAAAAACAATGACCAAGGGTATATTATTGTAAACATTTAATTGGCATAAAAGACTACTTTTTAAATTGACCACAGGATGTGTTTTAAAAACAGGCAAAACCTCGACTGCTACATTAAAAGTCAAATGTTTACATACACCTTGCAGAATCTGCAAAATGTAAATTATTTTATAAAAATAAGAGGGATCATACAAAACGCATGTTATTTTGTTATTTAGTACTGACCTTTTTTGTTTAGTGATAGTTGTTCAAGTCCCTTGTTTGTCCTGAACAGTTAAACTGCATACCGTTCTTCAGAAAAATCCTCCAGGTCCCACAAATTCTTTGGTTTCTCAGCATTTTTGTTTTTTAACCCTTTCCAACAATGACTATGATTTTGAGATCCATCTTTTCACACTGAGGACAACTGAGGGACTCATGCAACTATTACAGAAGGATCAAACACTCACCGATGCTCCAGAATGTTTCCCAGAAGACAAAGTAAGTAAAATTAACCCTGATCTTCAAATTAAAAAGGTTTTCACCCCTTTTACTATTGGAACTGCGGCATTTTAAAAAATTCAACTATTATTTTCTCTTGTGGACTGTATGTAAACATCTTTTATGTGAAGTATCTTATTCAGGTCAGTACTAAATAAAAAATAACAAGTATGATCCTTCTTATTTTGCTAAAATAATTAACATTTTGCACATTCTGCAAGGTGTATGTAAACTTTTGACTTCAACTGTACATTCTCATCGTAAAGCTCAGTGTGTCCACTAGAGGGTAGCATTTGCTAAGTGTACACCCAAACTCAGTCTGTATTCAATTTAGAGTGAAACCCCACCACACCCCCTCACATCTTCCTCGCAGTCACATGTTCAGGATTTATGATGTATGAATGAAGGAACTAATGCATATACTGTCATGATTTCTCACTGCATTGGTCATGGTCTATCCTGTTCTATATTATCCAGTGTTTGCTTGGCACATGACAACTTAATGCACAGATTCCCACCCTATGTGATTAAAGGAATGCCCGGTTTATTATAAGAGGCATATCTTTCTAGCTTTTCTCACAAATTATGTCTTTTAATCACTCACAGCACAATTCATAGCATAGTAGACTTAAGGTTTCATTGTCAGCTACTGTATGCCACAGGGAAAGTTAGTTGAAGTTAGATGAGTTGTCAGTGTTATAGAGTGACTGTTGGGTTCTAGAAGTAAAAATCCTGTTGGTTTGCTCAAAATCTGAACTGATTTTTAACAATTACTTATAAAATGTTAAAGGGATAGTTCATTACTTACTCACCCTCATGTTGTTCCAAACCCATAACACCTTTGTTCATCTTCAGAACACAAATTAAAATATTTTTTATGAAATCTGAGAGCAGATTTTCAAATACTTTCTTGGTTCAAATCAATGTTTGTAACGTTGTGATCTCCTCAAACCTGGTTTGTTTGATTTGTGAATTATAACTCTTTAACGATTACTTTTTTAAAAAAATCCCTAATCCCAAAGCAGCTTCTTGAGAATTAAAGGTGTAGCACTGAAAGCGAACGTACCACCCTGAGTGGTATGAATGCGAACAGACCAGACAACCAGGGCTGAGCGATAAATCAATAACAATAATTACAGCATGATATGAATTTCCTCGATAAACGATAACAAGAGATCGATAAATGTTCGATTATAATGTTTATGCGGCAAAGGTGGAACAAAAGAGCGCTAATCAAAGTGCGCCACTCGGACCGTTTATCCGCTCAAACACAGGCACAGCACAAACTTACAAGAGCAAATGTTTTCACTCGCTGATGAGTCTCATCGTCACTAAACAGCGCCAGTGTGAAGCGCTTGAATCCAGCGAAGAACACAAATGACTCTGTTTATAGCAACATGAAACAGCGCTGCCAAACAAGAGAAACACTGTACTTAACGATACAATCAGAAGGCTTTTTAATCTACAAATCGCCATCATGTGCTATAGATTTACTATAGTAGCACTAACTGCACCATGGTATTGTGTCAGAAACATGAGTATTTGTGTCGAATTTTATTATATTATTAATGTAGACATGTCATAAATGTATTGAAGGAGGAGTAATAGAATATAATTAGTGTTTTTTGTGATTAAGCTATAACGTTATGCATTTATACTAAATGTATTTAGACTACTGTATTTCATACAAATACATAGAAACCATAGCACATTTTTACCATGGTATTGAGGTGCTATATTTGTGGTTTTAACTGTTGTTATCATGCAATGGTTACAAAAAAACTCAAACAGTCAGAATAATTAAATTCCATCATACAAAAATGAGATTTTTACAAATATTACTGATTTTGATAATGAACATAAATATATATCTGCATTCTAAATCAAGCTACTACCAAATGTGTATTTCTAAGAGACATGTTATTATTATTATTACTATTATTATCAGGTAACACAAACCTGTTTCTTGATTTGAAACAATATTACTCATTAAAACATGCAAAACTGAGAAATCTTTTTTTTTCTATTAAGATACTTAAGTGTTTGTCATGTTCTGACCATTAAGAATAGTTTAAAGCCACATTAAACTTTCGCATTGTTGCAAAAAATCTGCCTTTAAACTTGAAAGAAATACAAATTTGACATTTATCGTGATAATTATCGATATGGGAAAAAATTATTGTGATCATTTTTTGGCCAAATCGCCCAGCCCTAACTACAACACCTTGTGTTATTTACCAGTGAGAAAACGTTATAGTGCATTTAGTAAAAGTACTACAATTCCAGGAAGGAAGATCAGGTTGTTGGTGTTTGCCTGCCATTCTCGCTCAATCTGCGTACTAGCGTATGTGATCGTGCTGATGTTGTATCCTGTCTTCGCGAACAGGGTGTACAGAGGTATGCAGATACATAATGTTGCCAGGCAGGTAGGAAAGTCAATAAAAACCAAAGTCCCTTTCAAGGAAAGTCTGTTCACTCGGTGGCCATATTTGCAAAGCCTCCGGGCAGCTCATCCAAGACCAAGTCCTAGTTACCTTTTAAACTTAGTTACTTTTTATGGAAAGTAATGCGTTATGTTACTTTTGCATTACTTTTTAAATCTGTTTGTTTTTAATATAAAAAATTCTACTTTTGGCAAATGTAAAAGCCTTTTCACACCAAAAGCTTAAGCTTAGAGAAAAGTAAATTCACGTCTGTACAGTAGAACGCAGAAGAAAAAAATGTCAAGGGAAAACAAATGTAAGATTATCTTGAGTATTTTTTGCTTATTATGGATGAATTGGATCATTGAAGGTTGGCAACAAAGACAGTGGTTAATAAAATGGGATTAGAAACATAAAGGAAATTTGTATTATTTAACATATTTAATTCACTGTTTTTATTAATTTTGAGGAATACTGGATCGTTTTTTTGTTTTGTGTGTGAGATGAATTAACGCATGTTCACATTTATTCTAGAACTAAAGTAACATCTTACTCACGATTTTTCTTAACATGGGGACGGGAGAGCATCCGATTACCTGCGTCTGTCCTTCGGGCCGATGTATATTTGTGAAAATATATTGCTATGTCCAAGGAAAGCGAAATCTCTGTCTTAGCATCAACTCTCTGGTGGTCAGCTGAGCCTTTAAA
Organism: Cirrhinus molitorella; assembly: GCA_033026305.1. Taxonomy (NCBI): domain Eukaryota; kingdom Metazoa; phylum Chordata; class Actinopteri; order Cypriniformes; family Cyprinidae; genus Cirrhinus; species Cirrhinus molitorella. The sequence continues at coordinate 28,129,071 of CM065139.1, read as the reverse complement.
AGTGGTGCTCAAAGTTAAAATGATTTTAACAGCTTGTTTCATTACTTCTCTCTTTGAATGAATCATCGTTTTTGAACGTGTAAGTAGTTGAATGAGCGATTTAAAGGCTCACTCAAAGACAATCCCCCCAATGAAACTGCACTGACTGACAGCTGGTCTACAACGCGCAGGTGAAATATTAACAGAAAAAGTATCTTGTCCATTCATATTCGAGGGTCAGCATTAACTGTTTTATATTTAGGCTAACAATAGCCTAACGATTTTATTGTCAGGGTTATGTTCTGTTATGTAGACCATTATTTTGTCGTTCTCTTTTGTTTACTTCACTTTCTGTTTCAACGCAATTTATATTAATTGGTTTCTGAATATAACCTCCTTACATCGTAACACATACACACAGAGCTATATATGGCTATAATACCGCATATCGTGCTATTGAGCCACTCAAAATTACAGCAAGGAAAATTCCTTGACCGCGACAGCTCTAGTTCTATGTCTTTCAAAGAATATATAAATACATATAAATACATTTAGACCATTGAACTTAATGATTGTGGATGTGAAGATTACGACGGCGTTTTAGTGCCATGTTAAAAAAAAAAAAAAAAAAATCTAAAATTCCGAGATTAAAGTCGAAATGTTTCGAGATTAAAGTCGAAATGTTTCGAGAATAAAGTCGAAATACTTCGAGAATAAAGTCGAAATGTTCCGAGAATAAAGTCGAAATGTTCCGAAATACTTCCGTGCGGAAACAAAGGCCGTTGTGACGGTGACCTGCTTGATTTATTAGCCTAATGTTTATTTGATGTCTGTTTTTAAAACCATCGAAGAGAATTTGTGCTGCTCTGTTTATGCATTTAGAAACGGAACATAACAAAACATAACGTTTAGATATTGTTTCAGCTATTAAAACAGTTCCGTTTTGTATGTATGGCATTTCGTTTCTGTTTTAAGTTACCGCAGTAAAGATAGTTTGCGGATTTCGTTTGTCTATAAATACACCGTGCGCTGTCACAGACATGAAAATAAAACTGAATGCCATTCTCCATGATTTATGAATTCAGGTGACGGCGTCCTCCTGGCCGAAATAATGTTTTAATCATTGATACTTTTAATTGTATAATGCCTATCGCTCAGAAAGTTGGACACTTAGAAGATTGAAACTGTCATTTTCATCAGCTTGATTTGTGAATTTTTTTGCAGCAAAGCTCTTGTCCGTAAACCCCTTGGTAAGTCCGCCAGGAAGGAATGTGAAAGATAGGTGTTCTATATCAATAAACACGCAGGCTTCTCGAATACAAAAACATTGTTTTTAGGTCAAACCTGATTTGTGAAAAGTTTTTATCGCTTGTCTTTGCACTGCTCCCATTTTCTTGTGTCATAATGTTTGCCATTCCAGCGAATAACGGTTTCCAAGCCATTAGATGCATCATACCCAGCTCTGATAGACTGATAGACTATTGTGACTATCGCGATTTGTATTTTGATTGTGACCTTCCACAGTTTGATTGTTATAGGCTACCTTTCCTTGAGTCCTTGGGTTCTATTTTCTGATAAAGGTTTTAAAGTATAATTTTGTCAGTTAACCCTTTCCTGTGTCACTAACATCACTATTCTGATCTGTAAAAACTTAACTCACAGTTAAATGTTTATCTAAGATAGTGGAATTTTCATATTTATTTGGTTCCACAGTGTTTGCTGATTTGTATTTATTAAAACGATATACGATATGCGTTATTTTATTTTATATTAGTCTACATCAAGGTGTATTCCTTGTAAATAACAAATGCATGTGTGGGAGCGTAAGGGGACATTTGAATTATTTATGAATAAACTAGTGTATTCTGAATCAGTGTAGCAAATATCCAGACTAGAAATCTTCACTTTGAAATGCATCTTTACAGATTAGCTACATTATGAAAGAGTTTTTGGTTTTGATTTGTTTTAATTCGTTAAGCAATAATTTAAAGCTCTTCATATATGTTTTTATCATGCCTGTAAGGCATGTATTGTTCTGATGGATAATTTTAAATTGTTTCCACTGGAAAAAAGTGCAAGTGACGGCGCTGGCGCCTGCATGCCTTTAGCTTCCACTCTCCGCACAAATTAATGAATATGCGCCTAGAACACGATATTTAACGTTTAAACCAACATTGTTTTATACTTTAACTGTTTTGTAGATTTTATTTTAGTCAATTCGTGATGATTTGAGAAGGCAAAATGATCAAACAAACAGTCTTCTGCTGGCAGCTGTTCGTTACTTAAAAAAAAAAAAAAAAAAAAAAAAAACAAATAAAAACAAATAATATTGACAAATAAAAAATCCTCCCAACAACATTCCAACTTAACTTAATAAAAACAGACACGAAATCACTGCCATACATACAAAATGAAACTGTTTTAATAGGTGAAACAATATCTAAAGGTTATGTTTTGTTATGTTCTGTCTCTAAATGCATACAGAACAGCACAAATTATCTTCCGTGCTTTTAAAAACAGACATCAAATAAACATTAGGCTAATAAATCAAGCAGGTCACCGTCACAGCGGCCTTTGTTTCCGCACGGAAGTATTTCGGAACATTTCGACTTTATTCTCAAAGTATTTCGACTTTATTCTCAAAGTATTTCGACTTTATTCTCAAAGTATTTCGACTTTATTCTCTGAACATTTCGACTTTATTCTCGGAACATTTCGACTTTATTCTCGGAACATTTCGACTTTATTCTCGAAGTATTTCGACTTTATTCTCGAAGTATTTCGACTTTATTCTCGAAACAATTCAACTTTAATCTCGAAACATTTCGACTTTAATCTCGGAGTTTCGACTTTAATCTCGGAATCTTAGATTTTTTTTTTTTTTTTTACATGGCACTAAAACGCTGTCGTATAGAAGATACTTTCAACCAGCATAAGAAAAAATGTTTCTGAAGACAATCACCTATTGCACCTTTACAGACATTCGTGAATAAATATCGCCACCTTGAGTCAAAGGGACTTATTTTAAAACTAGTTGCGCACCTAGACAGCAATGTAAGACACTGTAGTCAAAAAGTGCCAAAAAATAAGCATTTTCCCTTCACACGGTGCCAAATTTCATTGCATGAACAAGCTCAGTTAAAAGAAATGTTTGAAAAAGTATTGCCAGAAATCAGCTTAAATTGATTACTATTCCTAATATTTGTCTGCTATGTATTTCTGTGCTTATTAGCAACATGCCAACATCTTTTTTGAGTTGTGGCCTATGCGGAGCGCTCCAGATCTCTCTTCTGAAGGTCCATCTGGGTCAGGATGCTATGTAGGCAGTAGAAAGTTTTGCAACCGAGGTTATTATGAGTCTCTGTTTAGAGATCCAGCTATAAGCAGCCAAGCAGATAAAGACCTTCAGATGTGAAATGAACTTTGCAACTCAAAAAGAGGCAGACAGGAAGAGAAGGATATAATACAAAATATCAGTTTGTTTTTATTCGAAAATGGGCCTGACCGTATTACCCGCACCGTCGTAACAAACACAATGCCTTCTCCTCGCACAATGTGCATGTCAAGCATGCTTTGATCTTCCTCGCGTAGACCGTATAGTAGGAAGCGTTTGATCTATGATGTGATCGGTTTAAGCAGCATTACGGGTTTGCTTTATGTGTGTGTGTTTTGGCGGTTAGTTCTACTGCGCTCTGTTGAAATTTATTGGGCAATTTTTTATTTGCTTTATCACTCAATGTCATGACGTCAACCGAGGGGCTCTGACAGCGGGGCTTACACAAAACAGGGCTGTTTTTTTGGCGGAAATATATAGGGGTGCTTACTTATCCCAGAACACTGTGGTGACTTTCGGCCCATATGATTTCAATGGAGGCGCTGTGCGGTAGACTTGTTTTTTTCGTTCGCAGTAACTTTTCCTCAACCAGATGGTGTCAACAGATGTCAGATGTCTTTGAGATGTGTTTCTGTTTCTGGAGTGACACACACATACACCCACAGGCTTTCTCGCGGAGGATCGCGAGCCGCAAAAATCGCATAAACACAAACATTGAGTGGGACGTTTTTATCTAAATTGTTGTAACCTTTCTAACGTTCCTTCCCCTTCTCGCTGTCTTCAGTGTTTCAGGACGTTGTGCTGTAAAGGACCTCCCCCTCCCAGACCAGAATATGACGTGGTTTGCATCGGTCTGACGGGTTCTGGGAAGACCAGCCTGCTCTCCAGACTTTGCAGTGAGGCAACAGACAACATCGTTCCTACCACAGGTCAGCCCACCATCATAGAGCAATACCAGGCCCGTCCTGCAAACACAAACACAGACTTTTGCGCTTCCTATTTACCTTCAAATGCGCTTTCCTTTGTATTCAGATTTTGCCTTGTGATTTTACAGTGTACTTGATTTAAGATCAGTGTAGCAATAAAGGTGTTTTAATGACTTCATTTTATGAAATCCTCAAGGCTGCGGTTTGTTAATCTTGTTCAACTTTTATTTGCAGGTTTTAGCATTAAAGCTGTCCCGTTCCAGAATGCCATTTTAAATGTCAAGGAACTCGGAGGTAAATGCTCTCTGTTGTTAATGAGAATACAACGTTTAATTTTTTTTTTCGTTTATGAGTCAGTGACAAATAAGAATGTCCATATTGAAGAAAATAATAATATTTTAAAATATTTAAAACACAGATGCCAAACAAAGAAGTTTTTAGAAAAGTGAAATGTAATGACATATTTCCTTTACATACACACATATATATATATATATAAAATGTTTCATATTATATTTAAAAAAAACATTGAAATGTTTTGGGGGAATCACCACATGACATTTAACAACATGAACTTACCTTTTGTCTTGAGCTAAAAAGGGTAAATCATCTGATATTTAGAAGACTTCTTGTAATTTTGTTTTGCATGTTTTTAATAGGACAGTGGACGTAAGTTTAAAAATTAATAAACAGTGAAGCATTTTCCAAATTTGTAAAAATGTGGGGTTTCATGTTTACAGAGGCTGCGTTTATTTGTCAAAAATACAGTGAAACTGAAAAATTTAGAAAATCATTACTCCACACTTCAGTGTCACATAATCCTTCAGAAATCATTCTAATATGTGTCTTAAGTAGCATTGGTATATTTGTAGCAATTGCCAAAAATACACTATATGGGTCAAAGTTATTGATTTTTCTTTTATGCCAAAAATCATTACACAATTTTTTTTTCAATAATTAGATTTTTTTTTTTTTTTTTTTTTGCACCCTCAGATTCCAGATATTTAAATAGTTATATCTTAGCCAAATATTGTCCTATCCATACAAATCATACATCAATGGAAAGTTTTCAGAAGATGTATACATCTCAATTTAGAAGAAACATTTCTGATTATTATCAACATTTTTATGGTAACTGTGAATACTTTCAGTGTCTTTACTGTCACATAAAAATCATAAAAAGTGCATTTAAGTCATTGTATGCAGGGATTGAAATGAACTTTTTCACTCACCAGCCAATTTGGCTACCGGCCATTCAGAACTTCTACTAGCAAAAAAAAAAAAAAAAACAGAAATAAAGCTTTTTTTTTACCATCATAAAAGCCTTTTTTTTTCTAAAAGTGTGCCTCATCTTTTGAGTCAAATTCTTACGTTTAATCAGTCAATTATAATAATAACACATTTAGGGTGTTACAGAAGTTGCATATGAAGTGGCATTTAGATGTATTTACATAATGCAGCTTAGAGGGACAAGGAATGCTTTAACCTGCAGTTACAAATGCATAAATAATGTTTTGTTATTTTAAACGTAAAACATTGAATACTGATATTTTAAAGCTGCAGTCCATAAGTTTTGCCTCTTTGTCGCCATCTCTGTCTGAAAACCTGCAACTGCAGTTAATTGCGCAATTATCTTTCATGCGTGGGTTGTGCTCTGGCACGGCTCCAGTGCGAATGAATCTAATGTTTTGGTAGCTGTCACCGCACCGTTGTGGATATTCACTGTACTTAAGAATCACAGATGAACAGATTCAAATATATGGCCCAAATAAGAATTTTCACTGGATATTGTCATCTAAGCATAAGTAGCAAGTCTAAAACTTTTGTTATGACCAACTGAGGAAGAACGCTACAGGTGTTTAAATTTAACGATCAGTTATCTCACGTCTCATCAAACTAGCAAGTTATTATTACTGTTACACTTTGTTCTCAAATTGTTGTACAGTCTAACCTCTGATTGACATAAAATTCGAATTCCATATCAAGAAATTCTTTCAGCCGAAAAAGCAAATCATTCTTCCTTAGTCACCTGGCAAGTCACCTGACATATCATGACGAATATGAATGTTATTTGACACAGATGTTACATGAGGGCCTGACCAGAAAGGGCACAGACTCATTTCTTTGATGACTAATAGTTTTCTCTTCAAGGTAAATTGAACCCCAGGAAGCACCAGTGCTTGGATGCGGCACGCAAAGGAAATGTTTCGGATGTCACTCGCTCGATGAACCCAGAGCCATCTTGGCCTGCGTTTACCTTTTCATATGAGTGATGAGCTGAGGCTTTGAATCTGTCTTTAAAATGAGTGACTGATGACAAGAATAAGAGGGTGTTGAGGATGCAGAGAACCCGAGGGGAAGGGAGGGCTTGATAGGTGAGGAGAAAAAATGCTGGTTCATAACGGCTGGAACTATGATTAAAGAGGGGTGTTTCCTTCTAGGCTGTGTGTTTAAGCCTGTTATAGAGAAGCGAATGTCACTTTTCAATTGAAAATACTTGGATGCCGTTCTGAACTTCCATCACAAAAAAAGTACTTCCGTTGAACACAAAAGGATTTTTGGAAAAAATGTACTGGTTGTTTGTTTTTAATGCAGTTGGAAAGCCAGTGCGGATGTCAAGATTAAAGTAGGCATGAAATGAAATTAACCCCATCTATTTTGAAAATGTGTGTTATGCAGTAGGTCTTTTTGTGAATGATTCATGGCATGCACGTTTTATTTTTTTATCTCATAATGTTTAATCGTAATGTCATAATGACAGACATCTCCCTAATGCCAGATATCTTCAGTCATTTAGTTTGCTTAAACCTTTTCCCTTTCCTACAATCGACTGCAAGTGCACATTCAAGTTCAAAAAGCAACACCCACATCTTAAAATCTAATCAGCATGTCATCAAAACTTAAATTTCGACACGCTCCTGACTCAAAACTTGGACCACGTTTATGATTATTTTATGCTGCTTTTCCGTCTTTTTGGAGCTTAAAGGCTTGAGTCCCCATTAACAGGGTAACAATATATTATGCTGCAGTAGTGACAATATGTATAAATGTGTAGTTCAGCCCAAAATAAAAGTTCAGACATGTAAATAATGATCAGTATACATACAAAGAGCACATCAAATATAGTAAACCCAGAAGCTTACACATTTGAGCTTCCATTTTTGTGAATTATTGTTAATAATTTAATATTACAATACAGTTATTAACCGGATACACTATTTAAAACTTTTTAAATATATGTAGTGAGGGACAGAATGTGGGAATCATTTTATAATAAAAGAGATTTTGTTTTCAATTTGAATTATTTCGTTCTAAAGCAGTAATTCAAAGCTTTCTGTGGATATATTTATAAAGTCTATGAGGCAAGTATTCAGTTTTAGAGATTACAGTTTACAAAGTTTTCAATATGGATATTTTATTACACAAACACATCGATTTACTTTTGAAGGCCTTTATTTATCCATGTACTTTTTATGATGGATGAATGCACTTTATTGGACTTCAAAATCTCAACACCCATTCACTGCCATTATAAAGCTTGGAAGAGCCAGGCCTTTTTAAATACAATTCTGAGTGTGTTTGTCTGAAAGAAGAAAGTCATATACATCTAAAATGGGTTGAGGCATAATTTAGTAAATATTCTCATTTTTTGGGTGAACTATCCATTTAATAAAAAATATTTTTTGTAAACTATTTATGTCTTGAATATGAAGTAATAGTTAAAAAATTACACCTCATTTCTGGCTTTAAGTTATCGTCAGAGTATCATATTGTGAAATTAACATTGGCCAAATCCAGCGTTATGAATGTGACATTTCGTGTTTATATTTTAATAAACCCCTGTTATTTTCAGGCTTGTCACGTCCATAACGGTACATATTCCTCATAAATAGAAACATCAAGATTAAAATAAAGTAACAATTATATGTTCTGTTTGTTGGGTATTATTGTGTCTGGTTTGTGCATTTTACTTCACAGAAATCCTACAAAGTATGTAGTCTCTCAAAATCGGTATATTTTTTGTCACATCCATAACGCATGATTATTTCCCTTTTTACTATAGAAAACTTGTGCATAGATTAAAATTTTTCTGAGGTTTAGGCTATCAACAAGAGTTTATTAAAATATAAACAGGTGGTTTGATATATTGGTAACACATACATTCTCTAAACATTTATGTCACATCCATAACGCTGGATTTGCCATGCGCATCATGACAGGTGTAGTTACACTCTTTATCCCCATTAATTTTAACTGTGTGGAAAAATACGGCCAGCATATTCTTCAAAACTTCTCCTTTTGTGTTCCTTGGAATCCTTTAAATCCTTTAAAAGTGAACTACTATAGGACAGTTTTTGGTGAGAAAAAGCCCACAATGGGAACTCGAAATTGATGAATCTCTGAATTCTCCTTGAAAACCGGTATAATTATGTCCTGTTTTCCTTTTAAGCACTTTGGAAACCTTTCCTCCAGACCTCCAGCGAGTTCAGCTCAGTGTCAGGGGCCTGCGGAGCGCGACCTCTTTTTCCCCAAAAACATCAGTGTAGGGTTACGGCTGGGACATTAACCTTGAACCTGACGCGGAAGGCTCATGTCACACTTTATTGATGGAGGTTGTGTGCCGGCTTGACACGCCGTCTCTCCCGTCGTTTCCGCCACGGCCATCGAGACGGTTTACCGTGTTATTGCTTGGTCTGCCCGTCTGGCCCGTGTTTTGGGTCTGCGTGAGTGATGTCAGGAAGCCGGGAGACGTTCAAAGCGCCGCGCTGTCTGCGTGCATTTCCCATCAGTGTCACGATGACACCCTGTGCGATCTGCTGGGCTGACAGGCGCACCAGAGAAGGGAGCCCCACATGCTCACATTTACCATCTCGCAGCGGCCATCTGAAAGCACTTAGCAGACTCTCTCTCTTTGTTTCTTTGGACCATGGCCATGATGTAATGATTTCTGCGAAAATGTGCTTTAGTTGCATTATCACATGAGATTGTAATGCACTGGCCCGTTGCTGATAAATGCTGTTTTGTTCCGTCACATTGTTTTCGTCTTAATGCACATGTTTTGAAATGAAAGTAAACTGCTGCTTTTCAAAGCCCAAGACCTCCCAACGCTTTCATTTGGTTTTCACAACCAGTAGATGGAGACTTTGAGTAAAACTGTACAACAGTCAAGCCACAAAGAAAGTGTTGATGCACATTTGAGACGGATAGCATATTGTGTTTTAGAAAAGCCAGGCCATATAGAAAAATAAATGTCAGGCTGAGCGATTATGCGTTAATAGTGCTTGGTAAAATGGCAATAACAGATCAAACGCCTGTTAATTAGATGAGTCAGGCCTGTCTACGAGGATCCCAAATATTTATTGTGAGTCACAAATTGCCTAAACATCTGCAAAAAACATTATTATATCTTTGGCCGGCTGTCGCGAAGTGTGTGCTCTTGCTGTCAGGCTCGCATGTCAGCAGTTGGAAAGCCATAGCCGAATACCGCGATGGATAATACCTAATGAGAACTGGAAGTATTACATTGTACATCATACACAGCGATGATATTGGGGAGTCGAGCTCTGAAACTCAATCTGATAGGTGGAGTCTGTTCCAAACGTGAACCGAGACCTCTAGAACAGTTTTAGTGCTGATAATTTGGCGAGGCATGACTAAGAGCTCAATTTGTGGTGTGACAAAGGCTTAGAAGTTTGGAAGTGGAACCATTAAACTTGCGTCCAGTGTGTTTAGCGAGGGGAAAAAAGGATCGCGCAGCTGCTTAGTGTCAAGCAAACAGCTTATACATCTTGGCCGAACTTCAAGAGCTTTGAATAAAGCTGTCGATTACTGTCTGGTGTTGATTTAAGACGCCACCTTTTCCAATAGCATTGTGTGTATTATTTCATGCCTGGAGATGATAACCGAGAGATGAAGCTACTTTTTTTTTTAAGGACTCGTCGTTATAGGATGTGATGCACGAGGCGTGCTAGTAATTAATACGGCGCATTCCATTGGGGAAACTCACAAGGACAAGAGGTATAGACAAACTGGTCTCTGTTTTTTCACGGTTAGGGTACAGGCCCCGCAGTGACTCACTTTAACCAAAGCCATGCTGCGCTTGTGTGTCTTGGTGGCCACATTTTTGTACCCCCAAATTGCTGTGCACAAGAGAAACCATATGTTCACTGTAAAAGTGGGCCCATTTGAACTGTGCTGTAGACTGGCCATCAGAAGAAACCATTTTAATATGCTCTCAGGGTCGACTTTAAAGAAACACTGTTGCGTTGAGCGCTCTTCATTTGGACACGGCTTTTCCCACAGGCCTCCCCGAGCGAGAGTGCGAGTTGGCATGCGTTCTTGAAGTCATAAAAATACATAATGCAATATCCGCAATGATTTTTGAAAGGAGGTCAGGGTCCTCACCAAATGCATTCCAGCAATGTTCGAACTGATACTGTGTCGAAACACGCTTTAGTCCGTTTCCCACTCGGTTGCCAAAAAGTTTCTCGTTGTGCTTTTTGTTTAGAGCTCTGACAGGAAAACCACCTTTTTTTTTCTGCGAAGGGGTTAATGTGTGTATTAAATGTTATGACTTCCTTGCTGCGATCCTGACGGTGTGAATTCATGTGTTTTGTGTTTGCAGGAGCGGACTCAATTAAAAAGTACTGGAGCCGGTACTACCAGGGCTCTCAGGGGGTGGTGTTTGTTTTGGACAGCGCTTCGTCGGAGGAGGACCTGGAGGTGGCGCGTACGGAGCTCCACTCGGCCCTGCAGCATCCGCAGCTCTGCACGCTTCCCTTTCTCATTCTGGCCAACCACCAGGACAAACCTGCTGCCCGCTCTGTACAAGAGGTAACCCAATACTCGCTTAACACTTCCCTTCCTCACCCTGGCTAACCGCCAGAACAAACCTGCCGCCCGCTCTGTGCGAGCCGTAACTTTACACTCGCTTAATACTTGCCTAATACTTCCCATCAACGTACCGGCCAACCGCTGGGACAAGCCTGCCGCTCCCTTTGTACTAAAATGGTCCGAATACATGCTCTATACTATCATCATCATATTTACTCATACATTCCAATGAAGAAGTCAAAAAATGTCATTCCAAACCTGTATGTGTCACTTTCTTCTGTGGATCACAAAACAATGTTTTGTCAATAATGCAATGAAAGTCAATGGGAAAAATACAAAAATAGGTAAAAATTAAATTGTTCAAAGCAAATTTGTAAGGGATAGATCACCCAAAAATGAAAATTACCCCATGATCTTACTTATATTATATTAACAAATGTCCTGGCTCTTCCAAGCTTTATAATAGCAGTGAATGGCTGTTGAGATTTTGAAGTCCAACAAAGCGCATCCATCCATCATAGAGAGTACTCCACATGGTTCCAGGGGTTAATAATAGCCTTCTGAAAGGAAACAATGTGTTTGTGTATAAAAACATCCTCATGAACACGCATACAACAGTTAGTGGAAGCTAGAGATTATGGTTTCTATAGTTTTAAAGATTCACTTCAGAAGGCCTTTATTAACCCCTGGAGCAAATGTGGAGCACTTTTTATGAAAGGTGGATGCCCTTTATTGAACTTCAAAATCTTAACAGCCATTCACTGCCATTATAAAACTTGGAAGAGTTCAGGCATAACTCCAACATATAATTCCAAATTTCATAATTTGTCTGAAAGAATAAAGTCACATACACCAAGGATGGCTTGAGGGTGAGTAAATCATGGGGTAATTTTAATTTTTGCCTCCCTGGGAAGCTATTTCTAATCATGCTATATACTTATACATATACTTAAATGGGGACAGAACAAGAATCTGCTGAAGCTGTTTATCAATGTTACGTTAAAACAACAATCTAAAAGCAATGTTATCGTAAATTGTGTTTCTTTAGCTCAAATCATGCGAAAACACTGGTTTATAGGCTAGTCAAGCAAATATACATTCTGAACAAATAAGTGATGCCTCTATGAAAACTGAAAAGCGGGAACATAGCTGCCATATTTAGCATTATGGTTAATCCCATTCTTGTTTTTATAACTTAAGTTGTGGTTACTTTAGCTAATCTTGTCTTCATGGGAGAAAAAAATGGTTTCAAACAGCTTTCTGCCGGTCAACAAAGCAAATTTGTGTGGCCAATTTGTAATCTGCATGAAGAACTTCTTTTTACATTGACATGAATTTCCTGATCTCTTTTTCCTATTGAAAATTTCCCCTTGCTGATATACAAAAACTTGATACCACTTTTGATATTTATTGTAAATAAACACATGCAAAATTTGTTCATCTTTGGTGCACAAATTAAGATATTTTTACAGAAACTTGAGAGTTTGTTCTCTCAAAGCCCTTCAAAAACATTCACAAAGATCCGTTTGAATTCAGTTTAATCCCAGTCTTCTGAAAAGACATGATCAATTTTTGTAACAGATTTAATTTAAGCTTTTATTCACACATAAACATTGATCCGCCAGAAGGTCAACCAAGTGGAGAATAAGCCTCATTGGTTCTTGCAGAAATCTCTCAGAATTGTGTTCAGAGGATGAAAAATTCTAATGGTGCCAAATGATGCCAGAATTGTCATTTTTGGGGTGAACTAACCCTTCAAATGATGGCAACACTCCGTCTGTTTCGGAGGATTCGATTGTTGTTTGCAAACACTGACAGGCCGCAAGACATTCTCCCACAGATCTGCAGCACCCAGCTTACCCACTTTCTCAGGCTTTCCTGACAATAAGTCTTTGTATTGTTGGGAGCCCAAAATACTGGTGGTGTGGGGAAACACTACAGCTGTTGTCCCATCTCATAAGAGTGTATTCATTTTACCGATTACTCTATTTGAGATTCCTTCAAACATGGTTTCAAAAGCGAGTGGCATCGAAATTAAGATGAATTGCTGGCCGCTGTTAGTAATAGCAAACAGTTGGAATGTGTGGCATGTCTCTGCTGTCACATTTCTATTTTAATGGTCCCCTTGTCACTTTTATGTTTGGAGGATTGAGTTACTCAGCCTGTGCGTCTTTTCCTGAGTGATTTGGTGTCTGTGTGTGTTATTTGGCTGATACCATGCGTGTTGGTTTGTGTGTCCGTGTGTGAGCGCGCACATCTGCTGCGAATGGAGAAATCGGTCTGCGGGCTGCAGGGTATCACCCAATGCACAGAGCGCTAATTAACTGGCTGAGAAGTGGTCCTGAGTGAGCAGTAAATATCTGCCTTTGGAGAATAACACATCCCAGTTCACTGATGTGTGTCAAAACGGGGCTTTTCAGTTGGCAGCGACACTCGCTCTCCTTGCTGGAGATACAACTTGGGTTACACAAGATCGGACCTGACCAGCTTGTTTTCCATTAAATTGCTCTCAATTGATTTCAAACTGGATCAGATCTCCTGGACCTCCTAAGGGCATTTTTGAAAGAAAAAAAAAAGATCCACAGTGCAGAAAACAGAGCGGGAACTGGTCTCATATTTTTTTTTTTGGCCATTATAAGGGATAAAGTTGTTGCCAGCATTATGAAAATGTTTTCGGGTGACCGATTTTCAGCTTCACTGCTATTTAAATGTATTTTTGAGGAGGTTTTATATAAATAAACAAAAGCTTATTTATTTATTTATTTATTAGTCACACCGCTGCTTTTGCTGAACAAGTCCACAAGTCTTCGGCCAACAGCCTTGCTGTTAAACATAATCTTGAAACACAATCCTCCCTCTATACTACTTCATCTGCACACACAAGTCTGTGGAGATGCTTCAGATCGTTTTTCATTTCTGCCAGATATAAATTGCTAAACGTATCAAATGAAGGTCCGCATCGCAATGTGGTTTGCATGGAAGTGGCCTGTGCGCCAGCATCAACCTGTTTTGCTTTATATTTCAGGGTGTGAACTGTGATGGATCATCTGTCTTGCCCTGGATGACCATTTCATAATGCGTTTGATTCCCGTAAACATTTCTGTACTTCTAAGGTTACTAAGTAATCCACCTATGTCAAATATTTTATTGCCAGGGAACTCCAAATATGATGATGATCCCCTTGCGAGGAACCCCCTTCCCAAAATATGCAGCCAGCTGTGTATTTTCATGTATGCAGACTCATTTATACTCTCAAAAAATAGCAGAATTGCAAAATGATTGATTACATTTGATTTTTGTACTAAATACTAAATATAAAATCTTCTTTTTTTTTGCAAACTATATGTACATGTGGTTTTAACCTAAATCACAGCAGCAACAATCTGTAAAAGTCTCCTCTGCTCACCAAGCCTGCATTTATTTAATCCAAAGTATAGCAAAAACAGTAACATTTTGAAATATTTTACTATTTAAAATTGTTTTTTAATATATTTAAAATTATTTTAATATATTTTAAAATGCTGAATTTTAGCATCATTACTTCAGCCAAATCATTCTAACATTCTGATTTGCTGCTCAAAAAACACTTATTATTATGATGGTGAAAATAGCTGAGTAGAATTTTTTTTTTCAGGTTTCTTTGATGAATAGAAAGTTCAGAAGAACAGCATGTATCTGAAATAGAAATCTTTTGTAACATTTATAAATGTCTTTATCATCACTTTTGATCAGTTTAAAGCATCCTTGCTAAATAAGTGTTCATTTATATAATTTCTTTCTAAAAAAAAAAAAAAAAGTAAAAAATGATTCTGACTTTAATCTTTGTATAATATTACAAAACTTTACATTTTAGATAAATGCTGACCTTTGAATCTTTCTGTTCATAAAAAAATCCTGGAATGGATGCTGAAAATGTAGCTTTGATCACACAAATGAATTACATTTTAAAATATATTCAAATAGAAAACCGTTATTTTAGTTAGTTCAACTCAGTACTGTTTTTGCTATACTTTTGATCAGACAAATGCAGGTTTGGTGAGCAGAAGAAAACCTTACTGTTCAAAAACTTTTGACTGGATGCGTACTGGATGTTGTCAAACATACACAACTGTTAGCCAGTCATAGCAGTGGGAGTCTACAATCCGCCATGCCTGTTCAAACAGAGCGTTTAGATGTGGGAGTTAAAACAGGACAGAAAATGATCTTATACTAAAGCTAGTACTATAGTCTTTTACTAACTTATTACTAAATTG
Source organism: Cirrhinus molitorella (assembly GCA_033026305.1). Classification (NCBI taxonomy): domain Eukaryota; kingdom Metazoa; phylum Chordata; class Actinopteri; order Cypriniformes; family Cyprinidae; genus Cirrhinus; species Cirrhinus molitorella. Next base: position 28,113,745 of record CM065139.1, on the reverse strand, counting down.
TGATGTTTTTTGAAGTAAAAAAAAATCTTGATAACATTATAAATGGACCTCAGAGAACAGTACAAAATCAAAAAAAGGCAGTCCATGACCCCTTTACAAAACATATTGCATTTTTTTTATCTCAAATTTTCCACAGAACACCTAGCAACCCCTTGCAACCCTCTGGGAGTCCCTGAACCCCAGCTTTAAGAGATCTAGTGTGACTGATTTCTGCTGGTTTCCCTGTGACTGGTTACATCACCTGATTTTCTTCTTCTGGATCCCATGTATTAAGCCCCACCATTTTTCAGAGTCCTCTGGCTCTATGTGAAGAGGCTATAGACTGGTGACAGCACATAAGACATTCTTCATTGGGATTTGGAGTCTTTGCTTGGTTTTGCTATAGTTTGTCTGTTGATGTTTGCACATAAATACTTTGATTTACAGTAGATTACTGTTATGAGACTAAGTACAAATGAAGGACACACGTTCAGCCCATGTGCAGCGACCATCTGGTCTTTAGCATGCAGAAATGTGAACTCGTAATTGAAGCATCAGTATAGAAAATTTGATTGAGCATAGTTTTTTGTTGCTTTGAGCAGGATGACTATTTTGTCATCTTGGTTCCAAAAGGGTGTTTTTGCAGTGATGCCATAGAAAAACAATTTTTCAGTGAGCAGTTCCTCAAAGAATCATTTTGAAGAACATTTTTGACTTTTGACTATAAGGAACCTTTTCTGCATTTGAAAGCATTGTTGGGGGTAACGCTTTACAAGTAACGCAAGTTACGTAATAATATTACTTTTTTCAAGTAACTAGTAAAGTAACGCATTACTTTTTAATTTCCAAGAAAATATCTGAGTTACTTTTTCAAAAAGTAATGCCAGTTACATTTTGTTTCCTTTATGTATTTAATCCCATTTTATTAACCAGTGACTTTGCTGCTTACCTTTGTTGATCCACTTCAACCGTACACTGCAAAAATACTTTTCTTACTTACATTTTTTGCTTTGTTTCTAGCCAAAATATAAAAAAATATTTAAGAAGGATTTTCTGAAAACTAGTCAAAATGAAGTGGGTTTTTGCTTAGAACAAGCAAAATAATCTGCCAATGGGGTAAGCAATATAATCTTATTTCAAACAGAAAACAAGATTATTTACATTACACTTAATTTTGACTAGTTTTCAGAAAATCCTTCTTGATTTAAGAATTTTTAGATATTTTGGCTGGAAACAAGACAAAATATGTAAGTAAGAAAAGCATTTTTGTGGTGTACTAATACGCAAAACTCACTTTATATTAACTAACATTTGTGCTTTTTTTTTCCTCGTTGCTGAAGAGTGTTAAACATTTTCCTACGTCAATTTAGCCTTAGGCTTATTCACTTAATTTCATTTTGATGTGAAAGGGCTTTTACATTTGCTTAGAATCGAACGTTTTTATATTAAAAACAAACAAGCAAGCCCTGCCCAGATTTAAAAAGTAACGCAAAAGTAATCAAATTAGTTACTTTTTTTAGGGAGTAATGCAATATTGTAATGCATTTTGAAAGTAACTGTCTCCAACACTGTTTGAAAGGTTGCATGGATGTTCATGGCTCTTCATAGAACCATTAATGCCAATAAAGATTATTTATTTTTAAGAGTGTACAACCATATAGTTGATTATTAAATTTCTGGATTTAAATGTTTAGCTTTATTCAATTTTAGCCACTAGATACAACTAGTTTGACTAATCATTCATACCAGTGTTAATTTTGACAGCACATTTTGATTTAGTCTTAGTCATAGACTTTTGACTAATGCCATTTCATCTGAATGTGTTTTAGTCTTAAGTCTAGTTTTAGTTGACTAAATCTACAGATTGATTGTCCCTACTGCCACATTTTTAATAAAATTGTATTATTCTCACACTCAAACATCTCAACAGGACCTAAATTTACTTTTTCGTCTCATCTTCAGGAAGCATAGAGGAAAACACTCTTTTTTTCTTTTGCATGATTAACATCTATGTTGTCCCTTAAAAACCAAACGCATGGATGCAATGTACTAACACATATTCTCCCAAATGTTTCAATCGTTCACCTAAGACATAACAGTGTGTTAACATGAATGCTCATCAAAACAGACGATTTGACAATTTGAATTTTGTGTGTATTTCTCAGTTCATCCCTGACTAACATTTTCGGCTCTTTTTTATTCAAATGTTGGTTTTGTTTTCATCTGTCAAAAAATGTTGTTGCCAGAAATGACAACAAATTATTCGTCAATGATATTAACACTAATTCATACAACCCAATAACTAGTCAAATTTAAAAATACTTTTGCTTAGCACTCAACAACAAACATGACTACAAGCTCTCAGCTTAAGACTCCATTTTGCCCAACTGTTTTGATTGGAATTGTTTTAGTATTAAATTTCTCCTTGCTTACGATATATGACGCAGTAGAAAAGAGTGCTTTTGTATGTCTGGAAAAATGTGAATTTCAAGAGAACCATTTGTGCTGCTAGATTTATGACTATGTTTTCCTCTGTGCTTCATGAAGATGAGACGAAAAAGTAAATTTAGGACCTGTTGAGATGTTTGAGTGTGAGAATAATACAAGTGATTAAAAATGTGGCAGTAGGGACCTATTGTACCGAAATTGAATAAACCAGTGCATGACTGTCTCAACAACCACATGAAAAATCATGTTTAATTCTGTCCTTCTTGTGTGCCAAGTTGACCAGAGGCTGCAATTAAGGTTGCTTAAGGGGACAAACGTAGCTACACAAAGCGTATTTTGATGAATGAGATTTGAAAGGGAACGAGGAGTTTCTTTTCTTGCAGATCTGGAGATCTGTCATCAAATCAGTGCACTGTTGACAGTCCAGAGCCAAATGGACGGAGGAAAGTTGTGACAACACAAAATTGATGAAGATCTAGAAGAGAAAAGCCAGTTAGGCAGTTAGTACCGTTCAGTTAGCACGTTAACACAAGGCTAGATCCAAGAAGCGATTTGAGAGACCGGCTCTGTTCACTCAGTACAGACCTGGAATCTGTGTCCGTCGTGGTCACATAGCAATCTGGGTCCAAACAACAGACCCGTTTGTTGTTTTCCTCGGGGGCTCGGAATTTGCTCAGCCGACATTGGCATGGTTTTCAGCACTGGGTGCCAAGGCCAGTGTCTGATCAGCAGGAGAAACACCATTCTTCCTCATACCACACACACACACTCTCCACTGTCTGGGTGTCTGTCTGGCTTTACAACCCCTTCCTTAGTCTCTCATGTTACTTGCTGTGGGAAAGATTGGTGCTGTCCATTTTTGCTCCTTCCCCCTCTTTATCATCTCTCTCATTTTGATTATGCAAAGATGCTGGAGCCTAATGAACCCTATGATTTAGAGCAGTGGCTCTTGACTGGTTTCACTTCAGGACAGAGGTTGACATTGGACATGAAGTGGCAAACCAGCACAGTACTAGAATAGTTTGTGCAAAAGTAAACACAAATTGAAACATACTCATATATTTATTAATGATAATTTATTAATATTAGCAAGTAGAACTCAACAAGCTTGTCTTTATGCTTTGCGCAGGAACAGAAATCCCTCCACTTCACTTTTTGGAACATAATCATTATGTTTTAAGTGTTCTGTTTTGTTTGGCCACATTGTGCAGAAAAAAAGCCAACCGTGAAAAAAAGCGACAACTTAAAGCCTCAGCTTTTTGCATCAACAGTTGACTGAGCAAATGCAAAAGCAGTAATCAGTCATTCCTTGTATGATTAGCGACTGGTTTTCTACATTTGCCAAATTGTGAGGCAGACACCATGTCATGTAATCATATTCATAAGTTTCAGTGTAACAGAAGTGATTTAGATTGAAAATGACAAGGTTAAAAAAAGAAATGTGCATAAATTGCAAATAGAGTGAATAGGGTTTCTATTTCAAGGCAACTTTTTAAGCTTTCTATTTTAAAGTAACTATAAATATTTCATCCTTGTTGCAAGGCAGCATATATTTAAAGGGATAGTTCACCCAAAAATAAAAATTCTGTTGCTTATTACTCACCCTTATGCCGTTCCAAACCTGTAAGACATTTGTTGATCTTTGAAACACAAATGAAGATATTTTTGATGAAATCCGAGAGCTTTCTGACCCTGCATAGACACATTTTAGGCCCAGAAAGGTAGTAAAGACATCATTACAATAGTCCATGTAACATCAGTGGTTCAACCTTAATGCTTATAAAGCAACGAGAATACTTTTTGTGCACAAAGAAACTAAAATAAACTGCATTCAATCATTTCTTCTCTTTCTTGTCAGTCTTTGGCACACATTTAAAACACATGGACTATTGTATTGATGTCCTTAATACCTTTTTGGGTCTTCAATGTGTCAGTTGCGTTGATGTCTATGCAGGATCAGAAAGCCTTTGGATTTCATCACAAGTATCTTAATTTGTGTGCCGAAGGAGTCGAAGTTATGAAGATGTAGGTCTTACGGGTTTGGATCAACATAAGTGTGAGTAATTAATGACAATATTTAATTTTTTGGGTGTACTTTTTTTTTAATATTGTCTGGTTTCTTGCATAGTTTGCTCATTGTTTTAGAGATTGCTTAACCTGTCCATATTGGAATCTGTTTAAATCAGAAAAACGAATTTATATCAAACAAAGCTGCTTTTCTAAGCCACTCTTACAATTCTAAGGGAATGTTGACTTGGTTTCAAACTGACACTCTAGTGTTGACCATTACAGGTGTGTGTGTGCTTTTTAAATCCCTTCCTCATGCTTAAGAGAGACTCTTGTATCTTTGATATATGGTACCCCTGGAGCTCTATGGTCCTCAAATGTAAGGGCTTGGCACTTGAAACTCTACCCAGCAGAGTCACAGTCACCGGTGTAATTTACTGCCCCCGTCTCCCCATCTGCTCTTTGGAAGCAGCTCCCCCCATGCGGTAATGGAAGGGGTCAATGTCTTACCTTTAAAAGAACCGCCCGGTTTTCCCCTGCATGACCCAAACCCCCTCCCCTTCTCCCGTGGCTGATCTCACTGGGTTGTGATTTAGAGTAATAATAAAATTACCACGGCTCTGGAAGTAGACAGGGCACCCGTAACATCTGGCTCTAATAAAGTTATGACTGATAGAGATGGATGCACACCGAACCAACATGAGTGGGAGACAGACACAGACCCCCAAGCTCTAGAACTGGACCTGTTTCACATGACAGATGTCTATGAGTCCTTTCCAACTAATGCATGCAGGTACCATTTTCCATCGCTTTCCTTACAGAGAGAGCTGGAAAGCAAACACATTTGGTGTTTGGCGTATCTGCTTGTCTTATGTCCTCACTGACCCTCCTGACTTGCTCAAGTTTACTCTCATTCCTAGACATTGCTTTCTCGCCAAATTAATTTAGCTATACAATGGAATTGAATCTCAATGTGTTGACCAACATTGAGCAATAAGATGTGCAACATACCTTAAGGCACTTTATGTAAGTGGTCCTGAGTGGTTTGTTGTGAATCTCTGAAATATACTGGCCGAGGAAAATCTTAGAGGAGTCCTCATTGCCATCAGGCGCCATCAATTGAATGTTTTTTTGGGGGAGGAATTTTTCCTCGTCCTGAAAGATGTGTTTGAGACGTGAAGACAAAGGCCATCTTGTGTGCCTGAAGGAGGCTGAACTGTGGTAGAACTGTCTGGCTGGGTGGACTCTGTATTCTGTCTGGCTTCGGAAGAAACATGCTGGCCAGACGTTATTGTGTAGCTCGGCTGGCAGCCTGACTCAGGGCATTCTGCTGAGAGAGGTCACTGGTGCTGCCACATGGAGCACTTCTGTCTGGTGGCAGTGCCCAGTGTCTGAACAACCAGCAGCCGTCTGCTTGAGGACCATATGGTCATGGATAGACGAAGCAGATTCTTGAAGTCCAATTGTGTGGTTTTTGGACAATATGCTGTATCGAGATTACAGCACGCAGACCATAGAACAAGTTGTCATCGTGATCTCTGTAAATCATTTATTGTGGTGTACAAAGCATTTCACGGGGAAACATCATGTGCTAGAACATCTTATAGTTTCATGATGGCAATTAGTTCCTTCCTCTGCACTTTGAGCGGACGTGTTACGCACAGTCTGGCAGATGATGCCCACCGTCTGTGTAGAACAGACTGTACAAGCAAGGCAGTGCTGCAATAGTTCAGATGCATTGACACCACCCAAAACACCACCATGTGTGTGAACAACGCAAACCATTTTTTTTTTAGCAGAACCCAGTGTGCCATGGTCAACCCATACCACTCTACCTCAGAGATAGTGCTGGTTCTTGGTCGCATCCACAACTTTATCTCAACAGTGTGCCCGCCCATGCATCACATCTAGAGTATTCTGCTGAAACATCAGATCACCCAGGTGACTCAGCCCCCCTACATCCCAGATCTGGCACCCTGTGACTTCTGGCTTTTCAAGATGGTCCTTACTGCAGAACACAAGATCCAGAGGGCAAGGTTGAATCCCCTAAACCTACCCGTCTTCACTCTCTGATCCCTAACGCACTGGTGTAAACATAACCAAAGATGTTGTGATGCCAAACCCCCTCATGGAAAAAGTTGTGTTTACAACTGTGACAACGAGTGCTCATCAGGATTGACTAAACACTGGATTTTTAAAAGTATTTGAAATATGGAAAGTTCTGAAATTAGTAACTAATGAGTGGGATGTTATTGTTTATAAGGTCGTCAAGGATCTGCAGAGCGAATGTTGGCAGCCACGTTATGGTTTTCACGCCAAAGTCTCTGTTTTGGTCCATTTTTAAAAGTTTCGAGTTTTACACACTGGTCCGTTATTCTGGTGACATTTCCATGCCCTTAAACATGATGCGGCACAAAACAAAACATGATTGGTTGTTTCACCTCTCATACGGCTTCTTCGGTGGTCCTCGGTTATTCAAAGTGGCCAAGCTTCCCAGACCTTCTGCCGTCAGCCTGACTACTTTCTGGATAGCCCTTGTATGGACAACAATAGCTTCCAGCCCTGGTCCTGAAAACCCAGCACTCTGGAGTTTTTGAATGTCTCTTATTTAAGACACCTGATTCTCCTTGCTAGGAGAGCCCCATAAGCTAAAGTTCTTGTTCTTGTAGTTTTTGTTGCTGTAGAGTTCAGAAATATTCCGCTCCAGATTAGCCTTTTCATAGTTCCTAGAACTATTGGCGGAAGTACCCACACTTTTTGGCATGTTCGCACTGCAGGAACTAGGAACTTATTTAGTTTGTAAATTAGCTCCTACTTCAGAGTATGATCTACAGCAATTTTATAGGAACTACCAATGACGCAAGTGTATGCTGATCACATAATTCTGTGATTATCACGAAAACGGCTCAGATCATGGCATCCTCCATGCGCAAGTTGTTGACATTTGTAAATGCTGCCAATAAAGACGTTGCTGTTGGCCGTTTCAGTGTTCCTTCTGCCAGTGCGAATGTAACCAGGAAAATTTGGTTCTCTAGGAACCACTACATGGTGCCGAAAGCCCCATATGTGGTAGCAAGCCAAACTGTTGTTAAGAAAACTGAATTATTAACCTGGTGAATACACATATTCATGCACCCGCTCCCAGGTTCAGAACCATTTTTTCTCATCCACAGTGGTTCAAGAAGGGGCACCCGTCAAATATGTGGAAAAGAGGCACCAGATTGCTATTTTTACTTTTGCAGAGCCCATTTGGCCTGCAACATCCACTCTAATTGAATCTCTTCTCTCATGAGCGACTGCTACAATTAGGTATTTTTAACCAATTTGATTTGCAGTGTTGTGAGTCTAGACAGCAAGCCTTGCCTAACATTTGCATTTGAGCCTGTCACGCTAGAAGGGTGTGAACGCGTGTAAAGCAAAGAGAAATAGCATATGGATGACTGTCTGCTGGGCTAGTATCAAGATTTGAATGTTTGTCTATGAATCACTGCTGATATAGCTTGGGGCTCCCGGTTGGGATTATGTTTAGGTAAAGTGTTGTTGAAGATATCCAGGGGGCCAGGTTCAGCTCCTTTTAATATGTTCCTAATGTTCTGGAGCCAGACTCGGTGAGTTATGAGAACTCTGAACTTCCCTTCAGTCATCACCGTAACTCAAACACATGCTTACATAAGAGCCGACCAACACTAGTCATGACGACGGGAAGTTATTGTTTGGGGGGGGCGCTGGTCATGGCATTGTAGCAGATGGTGCTTTTTCATCTCAGGTGCACGGAGGCCAATACATTTTGTTCTATACCACATTTGACAGCGTAAACTATCTGTCTGTTGCAGCTTTGTCTCTTTGTTCTGGTTCTAGATTTGCCAAGACATTCCTGTCAAGAGAGATTGAGCAATACATAACGCACATGTATACACCTCTAATACATGCACATGTATACCCGTATTGCTTGGCCAGCACTTTTTGTTTTGAAACTTGAACACGATTTTGGCTGAAGCTCTTGTTCTGAGCTACTTTGTCAGGAATGTTTCTTCACTGAGGAATCCCCAGCGACAGGGCCTTCGTTGCCCCGCATGAAATACTGTTCCATTTATTAATATGAGGAAATCTCTTCAGAAAGGGAGTGCAGCCTCCAGCATGTGAATAGAGGGGGCCCATGAAACTGCTGTGGTTTGCTGTGGAATGAGCCTGGTTTAACACATGAATAACAGAAACTAGAGCTCCGCAAAACAACTGGACAGAGTCTCAGCGATGGGGGGAGGAGGTGTGCTCTCCACCGCTTCTTTAGCGGTCTGCTTCAGCTCCATCTTTGGACCGAAAACCTTTTCATGTTTTTCAACTGATGAATATCTCAATGCTTACGCATTCCTATCTTTAGAAACTCATTGTGGTATGATCCTCCAGATGACTCCCCCGTTGATAACACATGCAGTATGCTGAAGAAATTAGCACTTCCATTAGGGAATTTCTCCCATTTTGGGGAGCAGAGCTGCAGGTGGGTCAGTGTGTGTGGTGAAGAGTACAAAGTTCAGAGTCTGATGGATATCAGATGGATTTGTTGATCATATTTTGAGGGGGTTTGTTGCTTCAGGTCACCTGTCAGTGCCTTAGGTGGTTTGTCTGTGGGTCTATGTTCTTCATGTGGGTGAGTTCCTCGAATGAAGGTCAGTCCACACAGTCGCACAGGGCAAGAGGACAACTGACTGGCGGTTGGATAGTTTGACCAGGGAGAGACCTTGCGGTCCTGCAATGCTGCAGTTAATTAGCTCAATCCCAGCTCCTTTGTGAATCCAGATGTGAACCGTCAAGCTTCACGCAAATTGAGTTACTGTAAATCTGCCCTATGACCAGGCAGACACACTATGAAAGCGCACAGGCGTAGAGGCTTGTTCACGGCCCCTGACCTGGAACCTGTGAGCTTCTGACTTTGCGCAGGGGCATCAGTAGTCAGGTCTCTGACAAAGTGATTTAGTCACGGCTTGTCTCCAGTAAGGCTTTATCCCACTGACCCCGGAAAGGCTTCATATCCAAACATGTCATAAACAGAAAGATCTGCAGTAAACCAGGTGTAAAAGCCAATCTGGCTTGGAGAACGTGCAGATTTAGTTGGCGCCATGTAAGCCTAGCACATGTCTTGAGGTTAGCTTCAATTGCAACATTTCTGTAATCATATCTGTGTGCTAATACCGATTTCTTAAAACAACATCCGCAGATACTGTTAAGTGATCTGTTTTTTATTTTTACTGATACAAGATTAATTCAGTTGTCAACTTTTTGTCAATCGTTTTGTTTATAATAATTTATTCAGAATTTGACTCTGTCTAAATAAAATGGATTTTTCACACAAGTCACATTGGAGATATTTTCCTTACTGTTTGGGTTTTTTTCCACAAGCTTTTGAGTGCAGGGCATAATTGCCTCTGATTTTAAACAAATGGCTGTGCTAACAGCACACTAATTAAAATCCCATTCAAAACAAATGGATTTATTTTGTGGAAACGCTGAGTTTTCACTGTGTTTTGGCCTCCTGTCCACATGTAAACAATGTTTTACTTTACTGAAAACAGGTTTTTGAAAACACTTCTCAAAATGTTTTCTATGATGGGCACGAACACGTGAAACACATTTTCGGACATATCATGAGCATCATTTGCGCATAGCGACAATTGTTCATAAAAAAATGTGCTGGAATTCAACAGGAAGAATTCTGACCACAATAACAAAACGCTAGTTAGTTTTTTGTGGTCAGCTGTCATCACTGACATTTACAGGTCAGCCTACAAATGTTTATTGATCATAACGCTATATGGAGGAGTATGCATATACTGCATCAGTAAATTACACATTCCCTAACTCTTTTATCACCATTGACAGAATTTTCTGTATTTCTATGGTTATATGGTAGGGGCGCTGTTACATATCTTCTGAAAAAATTATTAAGTCCATGAATCAAAATATTTTGTTGAAAATATTGCTTTTTTTTCTTTTTTTTTTAAATAAATCTACCCACAAAAAAACATGAATGCGTGAAGCTAGAATACAACATATTTTTTGTTTGTTTGTTTTAAAAAGACCTATTATTAAAATACTCTGATCAAAACCAAAGAGATGTTTTTATTATGTCTATCGCAAATCATGCGTTTTAATCATATTAGTTTAAACTTCTGATATATGGTTTTCTAAGTGCACACATACGAAGCACATGCAAAGAAAGCATGTGAGTACTAAACTAAGTTCTCTTTAATGTCTTATTGCGCTTAAATAGTCAAATACACACAAGTTTATGTTAAAAACACACGAGTTACAAAAACAGTTGGTTATGTCTGTAAAGGTAAACAGCTGGGAAAGAAATCACATGGTTATATTTGATGTGTGTGGCAGCAGATTAATATACAGTAAATATTAGGGATTTTCTATAATAGCTATCAAAATGAAAGTATCTTAACGTGTATGTATTGTAATGTTTATCCTCTTCCACCAGGAGGTGGCGACAACTGCAGGTTTAAAAACACATTTATCAATGAATCATTCATTCAAGAGATTCCAATAGTAAATTAAGTTTGAATTTTTAAGTGGAATATATATATATATATATATATATATATATATATATATAAAAGACTTAAGATTTCTAATCTAATCCTTTTTTCTTCAGAATCATGAGAGAATCGTGATCTCCAATTTTTAAAAAAATCGTGTTTTTTTTATTTATCCAGAATCATGTAGCATAATGTTTATTACTGCATATTATTCATTAAAATATAAGTTTAATTTCATAAAGTTCATATCAAAATGCACCTATATTTTTTGTTTTTCAGTTGAATAAAATAAAAATTTTCCCTATATATTTCATTATTAAGGATTTCTTTAAAAAAGTAAAAAAAATTGTGTCTCGTCTTGTGGGAAGTGTCACACCCCTAGTAAATAAATCAATAAATCCACTGCTCTCTTGTCTCCTCTGAGACTGATACTCTAAATAATGTTCTGTGCTCATCAAACTTTTCCCATGGCACACCGTTGCCGCTTGCGGAAAACAAAAATGGCGGCACCGTAAGTGAAAACGTCCAGATTAAGGGGGGTAATATTATAGTAAGATCCCCTCACCACATCCTGGGGGAGTGAAATCTAATGTGCTTGTTTTTTCACATGCTTGCAGAAAAAGCTTACCAAAAAATCTTTATAGCACAATATCGCCAACTACTGGTCTGGCATGGTAGTATGATCGTGTTTTTCTGTGTTGTTTCATATATGCTATTGGTGTAAACAGGATGTTTTTATGAAACGTAAGATAAAAAATGCTTTTTCAGAAATTTCCATATACGTGTGAACAAGGTATGCGCAATGACCAAATTTTTTACTTCTGATAGCATTTCTTCTGCCTAGTCTTTTCAGCCATTGCGCAATTCAGAGAATATACGCATTCTGCTGCATCAGCTGTTGTCAGACATACCAGCACTCTGTATCAATCTGTATCATCTTTTTGAGTACTTTTCATGAACGTCACTGGCAGACCGTCCTAAACCCCCTGTCTTCTGCAAATGTTACATCTGCCTTTTTAGGTCTGGATAGGTTTCACTGTGAAACAAAAGACAAATATGGCTTTGCGTTCCAAGTTTGTTCTTGCTTTTCGAAGCAGCAGGATTGTGTAATTTTGTAGCAATGAAGTCCCAGACAGGGAAATCTTAATCAACATTCTTGGCATAATAGGAAAGCTTTGGCTCAAAGGATGTTTTGTTTGATTATTTAATTTATTTTTTTCCTCTCGTTGCACTCTCAAAGGGAAGTGAAAAATTCCAACAGCTTTTTTGGCCCCTTCCCGCTGGCTGTCAGTTAAGCTCAGTGTTTTCCTAGATGTGACACTGATGCCATATATTTCAGCTCTGTGAGTGAGTTTAAATGTTGAATCAGAGGCCAGGCTTGACGAAGTGCTCCCGGTGCGGTGGTCTCTCTCCACAGCAGGGAGATTTGGGGCTGAGCCAATCAGGTGACGAGACGGGCCGGCTTCCAGAAACACCACCAAAACAAGAGGAAAATATAGTGCATTTCTTTTGTGTCAGGAATGATATGAGTGCAGCATGTGAAATGATTTAGCCCCTCAGCCTTCGCTTTTCACACCTGTGCTGGTGGCTTACTCTATATTTATTCTGGGCTTCTTTAAGTCCCCAGAGGTCAGGGGTCAACGATTTGGGTAAAAGCATAAATTAGGAGTTGGAGGGGAGAAATCACTTTGACAGGGACATTTTTGGATGTTTAGATGCTCATGCGAAGGTCAAGGTTTTTCTGGTATCAGCCTAGAATGATAATTCTGTCAGTATTTACTTATAACTACACAAAACCTGTATGACTTTCTTTCCTCTGGGCATACAAAATAAGATGTATAATAAATGTTATTTACATCATTTTGCAACCCCTTTAAGTACGACCCCAAATGTAAACCACATTAATTATGTGTAGATATCTGTGCAATATAAAACAAAAATACAGTGAAATTTAGACTTATTAAAGGGATAGTTCACCCAAAAATAAGCCATCCTAGGTGTATATGACTTTCTTTAGAAGGCCTTTATTAACCCCCTGGAATCATGTGGAACACTTTTTATGATGGTTGCACTTTTTGGGCTTCAAAATTACAATAGCTGCCATTATGAAGTGTGGAAGAGCCAGGACATTTTTAATATAACTCCAGTTGTATTTGTCTGAAAGAAGGTGGTCATATACACCTATGATGACTTGAGGGTGAGTAAATCATGAGGTAATTTTCATGTTGTTCAGTGCTGTTTTGTATCCAGAAGTTTCCAAATGCCTTTTGGGACCAGTGTACATGTTACACCTGGCTGTTTTAATTTTCAGTAAGAAGGTTGTAGATCTTTCCTGAAGGGCTTCAAGCATGGAAATAGCTCTTGTTGAAATATTTGTGTTTGTTGCTTTCTATTGTTGCCTTGGAAATTCTGAAAACACAGAGCTGCTCATAATCAGAAGAACCTTCCTAATCTCACGTAACGCTGTGATTTATCCTGTGATTTGACTGTCCCTCAAGTCTTTGCGTTCATCATTGCTAATCACAGGGCTATAAGACAAGATTTTTTACTTTTTTTTTTTTCCCTCCTGTTACCTCAAGTTTTCCTCCACATCATCTACCGATGCAAACGCTGATCAGTGCAGTGCGCGCATTCCTGCCTCCCCTCCCATTTCTGCCCTGTTGAAAAGGACTGGCGCTAGTACTACAAGTTTGTCCTCATATTCCCCTGGCTAATACATTGGAATTTCTTGGCTGATATGTCACACTTTCAAACTTCAGTAGAATAAAGATCTAGTTGTTTTATTTTGGAACTCATTTACAGGCTGAATATTTACAGATGCAATTTATTCTGCATTATTATTGGTCAGTAGGGGAAACTTGTTCCTAATCACTGCAGCCAAACGTTTGTTGAAAACTCTTGTTTAAATCTACAAAGTAACTCTGATCTCAGATGGATTTTTAGTACAATTCTAGTATATTAGCTGGACAAATACCCAGCTGAAAATTGTAAGGCAACTCATGCTAGTAATGTTGTGAACTAGCCAGTTATGCTAACTCAATACAGCACTTGTTAGCATGTAAGATCATGTCTCATTTGTAAATGAGGTCAATTACAGCAGCAGTTCAGGATAACAGATTTTATATTGGACATCAGAAATGCACCAATATATGATGCATCCCTAGAATTGAATGTAATCTGAGTAGAGATGTAATATTGCGATATATATGACAAATTAAGAATTACATTTTTTTCTTTTTTTAATTTTATATATTTTAGAGTTAAATTATTCTAACCATTGCATCTTATTTTCCAATTCCCCTAGAGTTAAACAGAAGACTTTTACCATGTTGGAATCCATTCAGCCGATCTCCGAGTCTGCCGTTAGCACTTTTAGCATAGCTTAGCATAAATCACTGAATCACTGATTATTACGCCAGAATAAGAGTATAGTTCCTATCCATATCAGCCTGGAAAATCACAACTTTTCATTTTCTGTCGGTCTTAGTACACAATGTAACTACAGAAGAGTCAAGTTTTAAATAGGAAAATTATCAAAAATATTTGGTCATTTTTGAACAAGATGCTAATGGTCTAATCAGATTCAATGATTTATGCTAAGCTATGCTAAAAGTGTTACAGGCAGACTGAATAAATGAATTAATATTTCATAGGTATATTATTTTTGCTTTACACTACATTAGGGAATTTGCAATCTTCTTCCTTAATTTCTACACTTGAATTTGGACTGCAGTAACGTTACCCATTAAAAACCACTAGCTGTCAGCAATTCATACTGCACGTTTAAGCTTTTATTTTGACGGAAATGGCAGTAGAGCTTTTATTTTGAAGGAAAACTCCAGCTTCAGTGAAAACAGGCTTACAAAAACATGTCTCACTACAAATCTAGTGAAATGCTGTATTATCTGCCGCAAAAAACAAAACAAAAGCATAACTAGTGGCCGTAAGGTTCCCAAACGCAAGCTAAATTCACAGTATTTATTCATTGTGAACGGAGGCATTCTGAGGTGTGGAAAACATCAGATGACAAGCCGATTGGCTGAACGAAGTGTGTGCTTCGCTTTGAAACGCACAGCAAAAATAGACTTGATTAAGGGATTTTTTACGCCATATTGCACTTTTGGTTTTAGTGCGTTTAACAGATACTGTATCACAGCATAATGGCCCAAAACACAACTTTAAAGACCTTTTATGTTAGAATAAGAAGTTTAAATATATTTTAAAAACAAAACTTTTTGTTCGGAAGACCTATTGTTCATCATCATGTGATCATGATAATATCGAGACAGTTTTGCAATCGCTATATCACAATATTGATAATATTGTTATATCCCTAAATCTGAGACATATTTTGTGTAGCTGTTTTTTTTTTTTTTTTTTTTTATGGTCATCACACAACCTGTCACAATTTAACTAGTAACCAATGAATTTAAATTTAAGTTTGATTAGATGCACTGCCTTTGACATCAATAACAAATTATTTGACATTTGTTCTGCCAAAAGCTCATAATTCTCATAAATGTAAATCTATTTTGCATTTGGCATTGATTTGTTCATGTGGTTCTCAACCTATCAGAATTAAACTGAATTAAAGAGATAGTTCACTCAAAAATGACAATGACCCCATGATTTACTCACTCTCAAGCCATCCTAGATGTATATGACTTTCTTCCTTCAGACAAATACAATCTGACTTGTATTAGAAAAACATCCTGCTCTTCCGGGCTTTATAATGGCAGTGAATGGGTGTTGAGATTTTGAAGCAAAACTAAGTGCATTCATCCATCATAAAAAGTGTTCCACATGGCTCTCAGGGGTTAATAAAGGCTTTCTGAAGTGAATCAAATAGGGATGCTCACACTGACCGTTTTAACCGTTAACCGCCAGTAAGAATTTTAACCTATTAATGATATCAGTTAAACGGTTTAAAATGTTTTTTTTCTACGTTTTTTTTCTTTCTTTCTTTTTTTTTTTTACGTTTGCTGCACAGTGAAAGAACAATACTATACATAAGAATTTGTTTACTCACAGGCGAGTGTGGACACGTGCAGCATGCTTAGGCTATACAGACATATTTCGCAGAGCAAGCACCTGCTTCACCTTCACTTAACTGATGCAGCCTATACGCAACACAATGGCAAGCGGCAATATTGGATAAATGGCTATCATGGAGTGGATCCGTGAGTGAATGGATTCTGAATGGATTATAGCCTAGAAAGTGCACAATGGGCGCGCTCCCTTACAATCACTTGAAAAAGCTGTCACACATCTTAATGTAGTTCATCGCTATCTCAAAGTTAATAAAGAGTAATAACAGAACGTTTACACTCCTCAATTAATCTCTTATTCACATCACGTCTACATTTTCTATTTTAATAATAGTTTGTGAACGTGTATAGCAGAACTGAACAGAACACTATCTGCATTTTGGGTGCTGAGAGGATTGTAACTTAACTGCCTCCGATTGACCACTGCATTCATCAAATCAATAGATTGGCTATGTTGCTGTACGTTGCAGAAACACGCTATGAATAGAAACATATGTCCAGTGGATGAGAAGCCCCGAACCGCAAATTGACCGCAGATATTTGTGATGGTGTTTTTGCCGCGGGTCTAACGGTTACAGAAAGCGCTCTAGTCCTACAGCATGTGGCCATGCACGTCTCCTTCAGCTATTAAAATAGTTACATTTTGTATGTAATGGCAAAGTGATTATATTTCGTTTCGTTTTTTTATTAAGTTAATTTAGAAAAAAATTTGGAGCTTTTTTTTTGCTCGTTAAATATAAGTTTTTGTGTTTTTTTAAGTAACGAACAGCGGCCAGCGGAAGACTGTTCATAGTCTGAACAATTTGCCTTCTCAAATCATCACGACTTGCATGAAATAAAATCTATAGATCTAAAACAATTAAAGTAGCTAACCTACATAAATGTGCGCTAGGTGCATATCATTTTTGGAGAGTGGAAGCTGGAACGGCTTTGCAGGACATGGAGGCACCAGCGCGATCATTTGAATTTATTTCAGTGAATATATAAATAGACAGCTTTAAATTATTACTTAACGAAACAAAACAAATCGGAAAAAAATCTATTTCATTAGGCTATGTAATTTCTTTCTAAAGGTGCGTTCAAAAAGGAGATTGTGAGTCAGGGTCTTTGCAACACTATATCTCAGAATACATTAGTTTATTAATGGATCATACAAATATCTCCTTACTGTTTCCCCCCGACACATTCATTGTTAATTATTTTTGCCGGTGCTTTGTGGCAAGATGGTTTTGTGTTGCGTCTTTCAGACCCGAGGTAGGCCTGTTATATATGTTGTTATGTCTAGCGGGAAGAACAAGTACCATTCTTCAGAGCGCATAGAAAGATTTAATGTGTTTTAGTTGTGTCATCTTAATTAGATAATTATTTCATTAATGTATATTAAGCCTATTTTTTATTTATATCATTTTTTTCTGATATTCTCTGCTGGTTCGTGATAATTTCAGGAAATGTAAATTTTTGTTGTTACTCTGCTGCTGTGTATGCTGCTGTTTGCAAGTTAAAATAAAATATTTGTTTGTAATTTTTATGTATCATCATACATTTTATTTGAATACTAATTTGATTAGTTAATGGTTAATGTTCGGTTGGCGAGCAGCGGTTGTCGGTCATTAAAATTAACCCAAATGAGCATCCCTACAATCAAAGCATTTGTGTAAGAAAAATATCCATATTTAAAACTTTATAAACCATAATCTCTAGCTTCCACTAATTGTCGTATGCGCACTCACAAAAGAGTGACATTCCAGCGGATGATGTAAGACAAAGGCATAAGCTCTGGTGAGAATATGCTAGTCTCGCGAGAACCGAATTTTGTTTACAGCAGAGGAAGACCAGTCTTCTCTTGGTTTATATCGAAATCCTCTAACATTGTTCTTTACAGATCGTATAATAACGCTAATTATCGCGCGATATGAATTTCCTTTATAAACGATGACAAGAGTTCAATAAATGTTCGATATAATGTTTATGTGGCAAAGGCGAAACAAAAGAGCGCTAGTCAAAGCGCGCCACTCGGACCGTTTATCCGCTAGGATCAAAGTTCAAACAGCGGCACAGCGTGAAACTTACAAGAGCAGATGCTTTCACTCGCTGATGTGTCTTGGAGATGGTATAGTTTTTTTTCCCTAAACATAGCACATACCGAACCGTACTGAAAACGTGATACAAACCGAACCGTAAGTAAGTTGCACCCCTAATTTATACTAAATGTATTTGGAGTACTATTTTTCATACAAATACATAGAAACAATATTACATTTTTACCATGGGTATTGAGGTGCTATTTGTGGTGTTAACTGTTATCACGATCTATCTATGATACTATGAAAAAGTAATGGTTAATACAAAATAAAAAAAAACAGATTTCAAATTTCACCATATAAAAATGAGATACAGTACAATTTTTACATATATGACTGATTTTGATAATAAACATAAATCTACATCTGCATTCTAAATCGAACTACTACCAAATGCGTATTTCTAAGAGACAAATTTTATTATTATTATTATTATTATTATTATTATTATCAGGTAACACAAACCTGTGTATCCGTGTGTTGTGGATGTGATTATTTTTTTGCCATATCGCCCAGCTCTACACAAATGCATCAGTTTTGTTGAAAAAGGCATTTTTTAACCCCCCGTAGCCATGTGGAGCACTTTTTATGATGGATGGATGCACTTTATTGGACTTCTCAACTGCCATTCACTGCCATTACAAAGCTTTTTTAATATAACTCTGATTGTATTCATCTAAACCTATGATGGCTTAAGCGGAAACTAAATCACTAAATCATGGGGTAGTTTTCATTTTTGGTTGAGCTATCGCTTTAAAATGCTTCTTCTGTGTTATTCACATCAAGTCTTCACCTAATTGAGCTTTATTTCTTTCTCCATCTCCTCATTTCACACACAGATAAAGAAATACTTTGAGTTGGAACCTCTGGCACGAGGCAAGAGCTGGATTCTGGAGGGCGGCACAGTGGACAACATGGACGCGGTGAAGGAGAGCTTCAGTCAGCTCATTCATCTGCTTGAGGAGAAGGACCACGAGACAGGCAGGATATGACCTGGGGACGACATCCCAGCATCCCTCAGACACTACCGATCGCCAACTCACCACAGGCCAGCACATTCCGGTTCAGCCTGGTCGTTGTGTAAACTACTTGTTACTTTAACTCTGTTACTGTGGTGAAACAAATTGAGCCATGGGAAATAAATGGACTTGGGTAAATCCTCACGCAAGGATGCATATCTACCGAAAAAGAAGGTACCTTAGCCCTTGACTTCGATACCTTCTCTCAAACCACACGTATTAACCCAGAACAAGGAAGCGTTCGACACACGATTGCCATTCTCAGTAAAATGGTTGTATGTGTTCCTTTAAATACAGACCTAGTTGCACATTGCTACTAAATAGATGATGTAATCATATGCTTGGTCACGTAGGGCAATTGGAAATCACATAGTCCCTAGTTTGTTTTCTTAGCACAGCGTTTGAGTGATTGCGTGAATGCGTGTTTGTGTGAGAGAGAGAGAGATGCCAGTGTGTACTTAAAAGCCTTAAAGTGAGTGCTAATGTATTTTTAAAACAAACGTTTCATTGTGTTCTCACAAATGTAATGTCAGATAGGCCGTCTTAAATATTTGTGGCTGTGAAGTGAAACAGTGGAATTATGAGTAATTCCTCATTAGTAAAATAATAAAATGTAATATCTCTAAACTGCATGGAGCCGCACTTGATGTACTATTGGAGCTGTAGAGTGATCTATTAATGCACATTTTTAATTTGGGATCATTGAGGACACAGATGTTTTCATAACTTGGTCTAGTATTATTTCACAGCTGATCATGCTCGTCTTGGATCATCTTGGATGGTAATGGTTGACAAAGCCCTACTGAAAAATGTACAACCGGTTTGACTTTGTCTTTTCACCAAAGACACTAAAACCACAATCATCCCCGAACCGTGACAGCCTTTTGTATGCATGATGTATTTACCATGTGCTTGTTTTGGATATCGCGTTATTCGTTTTTTGTATTTCTGTTGGCCCTGAATGTAACACACTCTCTGCATCATCACACCTCTTCTAGTCTCAATGTTGTTCCATTTAGATGAGTTTCTAGACACCTGAGCGGAGGGGGAAGTGAATGCGAGAGCCCAGTCTGGTGTTAACCAGATGATTCATGTGCCACATCAGCCACACTTCCGAACGCAAGCATCATAATCGTCACAAAACTCGGGCAACATCTTGGGTTTTATTTATATCTACTACAATTTTATACCCTCCGAACCAATTCAGCTGCCTTTTTGTAATTCAGATATTTGTACATTTGTTACAGATCAGTCTCTGGAAAGACATGTGCCTGTCTTTGTACTGGAAGATAAAAAGTCTAGGTGGACTTTTAGCCGTTTACCAAGGTGGCGTCAAGTCATTCACATGTTTGGCAGTGTTTATGTGTATTTATGCATAATTTCCACTGAGCAACATGGAAAATAAAGGCTGAAGAAGGACATTGTGTTGTTTTTTGTCATTCACTTGATATCATGTTTAACTTTTTGGACTCATGAATAATGGATGAGAACATTATGTAGACCTTCACACAGTTATGGAGGTCTTTAAAGATTCTCTGTATGATTTTCCAAGAAATATGAATAAAAGATTATGGAAAACATTAACGTTAAAGGAATAGTTCAACCTAAAAAATGACTCGCCCACAGGCCATCTAATGTGTAGATGATTTTATTTCTTCATGAGAACAGATTTGGAGAAATTTAGCATTACATTACTCACCAATGGATCATCTGCAGTGAATGGGTGCCGTCAGAATGAGTCCAAACAGCTGATATAAAACATCACAATAATCCACAAGTAATCCACACCACTCCAGTCCATCGATTAACATCTTATGAAGCCAAAAGCTATGTGTTTGTAAGAAACAAATACATTATTAAGACGTTTTTATCTTCAAATTTCTAATACGAGTCCTTTATCCATAAAATTGCTTGCTTTTTCCAGTGAAAAATTAGTTTTCTCTGAATCAGCAGAGAAATATGCGCAGATCTAGCACCATTTACAAGCGAAAACTAGTTCTAAACAAATATGCTGGTGGATTTTGATGTGAGAGGACAACAGGGGATGGACTTTTTCACTGAAGGAGGTGTTATTATGAACTCATTTTGGCCAGAATCGACTATTTAAAGTTAAAACGTCTTAATGATGGATTTCACAAAATGTTACTTGTGGATTTTTGTGATGTTTTTATCAGCTGTTTTGAACTCATTCTGACAGCACCCATTCACTGCAGAGGAAGTGATGTAATGTTCTGTTCTGATGAAGAAACACTCATCTACATCTTGGATGAACTAGGGGGGAGAAATTTTTAAGTAAACCTTTATTTTTGGGTGAACTGTTCCTTTAAATTTTGCTTTCATTAGTCATTTTTTGGCTGCTATCAAGATGTTATTTCTCTGTTATTTCTGACTTTGTCCCCAAATTTTGATTCAGAATTCAGATCCAGAGAAATCAACATCATTTCACTGACCCATTTACCAATAAGTATAGTTGCCTTCTTTGATATCTCCCTTTGTTTTGGTCATCTGGATGGCTTTAAGCTCGCTACTGACTAAAGCGTAAGGAACGCCAGCATCTCTGTGGGTCATCTGCACAAGAGTGATTAGTCATAGTGTTTCCCTGTCTATGGATTAGTCATCTACAGTCATTTCCAGCTGTCCTCATAACCCACAAAACTATTAGATGGAGGCAGTTTCTTTTCATTGGCTTGTAGGGAATCCCATAAATCAGACTCTGAAGTTAATGTATCCATGTATCCAATAAACGTAATGTATCCATGTCCATACAGGAGCTTAACAAAACCAGATCTAGCTAAAATGTCAAATGACACATTTATAGATGATGGGAAGTTAAAACAAAACAGAGAGGGAACAAGAAACCAAGTCTGTGTAAAGGCAATTCAGAGAACTCTTTCTAAACACATTATACATTTTAGAAATGCCTTTGTTGCGAAAATGAATATTACCTGGTTGCGGACATTTACAAAACAGCTCGGTCATTCTTTCGGGTTGTTGCGTATTTGACAGTTAAGAGACCGCAGCTTTCCAGTGAGTGGGCGTGGTTTCAGCGCCGACGCGGAAGTAGACTTCTGGTTCGTTAGCCGCTATGGGGATCAGTGTTGCCAAGTCCGCGGTTTTCCCGCGGAATTGGGCTATTTTACACTGTTGCCGCGGGTTGTTTTTGATGTCCGCGGGTTGAAGCAACCATTAGATATGTATGGAAGCAAACCCAATAACGTCATATTTAGCCCCTGGAATTCGACTTTACCAGAGGACCCCGAAAAAAAACCCCTGTATTTTACACCCCGGGATGTGATTTTTTACACAAAATACAATTGGGCTAGTTTTGAGTAGCAATTGGGCAGGTTTTGTTCTGAAAACCTGGCAACCCTGATGGCGATAAATAGAGAAGAACAACAACATACAGTAAACGGTGAAACTGTTTCTACAAACCAGTTTGTTCATAATTAGGATAATACTTCAAAATAATATGGTAGGACACAAATTTGCAATAGCAAGCAGTAGAAACAGCTGTTTTGTATAGCTAAAAATAGCTGGACAAGGATGAGACCGGAAGCCAGATCCATAAAATTTACAAATGGCCACTTCCACTCTTACGGGAAAAATAAGGTGAGTACTGGTATTTCTTTTTAAGACTTCACTTATTTTATTTATTTGGCCTTTTTTTAAAAAAAAACAAAATAATATATAGGGGTAGAGTGGGGGAAAACGCCCCCCACCTGTTTTTCCCAAAATAACCACTCGAGGGGGTCAAGATACATTTTCAACTGTTGCTATGCACTACGTTGACAACGGGGATAAACAAATCTCCTTGGAGAAGCTGACACCAGCGACGTGTTTGAAGAGAAGAGGATTACATGCTAAGTGCTATAATTTTCAGATATTAGTAAACAAGTGTTTAAGAGAATATTGTTGTGTAGGATATCACAGTGATGTATGATAGATGAATAGTGAAGTCTGTAGTTTGAGAGGATATGTTATTTATAAGGAATATAATTGTATTTTAAAAATTAATTATTTTTTTAAAAAGACATAGCTTGTGGGGTAAAACGCCCCCCAGAGGGCATAGTTTCTCTCTATCATAATTACTATAATAACATATTTCTGTCTATCAAATCCTGTTTTACACTTAATTAATGAATTAATGTTTATTTATTTATTTTTTATTTATTACAACATATTTGTTGTAATAATGAATTAATGTTTATTTGTATATTTATTTATTTATTACAACATATTTGTTTGCATGGCTTAGTTGTATAAATATAAATGTTAAAAAACTGGATATTTTGGACATTCCTCAAATAAATATTAATATATATACACATGTTGATACATTACTTGCCTTTTACTTTTAGAGATTAAAAACTATAGCCTGTTCATTTTGCTGTTGATCTATGAAGCAAACTGGTTGGTAAGAAAGGAGGCATTTTACCCCACTGCTGGGGCAAAACGCCCCCTTTGTACAAAAATATGTTCAGTCAAAATACTAATTAATTATGAAGGCTGAGCAATTTTAATATTTGGTGAATAACTCCTGCCATAGTCACTCAAAACCGGGATGGCAATTCTAGTCACATTTATGTTTTGTTTCACTGTAATGTCACATTTTCCTTAAGGGGGGCGTTTTCCCCCACTCTACCCTATATATATATATATATATATATATACACACTACCGTTCAAAAGTTTGGGGTCAGTAAGACTTGCATTTTTTTTTTTTAATGAAGTCAAGGCTGCATTTATTTGATCAAAAATACAGAAAATAAACTGTAATATTACAAAATGTTATTACAATAGAAAATAATGGTTTTTATTTTCATATACCTTAAAATATAATTTATTCCTGTGATGCAATCCTGATTTTTCATCAGCTGTTACTCAGTTTCCCAGGCTTAATTGTCACATGATCTCTCAGAAATTATTCTGATATTCTGAATTATTAATAGAATTATCAGTTTTGGAAACAGTTGTGCCACCAATGTTTTGTTTTTTTGTTTTTTGAACCTGTATTTTTTTCTTTCAAGAACAACATTTATTCAAACTATAAATCTTTTCTAACAATGTAAATCTATTATGTCACTTTTTATTAATGTAACAATTTATTCATTTCTTTCCAAAAAAAAAAAACAAAAAAGAATGAATAAACATTTACTGACCCCAAACTTTTGAACAGTAGTGTATATCATTCAGATTTGGCTGGGTGGTTAATAACAGATTTTTCTGAGGTGTAACTGTGATGTGGTCTTTATTTAGTACTGACCTGAATAAGATATTTCACATAAAAGATGTTTACATATAGTCCACAAGAGAAAATAATAGTTGCATTTATAAAATTTACAGCATTTAAAAATTTACATACACTTGATTCTTAATACTGTGTTGTTACCTGAATGATCCACAGATGTTTTTCTTTTTTTTTTTTTGTGAGTTCTTCATGAGTCCCTGCCTGCTTTTCTTCAGAAAAGTCCTTCAGGTCCCACAAATTATTTTTTTTTTCAGCATTTTTGTGTGTTTGAACTCTTTCCAACAATGATTGTATGATTTTGAAATCCATCTTTTCACACTGAGGACACCTGAGGGACTTATATGCATCTATTGTAGAAGGTTCAAAAGCTTAATGAACATGCATTAAACAAAAAACATGCATTAAAGAAGTTCTTTCTTTATTCATTGGTAAAGAAATTATGTTTTTTTGAGGAAAACATTTCAGTATTTCTCTCCATATGGGGGACTTCTATGATGTCTGCGAGTTTGAGACTAAAATGCAGTTTAACCTCAATTCCCATCTCATTTTCTCCTCCAACTTCAAAATTGTCCTACATCACTGCAGAAGTACCGACCAAGTGTTTACAAAGGGAACGCCCTTTACAAAACCAAAAAGGTATGTGATGTAGGGCGATTTTGAAGTTGGAGAAAATGAGATGGGAGTTTTTCAACAATGAACCGGAATACACAGAATTCACACAGAGCTAGACAAGACAAAGTGTTTGAGGTTAAAAAGTATGTAAATTTACATTTTTTTTTTTTAAGAAAATATCTGATATTTTTGCTAGATAAGATCCTTCTTCCTCGGCTGGGATCGTTTAGAGCCATTTGAAGCTGCATTTAAACTGCATTTTGGAAGTTCAAACTTGCAGGCACCACAGAAGTCCAATATATGTATAAACATCCTGAAATGTTTGCCTCAAAAAACATAATTTCATTACGAATGAATAAAGAAAGACATGAACATCTTGGATGACAAGGGGTTGAGTAAATTATCTGTAAAAAAAAAAATCTAGAAGTAAACTTCCCCTTTAAGAGCTGGTTGGTAAAAACTTTGAATTGAAGGGCAGTACTAAATGAAAAAAATATGATATTTAGGCAAAATAAGAAAAATGCACACATTTTCATTCTGTTCAAAAGTTTTCACCCCTTCGGCTCTTAATGCATCAGTGAGTGTTTGAACCTTCTGTAATAGTTGCATATGAGTCCCTTAGTTGTTCTCAGTGTGAAAAGATGGATCTTAAAATCATACAGTCATTGTTGGAAAGGGATCAAACACACTAAAGTGCGGGAAAAAACAAAGAATTTGTAGGACCTGAAGGACTTTTCTGAAGAACAGTTGTTCAGGACAAACAAGGGACTCATGAACAACTATTATTAAAAAAACAGCTGTGGATCATTCAGTATTAAGAATCAAGTGTATTTAAACTTTTGAACAGGGTCATTTTTCTCAATTCAACCATTATTTTCTCTTGTGGACTATATGTAAATGTCATATGTGAAATATCTTATTCAGGTCAGTATTAAATAAAAAAATCATTTGATGAAATAATTAACATTTTGCAGATTCTGCAAGGTGTATGTAAACCTTTGACTTCAACTGTATATATATATGCCTAAAATATGCCTATATATGCCTAGCTTCAGGCAATCTGGACCACAATCACTAGACCTCTTTGTTATTCTATGTCTGCACTTTAAAGAAACTTTCTTCTAGTTTCAGGTGACAGCAGACATCCGGAAATATAATTAGGTGCCTTAGTTTAACCTCTCTCTCATTTCTCCTTGACCAGGGGACAACTTAAGTAGAAAGCAGCACAGACACTGATGATCAGTTAATAATCTCTAAATACAACATTAAAATTGTCCGTGACTTTGCTTTCTGGGGGCAGACAGAAAATTATTCGTCTGATATATTTTCAGATGTGACTGACAAAACCTGTTCTGACAGAATGAAATGCAAATGAAGCTGCTGAAAGAATGAACTTCTGAAAAATCCATCTTTTGGTAATGGGTATTGTGTCTGGCGAAGAGACATTATCTAAAATAACCTGAGACCATTTGAAATGACTCACTCACGGTATCCCAGACGAATATTAGTATGCAGACAGATGAACACTTGGGATTAATCTTTAAACTTTACCCATGTCTGAAAAACTTCATAAAGCTGTCTGCAAGACAAACTTTCAATATTTTCTTCTTTTTCCCCAGTGTCAGTCTGTCTGACAGCCTTACGTTAATCTTCTTAAGAAGTCTCTGCTCTCTATCACACCTGTGAAACGGGAGAGTTTCAGAAAGTTTCTTAAATTTAGGTATTACTAGTTTCTTTTGCAGCTCTTAAAGGGAAAGTTCACCCAAAAATGCTGAATACAAAAGAAGAACTGTTTTTGTCTATACAGTTCAAGTTATTTGGACCCCACTGACTTTCATTGACATGAGGGTGAATAAAATGACAGAAAGTTCATTTTTGACTGAAGGCAAGAGGTAAACAGGGTAAAAACATACATCTAAAATATATCACCATATATTCCCCAGGTGGTTGATTATATTCACAATTGCAACATTTTTTGATATTATCATTTTATAGTATGCTAATGAGACTTAGTAAATAAGCACTAATTTGTAGAAATGTACAGAACAGAAATCTAAACATTGGATAAAGCCAACTTCAAAATCCTTGTTCCGTTTTGAGTCAAAGATATTTACAGAGGAGATTTTGGATTTCTTTTTATCACAGAGAATTATGGAAGCGTTATGGAACAAATAAGGCTTTTTTTCTCACATTTGGGAAAAATAGTCATAACTGTGAGATATAAACTCAGAAAAAGTCAGAATTGTAAGACAAAAAGTTAGCTTTTTCATTCTTTATTCTGTGAAGGAGACAAACAAAAAAACCCCCTCAAAATTCAGAGCCAAAATGTGAGCCAAAATGACTAAATATAATCTCTATCTATCTATATATAAAAGGGAAAACATTGAGAATAACAAGATATAAACTCAGAATTACACGAAAAAGTTGCAATTATATATTTTTTTGTATTTTTTGTATTTTTTTTAAGAACAGAATTTTTAGATGTAGTTCTCTCAAAATTTAGAGCCAAAATATGTGAATAACAAGATATAAACTCAGAAAAAAATGGCAAGATATAAACTCAGAATTGCATGGAAAAAGTTGCAATTATATATTTTTTTTTATTTGAGAAAAAAAATGATTTTCTTTTAGACATATTTCTTTTAGAATTCAGAGGGAAAAAGGTGAGAATTACAAGATATAAACTCAGAGAAAAATATCTCAGTGGCAAGATATAAACTCAGAATTGCATGAAATCGTTGGAATTCTATATCTAATTTTTTTCAGAGAATTATGAAAATAACAGTCTGAATTGTGAGATAAAAATCCCCCAAAAATCGAAAAATGTCTTTTTTATTTTTTATATACATTTTATTTTATTTTATTTTTTTTTTGTTATTATTATTATTATTATTATTTCTATCCTGTTATTATTTCTATCCTGTGGCATCTTCAATGGAAAACAATGTCAACAGAAAAAAAAAAAAAATCATGTTTTTATAAATAAAATCTGTCAAATAAGAATGAACAAACCTCTGTGAAAACCTTCATAATATAGATGGGAATAAAATTTTAAAGTTTGGTATATATACAGTCATGGCCAAAAATATTGGCACCCTTGCAATTCTGTCAGAAAATGCAACACTTCTCAGAAAATTGTTCCAGTTGCAAATGTTTTGGTATTCACATGCTTTTTTTTTTGCACTGGAACAACAAAGTCAAACTTGATCAAATTTCAGAACTCAAAATTGTCAAAATTATTGGCACCTTGTCAAAATTGTAAGACATAATTGCTTTTCAAGCATGTGATGCTCCTGCAATTTGTATTTAGACATACCTGTGGCAAGTAACAGGTGTGGGTAATATAGTAATCACACTTGCAAACAGTTAAAATGGAGAAAAGTTGACTCAACCTTTGTGTTGTGTGTCACACTGAGCATGGAGAAAAGAAAGAAGTGTAAAGAGTTGTCTGTGGATTTGAGAGAAAAAATTGTGGAAAACCATGGACAATCTCAAAGCTACAAGTCCATTTCCAGAGATCTTAATGTTGCTGTGTCCACTGTGTGCAATATCATCAAGAGGTTTACAGCCAATGACACTGTAGCTAACCTCACTGGACGTGGACGGAAGAGCAAAATTAATGAAAAATTACAACAAAGGAGTGTTCGAATGGTGGATAAAGAATCCAGATTAACTTCCAAACAAATTCAAGCTGATCTGCAGACACAGCGTACAACAGTGTCAGCTCACACTATTCGTTTTTGGTAAAGGACATCATGGCACTGTTTACAGAAAAAGAAATGAGGCCTTCAAAGAAAAGAACACAGTCCCTACAGTCAAACATGGTGGAAGTTCAAAGAGGAAGTTCAGCTGAGTCCTTAGCCATCTTCAAGAATCGGCTAAAAACACATCTTTTCCATCTTTATTTGACCCTCTGACTCTAGCACCCTCTTTTCTAATTCTATTCTTTAAAAAAAGCCCTTTTAGACTTATACTCTAATAATTTACTTACTGCTTGTTTTCTTAAAAAAACAAAAGGAAAAAAAACAAAACAAAAAAAAAAAATAAAAACACACTAGCTTCTCTCTATACAATTAACAAAAAAGCAAAAAAAAAAAAAAAAGAATGCCTCTAACACTAGCTTGTTTTTTCTTTTTTTATTGTATCTATTTTCATCCATTTTCTTTTACTTATTATATACTTTAAAAATCCCTTGCTACGTGCACTGTGTTAGGCTAAATGTTATTGCTCTTTTGTTGATTTTGATTGCTTCTATTGTTCTTGGATGAAAACGCCTGCTAAATGTTTTAATGTAAATGGAAATGTTGCTTTGCTGCTTCTGGAACTGGATGCCTTGACTGTGTGAACGGTATCATGGAATCTGATGATTACCAAAGAATTTTGGGGTGGAACGTAGTGGCCAGTGTCAGAAAGCTGCGTCTCCACCAGAGGTCATGGGTCTTCCAGCAGGACAATGACACGAAACACACTTCAAAAAGCACTCAGAAATGGTTACAAACAA
The DNA here is from genome assembly GCA_033026305.1 of Cirrhinus molitorella. Taxonomy (NCBI): domain Eukaryota; kingdom Metazoa; phylum Chordata; class Actinopteri; order Cypriniformes; family Cyprinidae; genus Cirrhinus; species Cirrhinus molitorella. The sequence goes on along the minus strand of CM065139.1, from coordinate 28,084,264 downwards.
AGCGCTGGAGAGTTCTGAAATGGCCAGCAATGAGTCCAGATCTGAATCCCATAGAACACCTGTGGAGAGCAGTTGGGAGAAGGCATCCTTCAAATCTGAATGACCTGGAGCAGTTTGCAAAAGAAGAGTGCTCCAAAATTCCAGTATAAAGGTGTAAGAAACTCATTCATGGTTACAGGAAGTGACTGATTTCAGTTGTTTTTTTTCCAAAGGGGTTGCCACCAAATATTAAGTTAAGGGTGCCAATAATTTTGTCTAGTGCATTTTTTGGGTTCTGTGTAAAATTGTATTTGAATTGACTTTTCTTTTCTTTTCTTTTCTGTTTTGTGTGTGTGTGTGTGTGTGTGTGTTGTTCCAGTGCAAACAAAATAAATAAACATGTGAGTACCAAAACATTTGCAACTGCAACAATTTTCTGAGAGAAGGGTTGCATTTCCTGGCAGAATTGCACGGGCGCCGATATTTTTGGCAATGACTGTAAGTGCTACTAGTGGGAAAAAAAAAAAAAAAAAATTATTTAGAGAAAACAGCCTTTAAAGATAGACACTGTAATTAAAGTCAAATAAAGCACAATAAAATAAACACTTAGAAGTGTATTTTTAATGTTTTCTTTCTACAGGACTGACATAACCCAAAACAACACAAAGCTGTGCAGGAAAAAACAAATCGGCCACAAAGAAACTCAAGAATCCCAGAACAGCCAATGAAAATGTACTTAACTAGGCCATATTCACTCAAAGCAAAAGCACATGCGTCTGAAAAGCAATGACCCTTTTGCCTTGCCTTTTTCCTTCATGCACATGAGAAATGTGCTATTCCTATCGCCGCCATACCTCCACAAACACGTTCCCATGACTGATTATAATGAGTTAGGGCTGCAGCTCGCATTGCCTCCATTAGTGAATGCCATTTTGCATTGTACTGCAACACAAAGGTCAAACGTAAGGACAAAATGTACATTCTCCGCTTTACAATACTGGGACATCAAAACAGGCCCGTCTGGGGTAACGAGGCATGCATGCTCATTTGGGACACTTTCTCCATCAGCGAGCGAGAAACACTCTTCTTAGTAACGTTAGGACTAACAAAGATAGTCTCTAATAGCGGCTCTCTGTGATCTGGTTTCAAAGCCTCGAGCCAGGGTTTAATTGCTGATTGTTTTTAACGGCAGATTCGGTTCCCTCTCTGATTCGACTACGATTCGCTGTCGGCGCATTGAAGTCGGAGGAAGCGTACGCCTCTTTTGATGGCTCTGTGCGTTCCATTTCCTTGTTAAAATTCAAACCAAATTTATACGACCGCTAATAGAGAACATTTCTGAAATGGCAAAAACAGTCAACAGCGCATTAATAAGCGTGGATTTTCCATACAGGGCCATCAGTCACTTGCTCTAGAGGGATCTCTGGTTTTAATAACACTCTATAAACACTTAAGACAACAGAGTGAGTGTATAAACCAAGATAAAGGTCTGTATATTGCGTGCATGAGCTACAACAGAAACACTCTGGACTGCCTTGGCCAAAAGTGGACAGAGACAGGCAGAAGAGACTGTTTTGACTGCTGTCCAGAGCGGCAGAGCTGTTCGATTACACCCCCAAGTACATTTCTAATTCTATTTCCAGGCATCAGGCACACACAGAGTGTGCTAAACCTCAGCTGACCAGTGGCTGTCTCGCAGACATCGACTGACTCGCACGTTTGTATTGAACTTCTATGAGAGACCCAGCGGGGATCCGGCCGACTGGTTGCTAGAGAGACTCAATGAACTGTCAGGAAATGACCCACAGAGCTCAGCTCTCTCCAGACGGGTTCTCTTCAAACATTTTGTTTGTGCCCCAGAACGCTTTATGCTTTTTTGAGCACTGTCCTTTTGTATGCGCTTATACCTAGAGAGAAAAAGGGTGTCCTCACATGAACTTGGCAGAAAACCGGAGACCTTTCAAACCAATGGTGACTCTTCGTACTGCACTACAAAAATCATTTTGGTTATGCGTTTTTTCTTTACATTGTGATGTTTTTACCCAACTACACTTTGTATACACAACTAGATTCCTTGTGAAAAGTGCACAGCCATCTTTAGAATTTTGCCTTTGAGCTTCTATTTTTGCGTACAGCTCTTAAAGGGATAGTTCATCCACAAATGAAGATTAAACCATGATTTTACTTCCGTTTTCAGACGAATGCAATCAGAGTTATATTAAAAAAAAGTCCTGGCTCTTCCAAGCGCTGGCCCTTTTCTGCCATTAAAAACAATGGCAAAGAAGCCCCCAAAAATGCATCCATCCATGATAAAAAGTACTCCACATTGGGGAGTTAATAAAGGTGTTCTGAAGTGAATTGATGTTACATTACACTGTAAAACCGAACATTGAAATGAATGAAGTGAAATTAGTTAATTTCACTCAAATATTAATGAAAGTTCATTGGACTTAATTGAAACAAGTTCTGTAAACTCAAAATGCCTTTGTAGTAAGCTGAACTTAGAATGATTGAGTTTTCTAGTTCCCAGCATGCTTTTCATCAGACAACATGGCAAATAAATGTTGAAAATAAGTCATATTTTGTGTTTTTTGCACAAGATTAACATAGGGAGACATAAGTTACTTAAATGTTGTGTTATGCTAGGATTTACATAGGTTTCTGTTATGTTGGTTTTGTAGTGTTACCATTGTTACTTCACCATTTTTCAAATAAATCCTAATGTAATCATGACGAACTATATATCGTTGGAAAGGTCTAAGATTCCTAAATAGATATTTTACCATTTTTTGTGTTACAAATTATGTAGGAAAAGTAATAGATATGACAAGAGTGCACCTCAAAAATCTACTTCATAACAGGAGTTCTGACCTTTGTCACAAAAGACTTTCTTTGTTGATTTTTTCCCTATCACTCTTTAGAAATCATAAAATATATCAGTTGAAAACTTAAAATCTCAAAATTCTTTGAAACCCATTTTAAAATCAGACATTGCATTAGCATTACCATGTAAATCTGTATTTCCACGTCTATTTTCACAAATGGGAGTGACAGTTAAAGGGTTAAGGGAGTAATACAATATTGTAATGTATAAAGTAACTTTTCCCAACACTGAACACCAGTCAAGAATTAGAAGAACAAAACAAGGATATGTAAAGAAAAAAATATTTGAATATAAGCCAAGTGGAGACTGGTTTAGCTTTGCTTTAAACAAAACTTGGTTCTTGTGAGACTAGCATATGTAGACTAGCACATAGCACGTCATTCGCTGGAACGTCACTCTTTTATGAACGCAATTACGGTTTATAAAGTTTTAAATAGATATTTTTCTTAAACAAATGCATTGATTTACTTCAGAAGGCCTTTTATACCACCCACAGCTGTGTGGAGCACTTTTTTAATGATGGATGGATGCACTTTATTGGACTTCAAAATTCTGACAGCCATTCACTGCCATTATAAAGCTTTGAAGAGCCAGGACATTTTTTAATATAACTCGGATTGTATTTGTCTGAAAGAAGAAAGTCATATACACCTAGGATGGCTTGAGGGTGAGTTATTCATAGGATAATTTTAATTTTTGAGTGAACTATCCCTTTAAGCATCATTGTTGAAGATTAATTAGCTGGTAAAGTGAATTTACTTATTGTAAAGTTAATAAAAGTTATCAAGTGCAGTTCAATGTTCTTAGCAGATGACATAACAAATGTCAGTAGACCAGGAAGACAGAAGCACAGCGCTGAAAAGGGCCAGAGCTACAGCATATTTGCTATAGCAAATATAAGTATTCAAGTTGCAACAAAAATAAAAAACAATGTTCATTTCTGTCCTGCAACTTTTTTTTTTTTTTTTTGCGGCTGTTGTTTATTACACACAACATGTACACAACTGTACACAGCCTATCTTTGCACCTTATTTTTCCTGTAAGAGTGGGCGCAGCCATTTGTAAATTTAATGCGTCTGGTTTCTGGTCTCATCCATGTCCAGCTATTTTTAGCTGTACAAAACAGCTCGTTTTGCTAATTGAAATTGCAAACTGGTGTGTTTTACCGTATTATTTTAATGTATTATCTTAACACAGTGGTTGTTACATGCACTTCTTTTCGTTATATTCCTACAGCGGCTAAAGAACCGGAAGTCTCACACATTACCAGAAAAAAGCTTACTTCCACATTAAAAAATAAGTTGGATAACTCATCAGTAACTTATTTTTTTTTAAATGAATAATTCCTTCATTTAGTCGCACATCACTAGTAGTTAGTCAAATATTGTTTTATTAGCCGCTGTAACCGATTCAGTGAGTTAATTCAGTTAATGATTCATCAAACTGATTTAAACCGGAAGATTTGTGAGTCTATGATTTATCAAAAGAGCCGCTCGTAAGACTCATTTGCGCAGGATTCGGACTAAATGTTGTGTTTACTTTTGCGAGAAGCATGCGAAGACAACTCAAATTGAAAGGTCTTCTGCATTTTTTTTTCCAGTAGACGGTCTGCACATTATTTTCATTATACAAACACTTTCACAACTCAGGTAAAATCGTATTTCTTTTGTTTAAAAATAAGCAGCTACAGTTTGATTTACCGCCTCCGCGATGCAACGCATGAACCACTCGTACTATACAAATATAAAAATAGTCCAGAACACTCGGAACATGGCTCACATTGTATTGACTATTTTATTTATTTAGGTTTTTGAAGCTTGACTTTCTGTAATCACTATGAACTGATGTTTATAATGTGTTGGAACCACATTAAGATAAATAATAACATAATTTATATTTTTAAGTGACTATCGCAGCTAACAGGGAACATTCTGAGAACCTTGAGTGATTGCTAACAATCTGGCGAAGTTCTCGAAGTTCTGAACAAACATTCTTCCAGTAATGTTGATAGAATGTTTATTTCTAGGTTAGAATGTTTAGAATGTTTGATAGAATGTTTGTTTTCAAAATTATCCGCTCTTTAATAACATTCTTATAACGATGGCACAAAAACATTATTTCTACATTGTTTATGGAACATTCTTCTAAAACATTTTAATTAGACGTTCAACAAAGACAGTTTGGAGAACATTCAAGAAACATTACCCTATAAAGTTCACAAAACCAAAGAAAAAAGGATGTTCGTTCTAATTTTTTTTTTTTTCTTTCTCGGCTGAGATTTCTTTAATACACAACATTCTGAAAACAATCATTGTCTATATATTTCACAAAATAATTTTAATCTTTTCATCTAAAACCTGGCCATAGGAAGGTCAACGGATTTTAACTCCCTCAGCATGACTATGGGAAAAATTCTCTCCTCTCTCGTGTAACGTCAGCTGTTTCTTAACATCGTTATAGTGGCTGCCTGCTATTTTTTCCAAAACAAGCCAGAGACAGTGACACAGTGTTCACTCTTGATTACAATCTTTCTCGTTGCAGTCATTTCAGATATGATTACTCTTGTTTTTGAGCCATCACAGATGCTGCCCAGCAGGTATCGGCCAGACCTAGGCGCCCATATTCCCCCATGACAAAACAGCCTGTGCCCACTGCTTATTCAGCTGCCTAGTGAGAGGAGACACAGATCATCCCTGCCAGCACAGACACACCTCACCTTACTTAACACAGCCTCTGTCCATACATCAGCCAAAAGTAAGTTAAACACTGGACTGTCAGTTTGTAAAGAGCTTAACTTTGAGTCTAGACAGAACTGTTGTCATTAAACCTGTTAATTTTATATTTAAAGGCGTCTGCGCACAATATCAGATGAAGAAAAATGAGTTCCCAGACTGTCTGAAAAACATCTCTGTGGGTTTGAATTAACGATAAGCATCTAATGAAGCCTTGCAAGGCAAAGAGGTGGTGTCGCTCTCCTTTCCAATTAGCCGTCTGTGCGACTTCCTGGCAAATTAGTTTCCTCGCTGCAGCTCAGACAGTTCCGGTGGCTTCTGCAAAACTTGGATTGGCTTGTGTGTGTGTGTGTGTGTGTCTGTGTGTTCAGGGCAATCTGCTTGCGACTAGCAAGGAATAACAAATTCCCACTTTAAGGATTCAAGGTCAAGGCCAATTAAGTTCTTAAAGGTTTTATAAAATCCCATCATTGAGTTACAGATTTAAAATGCCACGATTTACATTTCTATGAAGGTTTGGGAATAATACTTTTTCCAGAGATTAGTTTCGCTGCTGTACTTTTTAAAAATCCGACCACAGTGACTGAAGTAGGAGACGTATTTGGTGCAGTTTTCACTTTTTATAATGCATCTTTACAAATGGCATCATTAACTTTATATACATTAAACATTTACATACAAATACAAAACTATAGCTTGATCTCTAAAATAAAAAGACAAACAATATACGACAACAAAAACAATGCTAAGGTTGATATTGTTAATTTTACACAATATATGATAAACTAGATTCTCTGTGGAAAAATATTAGCAAAAAAAAGGGTATATTTTGATTTTAGAAAACGCTCTTTTGGCGTCAAAGTGAAAGCAAATCAGACACAGATTTTACTGACAAAGCTGTTTTTGAACTTTAGTGAACATTAGATTGCAAATAAATAAAACACATGCATGTTTTGCTGCTGGGGAGATGAGAAGAAGATTGTTTGTTTCACAACACTTTTTAAAACACATGTATCTTACATAGAGTAACATTGCACATTATAATAAATAATATTCTTTCAAAGACGACAAAGGAAAGAAGATCGAAAGAACGAAAGAGATCATTTATTCAGACTATAAATGTATAAATAAAGACAAAAATGTATAAATAAACATCTAGAACAATAAGCATCTTCCACGTGCCTGTGGAAAATAAATAAGAGTACACGTATGTACAATATGCACACAACTCTGCGCTTAAATGGAGTTCTGCTGTCGACGGTGGTTTATCCAGTCAGTAACAGAGATACATGGCTATAATCCGTGTAATCTTCATCGTCCTCCTCTTCATCCGTCTCTTCAGAGAGCGCTACGGAGGAATATAGCAGCTGTCGCATTAGTATAAAACACAACAGCATTCAGGCACAGAGTCTTAAACTGCATCTTTCTCCCAAAGCATCTCTAAGTGATGCTTTGCAAATTCACACAAGGTTGTGGGATCACAGCTCAGAGAGGAAGGAGAGAGTGGGAGTGATTTGCTCTGTGGAACGTCGCCTTACCTCTGTCTTTTATTAGCGGAGACAATTTCTTCTACTTTGTATAAAATAAGTGTAAGAGACACTACGTAATCCCTTCTTATAAACAAAAATATCGCTTTTTGGAGGATGATTTGTCAATACCACACACAGACTGGGGCTGGTGAGGGATGGTTCTGCTTTAAGGCATTAGCAGATGTTCTAACTGATCACTGAACCATCTAAACATGTTCCTACTAAACATTAAATCACAATTTTCCCACATGAGATTTGTTATGTCCCACATTTTAACCATTATACGGTCTAAACGAAAGAAGTGATACTCTGTAGAAGCATGAAGAAATGTCCTCGTCTTTTAGAGGATAATAAGTGGCTTTTTTGTTAAAAAAACAGAATGTGGTTAAAAAATACGTTTTTTCACATTGCGCAAAATGGACATAACAAACCCGACAGTGAAAAATTTGAGTTTCCCTTTATTACACATAGACAACGTTAGGGGCCTGAAATGTCTCTCTGGGCACATAAAAGCACAGCATACTGACCGTTTCAAAAACTGCAGTTAAAATGTGAAATATATCTATATATTAAAATACACATTTAAAAAAACTTTCCGTCCCCGTATTTTATATTTCCAGGACATTTTGTCACTTTTCGCACCATAATGGCACCAGGTTTGCCTTTCTTTGTCCATAACATCTGTATCATGATCATCACAGAGCCGGTCAGCCTGCCGTAGGCAAAAACAACAAGATGTTTCACAAACAGAGCACGCTAAGTGAGTTTACGTCCCTATGTGCTTTCCACAAGACACTGTCAGTCACAAATGTGTCTCTGTTGCACAGACAGTGTAACCAAATCGGAGGAGCAGCATGTTCGGAAATCCAGAAATCCTTCCAGGCTTGACCTCAAAGATTTTGGCTTAATGCCTCATCAATAGATGAGCAGGGGACACTGTCCCGGACATTTCTAACGTCTCATCGCCACTGAGTTACTGTAAGTCTTTGCGAGAGGAAGTCGACACGAGGGCAAAAACGCGCTCGCTTTCTCTCCGACAGTCCTTATTTGTTCCTTGTGGGGGCAATGGGAGGGACAAGAAAGAGGGGTGTTTTCAACAGGGGGAGGGAATGCGGGACATGGGTGCGGCCAGGTTTAGCATCCTCTACTTACAGTTGCAGGATCCTGAGTGTTTGACTTCCAGGACGAGACCCAAAGAGCAGGCGGCCTGCCTCATGGCGCACTCGCTCGGGTAGGTGCTGTTGTCGCTGGCGCAGACGCTGTCGCCCGGACGGCTCTCGGGACAGGTGTCTTCGCATACCACGCAGCGTCCCCGTCCCGTCCGCTTGTCCCAGAGACACTTTCGTCCCTCCCGGCAGTTGATGTCTTCGCAGGACCTGGCATCTAAGGACGACATTCGAGCAAACCAAGAAAATTAAGAGCTGGTATGATTTCATTTTATGTAAAACCACTTTTCTCAAGCCCCTCTCGGCTGTTAATTTTAGTCTTGTTTCACTCGGTGTGGTTTGAGGAGATATTAAATAACGCAGAAAAGCAGCAACAGTCAAAGCTACCCATGTGAAACATGAATGTGTTATTGCAACAGAAAACAGAGTAATGAGAACCACATGTCTAAGAGGGGATTGTGCAAGCACAAGATTTCGTCTGATTCTCACCTATGCATTTCCCCTCGTAGGCGACTCCAATGGACCGGCCCATGATGCACGTGGCCCTCCGGATATGGCAGGCGCTGGCGTACACGATCCCGTCATTCCCGCACAGGTACTGATCCGGTGAGGTCACCTCAGGGCAAAGCCGGTTGCAGGTCACGCAGTAAGCGTTGTTGGTCTGGTCCAGTACACACGTCGAGCTTCCAGGACAGCGCACGTCATAGCACGACTCTGTAGGAAAATAATCATCCATCAATGCTGGCAGCTTCTGTGGTTAACAACCTTTTACACCTGGTTACATGCCACTGATTTGAAAGTAGCTCTGTGTTTAGTCAGTGCTCTATATGGACATTTGTTATTCTCCAGAACACAAATTAAGAGATTTTTGATGAAATCCGAGAGCTTTCTAACCCTATATAGACAGCAACGGAACTGACACATTCAAGACCCAGAAATGTAGTACGGACATCATTAAAATAGTCCATTTGACATCAGTTCAACTGTAACATTATGAAGCTACAAGAATACTTTTTGTGCGCAAAGAAAAAAAAACTTTGGTACTCTTGTGAACACGTGTCGAAGACTGACGACAAAGGAAATTGTTAAGTAAAGTTGTTATTTTTAATTTCTTTGTACACAAAAAGTATTCTCGTAGCTTTATACAATTAAGGTTGAAGCATTGACGTCACATGGATCTGGGTCTTAAAAATATCTCAAAACTATCTAAATTTGTGTTCTGAAGATGAACGAAGGTCTTGCGGGTTTGGAACGACATGAGGGTGGGTAATTAAATACAATTTTCATTTTTGGGTGAACTGTCTCTTTAAGAAGACATCTATCAAGTTATTGTTTAGTTATCATCAGTTATTTGGGTTAATTATTAGGTCATAAAAAGTGGGTGTTACATAACAGAATGCAAGTTAAAATGCGAGTTTGTTAAAACAATTCCTACATTATCCAATTAGATTGCGCGATGATGTCACCAGAACAAGAAGTTGTTTCAAGACAGAGCAGATTAAACAGATATTCAGCAGGAAAAAATTAGGTCGGGACCTAATTTTCTATATCCATTGGGAATGGCGTGGATCATGAAAAATATGTTACATAACCAAATGTGTAAAATGTTTCAAATGCAAGTTTGTTAAAGCAATCCTACATTATCCAAGAGATTGCAAGGCCTATGTGATGTCACTGGAGCAAAAGGTTGTTTCAGAGATGGAGCAGGTTATTATTTTTAAAATATTTAGGATTGCCAAGACATTTTTTTCTTTGGAAGAATGTACACCTATAATTCATGAGCATTTAAGCAAGTTTTCATGAGTGACCGTACTTTTGCATTTTCCCTGGTACTGCGCAGTCAGGTCAGGGTGTCTCTTGCACTTGGCCCTAAGGAGGGCACACTCGTTCCGGTACGTTTTCCCATCAGAGCCACACACGGGCCCTTTAAAGGTGACATTGGAGCAGTCTGGGGCACATACGCATCGGGGCTTATTCCTCTTGTTCATTTTGCACCGCTTTCCAGGACCACAGTCCACATTATCACAAGTCTCTGGGAAATCAGTAAAGGAGGTCATGATTAATTGACAAATCAGTTCTGGATTCTTCGAAACCCTACATTCCTAACATTTCCTGTCTGAAATCTTCATAGGCTAAATTTAAAATGATAAGATTTAAAACATTCAATCTTATGTGGTACCTTTACAAGGTATGCAGTTTGGTGCACCGCCATTGAAGATCAGCCACCGGAAGAGCGTGTTATTGGGTACATCCTCCTCGGTCCACGCCGTGCCCAGGCGACCACTTCTACAACAGTCTTCCCGACTCATCCCAGACATGTACAGAACCTGGCATCTCCCGTTCTTGCCCTGCTGAAGCCAGCAGTTGCCAGCTGGAAAGAGTCACTTTATTATGTGCTGAGTACTGTTCTGCTCATTTATCACTCATACCAGGCATGTAATTGAATGTAGCTAATTGAAACCAATTAGTGCCAAGCTGGGCCATAACTACCTCAGACATTGAGGGAAGCATGTTGATTTTTTTATTTATTTTGTTATTTTTAGATGTCATACATTCCTACCTTCAGTACCCTCTGTATTTAATATCTGGTTACATTTTAGTGCCAAGCTACATTATTACTATAAAATAACAGCAGGTTTTTCTGGATCCAGGTAAAAGATCAAACAAACATTTGAAAATGATTGTAATGGTGTTTAAAAAAAAACCCGGGTTTGAATTCCAAATGTTCAAAGAGTCTTTCTGCCATCTGAATCCACTCAAACTCTTAAGAAACACTATATTGTGGTTGTGCAAGCGTTTTTGTGCATTGCACGGCAACATGCTCAACCGTTTAGACATAATGCCATTATAAACATCATAAATGATTCAAATACCACAGTACCAAGTTTAACATTACGTCTGTAAAGATGAATCATTTCGAGATCAGACAGGAAGTGGCTTTCCAATGAATATCTACTTTAAATTCGTATAGGTGTCTTGAAAACAAGTTCACAATTTTTCTTAGTTTTTACGCACGCTCTAGCGCGCAACCGCGCCGTTCAAGCTGCCCAAGTCTAGATCAATGCATGAATGGCTTAAACACTGCATAATATCCCTAATTCAGGCTTTCAGACTGCAGTCGAAGGATAAATGTCACTTTACCTTGTACTTTCTGCTGTTCCATCAAGTGCGCGAACCATATGAGAAGCGCGATCACGCCCTGGCGGAGCTGCGGTAACTGTAGCATCCTCAGAAAAAGTGGAGACGCGCTTTGGAGACAGACGGACTACAGACGGACAGATGTTCTCCCGATGCTTCGCACTCAGTGACTGTCATACACACGGAATCCGTCTCGCTTTTTAAATCTATATGGGGTCTCGAGTTGGATGCCTGTGGTGGGCGGTCTTCATACTTCATAGGGGGGTGGGGAGAGCATTGTAATAGTTTGCCCACCGAAATTTATCAGGTGACATTTGGACGTCTAGAAACTTTCTCCCCTCAAGAGCAACATTATGATTTGGGGCTGAGTTTGGGGGGATTTCAAAGAGTTGGATAACAGCAGAAAAGTGATTTGGGGTCTGTTTGTATTTAATGTGGAAAGAAGGCTGATTGTTATAGCAAAACAGTTATTTGACATAAATATTTTTTCCTTTTAACATATGCCAAACTTTGAACTTGAACTTTATGAAGCAGAAATCAGTTCTGCAAAATTGCTGAATAAATAGTAGTTTATTTTAATGTGATAACCTTCGATTGCTGTAGGGCTGTAAACCTTTAAATGTTAGTAAATTGGGATGTGCCATCTGAGGCTAAATAAAATGTAATTTATGTTGGAATAGTGACATGCTCAGAACAACAGGGTTGAGTTTTAAGCTTAATATTGCACTGTTCTCAAGGTTTGACACTATAAGGTGTCTGTAATAAAGATTTTAAAGTGATAGTTCTGCAAATACCCAGTTTACTGTTCAAAATCATGGTAACAGTGTTAACTATTTTAGATCACACCAGCCAAAAATCATAATACAATGAGGAAGATAGCTATGATTTATTTTCTAATAAAAAAGGCATTATTATACAGATAAGTGGGAATTATAAGGTAACAGGGCTGATGCCTAACCTAATTTAATCTCTTTTTAATAAAAATGTCTGTTAAAACATGTTTATGTGTGTGTGTGTTCATCATTGGATATTGTTTTAGGATTTTTGGCTGGTACCATCTAAAATAACATGCTTTATAAATTCATATATATGTTTATGTATATGTGTGTGTGTTTGTATATATATATATATATATATATATATATACATATATACATATACATATATACATATACATATATATATATATATATATATATATATATATATATATATATATATATATATATATATATTCATTTTTCGTATATTGTTTTAGGAGTTTTGGCTAGTACCATCTAAAATAGTCAACCCTGTTAACATGATTTTTAACAGAAACTTGATATTTGTAAAAATATCAACACTGAAATCTTTGTTATAGACACCTTGTAGTGTCAAGACCTTGTGAACAGTGCAACATTAAGCATAAAACTCAACCCTGTTATTAATATGTATAGATATATTAGACAGAGAGATAAGAAACACAAAATACTTTTATTTATGTATTTTTTTATTCAAAATCTGCATATTTGCTAATACACTAGTAACTAGGAACAGACCAGACTAAAATATACAAAATGAAGAAAAATACATAAATAAAATGTTATAAATGAAATAAAGTTACTAGAATTTACCTGTAATCTCTAGATACATAGAAAAAGTTATAGTCAGTTTTATATAATGAACACAGTTCATGTCATTGGTTTATATTATGGTCTATCTAACAACAGTGGTCTATTGGATTACTATAAACTATTACTATAGTTTTTTACATTACTACACTCTTCATCATTAAAGCTGTATATACTCTACTGTACAGCAAATCAGACAATATGAATTGAGACAACAGCATCTCTGTGCTGTGGGAATGCGTGGGAATGAATTATCCGAGTCCTAGCTTTTAATAGATCCAGACACTTTTCCATCAATTTCATTTGGGACGATAAGCATTAATCTTTTAAAGTCTCTTTATTACTGTGAATTTTAATGGGTAATAATAGACTGAAGGATACGGTGATTCTAATAATAGTTGAGACAGTTGTTTGGTCCTCCCCAGGGTCAAACCTGTAAATATAGCACAACAAATCCACCTTCAAAAGGAAGCCATTAGAGTGTTGCGTTACACCCCGTCTACACTACTAGTGACGCGACTTGACACAACAAATTCCTGTGAAGCTGCTGACATTGTGCACTTGCAGTGTAGACAAGCGCTTTAGTTGATCATGTTTGCCCTTGCAATATAGATGAGGTGTTACATCCATGATGCAAATATGTACTTGTTCATCAAATACTAGCACTTTTTTAAAAATACTTAAAAGTAATTACTAATACTAGTTACTTCTAGTAACAAAAGTATGTATGTATGTGTGTGTATATATATATATATATATATATATATACACATACATACAGATTTTTCTATTGGTCGCTATCTGCCAGTGTTGCCAAGTCTGCATTTTTCACACAAAATTTGGCTATATTATGCTGTTGCCGCAGGGTGTTTTTTAGTTTGTGGGTTGAAGCGAACAATTTTGCTAGCCAGTTTCCCCCAGAGTCCGATTTTGCTACTTTTGGCTGTGTTTCGGCTAGTTTTGAGCTATTACTGGTTGTGTTATGCAAACCCTAATTGGAACAGTTGAAATCCTGCAAAGCGAAAATACAAAGTAAATCATATACGTAATCGTCCATTTATTTAAATCAGCGAACTTAAATGTTTTGGTTCTTTTTAGTCACAAACTGACCATATTGTTGACCATATTTACACTTTCTAAGATCTAAGCAGGTGTCAGTTCTGTACTTTGCAAAAAGTGCAGAATTAACAGGACTTAAAGCAGAGAACATCATGGTTCCATCAAACATAACAGCTCTACAGCTGTGACATTTGGAGACCAGACATCCATGGTTTTTGATTTAGGGCATTTTGCTAGCCAATTTCCTTCAGATCACAATTTGGCGACTTTTGGCCATGTTTGGGCTAGTTTTCAGCTATTGCAGGTTTTGTTATGCAGACCTAGCAACCCTGATTGTAGTGGTCAAAGTTGGTCTTTGAACACTTGAGAGCAAACTGACTGTGCATCTGCAACCATAGATATATGCATGTATAAATAGACTTCAGCAGTTTTTTTTTTTTTTTTTGCTAAACAGTTCAACAAGATAAAGGTGTTTGCTAACACATTATAAAGTTACCATAGCTAGTCAGTCTAATTCTTACATATAAATATATGTAGTTAATACATATAAACATTTTTACTCTCAACTATAAAAAGTTATCCCATTCTTCGGTAATTGGTCAGCGGCTGCGCAGTGTTGTGGCATCTTGGAAAACGTATTGATTTTTACTGTGAGTGACAACACGTTGACCGTTCCAAGATGGCCGACATGTCGACACGAGTGGTTGAATGTGGAATCTACCTTTACATATCTATGGCACTATGAATGTATTCCAATCATAGACTTTAATTGGTTTAGATGCCATATTGAATTCAACATGGATGAAAACGAGGCTGTGAAGGATAGATTTATGCTGCGTTCCAGGCAGGTTTTTGAGCTCGTAAGTCACGGCTTCAAACCACGACTCATGACTTTGTAGCGTTCCAGGCTTAAGTCCATTTACAAATAATTTCAATAGCCAAAGTTCCTTATTTCTTGCTTATTTGAGGGAAACAGATGAGGAAAACTGAGCATAAGACAAGAGAAGCAGTTATACCTTTTATTTGACTATATTTGTATATTTGGAAATACATCCGTAGGGGCTTCCAGTGCACTTTCACCGGTAGAAGGCTGGAAAAACACGGGTAATGGGTTGCCTGGAACGCGGCATAACTGTCCTTACAATGGCACATGCTGTATAAAGATCTTAGATCAAAACTGTTTTATGGTGTATTTGTCTACTGAAAGACATTTAATCAGCGGAACAATCAGTATGTTTTTTAACAACATTACAGTCAATTGACTGTACTTCTTTACCTCACAGCCTCCGTTTCCGTTTTGGTTTATTAGTAGGGGAAAAACAAAGTAGTAAGCCTCCTGGTGACATAAAAACATACTAATTTTAAAAAGTAAATGTTGAATCAGCTTGCCAGATATGTCTGGATCGGACGCCGTTGTCCCGCTGTCCCTCTGTCGGAAAATTGGGAGAAATGCACAACTCTGCAAGTGTCTCCTACCACACGTTGTTAATAACAATGACTGTGAAACGGGGACATACGTTGCACAGCTGTGGTCTGTGGTTGCAGATGTCACTGGATTGATCGAATGCCACACAGAATTGTCTTACTGAACAAAAACAGCCATCGGCTGTTTAATAATGGCGAAACGAGCGTTTGATCTACTGCATTAAGTTTTTTTCTTGTATACTAATACCTTTAATGGTTAGCCTATATATGCGCATAAGGCTTTACATGAGTCTCTAAATATAGCAACAATGAAGAAAGTGTTTTATACATTATATTTAGGGACATAACTTGTGTGAGGTTGGTGAAAGGCTCCGTTTGATATTGTGAATGTGGAGACATCTGCTGGTGAAGGGTGGAAATGCAGAGGTAATTTCAGTAACGGTTAGGTATCGCTATTTCAATGATAAAGGCTCAATTAAGACTTAAGAGAAGAGAAGAAGTTCGAATTTGTAACACGTAATTTTAAACGGTCAAAAGGTTGATTGAGTTCCGGAATAAACAGAGCGTCATGTGTCTGTTTCCTTGCCATGAGTCAGCTGACCTGAAGCAAAACCAATTGGATTTGGGCTCTCAGGAAGACAACCGACAGCACGCGGTTAGGGGTTGAAGTTTACTTGTGTGCAGCCAATATACACACATGAATACCGAGGTAAGTCTCCTTTTGAAATCATTTATACAATTAAAAATGTAAACAGTCACCTGCAAGGCAAAAATAAAAAGCGAATCACATACGTATTCGTTCATTCATTAACAGTGAACTTGAATGTTTTGGTAACAGTTTCAGTCACAAACTGATATTGTTGTAATACATATCCATACGTTATGCAGGTGTCGGTTCTGTACTTTGCAAAAAGTGCCGAACTAACGGGACTTAAAGCAGAGGACATCACGGTTCCGTCCAACATATCATCTCTACAGCTGTGGCAGCATTTGGAGACCAGATATCCAAGGTGTGAATTATTATTATTATTATTTTAACTGACTTACATTAATAGTTTTGTTGGACCTTCAGACCAATGAAATCTACACTGCAAGTCACCAACGCGATAAAACTATATGAAAAAAGCGCCCATTATAATCAAATAGGTGTTGTTAACTGACAATCAAAGACTTTGTTTATGCGTCAGAGAGTTCACTAATAATAATATTAATATAGTATATTTTTTTACATGTAATAAATATTTAAACGTAAAAATACAAATTATAGTAGTGTATATATATATAATAATTTTTTATTAAAACAGTTTTTTTTTTATTTTACGCTATCAGTTTTTAAACAGTAGCATTTTTTTTTTTTTTTTTTTAAAAAGAAGTCTCTTCTGCTCACCAAGCCTGCATTTATTTGATCCAAAGTACAGCAAAAACAGTACAATTTAGATTTTTTTTTTAACGGTTTAAAATAACTGTTTTCTATTTGAATATATTTTAAAATGTACTTTATTCCTGTGATCAAAGCTACATTTTCAGGATCATCATATGCTAATTTGCTGCTCAAAAACATTTATTATTTGTATTATTATTATTATTATTATTATTATTATCAATATTTAAAACAGTTAAGTGCGTTTTTTTTTCAGGATTCTTTGCTGATCCAAAGATCAGCATTTATCTGAAATAAAGCTTACATTATATTATAACATTATACACTATACCATTCAAAAACCTGGAGTCAGTATAATTTTTTTTAAAGAAATTATAGACATGAATACTTTATTTAGCAAGGATGCTTTAAATTGATCAAAAGTAATTTATAATAATGACTAGTGATGAATATTTTATGTAATATACATAATGTTAATGTTTTATATAATTCAATATGTATTTGTATGTTCATTGCAAAGAGAATATTTATGGCATATTTCATGTCATTAAAAGATTATTTCATATAATAACAGTAGGTAAAAAAAAAAAATTCATACATAAGAACCAATTTATTAATTCTTAGCAAAGATTTAAAGTCTTTTTATGTGAAATGTATCATGCTATGCATGTTCTAAAGCATATATATATACATATATATATATATATATATATACACAAATAATACATGTTTTTGAGCAGCAAATTAGCATATTATGATCCTGAAAATGTAGCTTTGATCACAGGAATAAAGTACATTTTAAAATATATATTCAAATAGAAAACAGTTATTTTAAACAGTTAAAAAAATCTAAATTGTACTGTTTTTGCTGTACTTTGGATCAAATAAATGCAGGCTTGGTGAGAAGAAGAGACTTCTTTTAAAAAAAAAAAAAAAAATCCTACTGTTTAAAAACTTTTGACTGATAGCGTAAAATAAAAAAATTGTTTTAATAAAAAATGATTATATATACACTATTATAATTTGTATTTTTACGTTCTAAAGCATATATATATTGTTATTCTTAGCATATATATATATATATATGCAGTGCTAAGAATAACAAATAATCTACAAATTACAACCTTGTGTTATTTTCCAATATACTAGAGCAGGATGAAAAATCAAGCTTTATTGAGGGCTATAAGCCAAAAGTATTTTAAATGTAATAAATGATTAAACTCAATAAAAAAATATGATATGCAATGTTTGGCCCCTGGGCTCTGATTTGGGTGTTTTTGGACTAGAGCATCTGTTAATTTTTATATTATTTTCTTATTTCTTGCATGTAATCATGTTTTATTCAGATATGTGTCCTGTTTGGCAGACTCTCTGTGTTACGAGATCAAGTGGTTCTGGCCGTGCGTCAGGAGTACGTTCCTCTGGGAGAGCAGCGTTTGACCCTCAAAGACGGGGACGAAGTGGCCGTTATACCGCCCCTTAGTGGAGGCTAAAGAAATTACCAAGGTTGGCATCAAATCTTATTTTATAATAAAACATTATAACTATATAGCACTGTAGCATATGTTTTGTTTTTGTTCAGGTATGGCTGCAGATGGAGGTCGAGATCTAATTACGCTCACTACTGACAAACTTTCTGCTGATAGTGTTTCTCACTCTGTTACGTGTCCCTCCTGCGGTGCTGTATCTCTGTTTATTGGTCAGTCTTTGTTACGCTATAATTCGTTGGATCATTGTTTCTGTGTAAAGCTGGCTTTTTTACAGTTACTTATTAGCTTAATATTTAAACTTGTGTTTTAGGAACTACCAGAGATAATTTTGAGGGGAAGAAAGTGATCCAGCTTGAATATGAGGCATACAGTCCAATGGCAGAGTCAGAGCTCAGGAAGATCTGCAGCCAGATCCGTACAAAATGGCCCAGCGTCAGACATATTAACATACAGCATAGACTTGGGTGAGTCTCACAGTTTGTTCAGATAATGAGTGTAAATCACTTTAAATGTATTATATCTAAAGTATATTTATATCTTTCCCATTGTGTCCACAGTGTGGTTCCTATAACAGAAGCAAGTGTTATAATTGGAATCTCCTCACCGCACAGAAGTGACTCCCTGGAGGCAGTGAAGTACTGCATTAACACACTCAAAGCTACTGTGCCAATCTGGAAAAAGGTGAGATTTCTGGATAAATTAAAAATTAAATGAGCTGTCTTTTTTTCATTCTGCAGGAGGTTTGAAAACCATAATGTGTCACATTTTAAAATAATTTGTTGGATTTTATTACTTTCTAGTAAATAAGAATGGCAACACTTTACAATAAGGTGTCATTTGTTAACATTAGATAATGTATAAACTAACGTGAACGAACAATTAAAAATACATTTGTTACACTATTCATTTTTGTTAATGTTAGTTAATAAAAATAGTCATGTTAGTTCACAGTGCATTAACTAATGTTAACAAACATAACTTTAATAATTTTAATAATGCATTGATAAATGCTAAAATTAACATTACCTAAGATTAACAAATGCTGTAGCAGTATTGTTCATTCTTAGTGCATTTTAACTAATGAACCTTACTGTAAAGTCAGCTTACTATAAGAAGTAAATAAACACTAAACAGACATGGATGAACTAAAGAATAAATGATAAAATGGTTACCTATTTTTTATACAATTATTTGAAAATTGTGCATATGACTTTGATGGTTGTAATTATTGGATATTTGAAAAGGTCACAGTCTTGTGGGGACAGACTCAAGAAACCCCCATGTCATCCAAGATGTTCATATCTATCTTTCTTCAGTTGAAAAGAAATTAAGATTTCTGAGCACAGGGTTCCCACGGGTCATGGAATTTCTGGAATATCATGGAATTTTAAAATATCTATTCTAGACATTGAAAGTCAGGGAATTTTATATTTATTTTGTCCAAGTCATGGAATATCAGGGATTTTTGTTTGTTGCTTTACATTTTTTGTTTCTATTTATCAAAGTGTACATTTTCTGTACTTTTTGTTGTTTTATTGCGTTGATTTATGCGTTTTGTCTATTGTTATGGTTAGGTTATGGTTATGAAAGCATAAAAAAAAAAAAAAAAAAAATTCAGTAGAAATAGTGCCGAAAGTACATTTAACGGATAAAAGAAAAAAAAAAAAGAGCATATGTGTGTTTTGTGCTAAAAACATCTGTGAACAAGTAGGCCTAAATAAAGCTTGCAAATGGATAGATTCATTATAGGTCATGGAAATTCGTTTTTTTAGTCGGTGAAAGTCAGGGAAAAGTCAGGGAATTTGATGTTTGGCTTAAAGTGGGAACCCTGTGAGCAAAACATTCCAGGATTTTTCTTCATATAGTGGACTTCAAAATCTTCGGATATCTTGTTTTACCTTTTTTTTTCTTTCTTTTTTTTTAAGGACGTTCGCTTTGTAAACACTTTGTCGATCCTTTCTGCCTACGTCACGTGTGCACAACAAGCATTTGCAGTTGAAAAGTATAGAAATGTGTATTTTTCTTAGAAAATGACAGATCGTTTCACTAGGTAAGACCCTTATTCCTATTTATACTAATGTTAAAGTTAGTGAGTCCATGCTAACGTACAAACCTCAGCTAACTATTCTCACGTCATGTCCAGTGTAGGTCAAAAACACATAAACGCGCCTTTCCACATTAAACTGGTTAAATGTAAAATAATTAATCTCACACTGCGGTACATGAACAGTGTTGATCCTGGATGTTGTCATCTGCGATCGTGACGACTGTAACATGAGATTTGTTCCATTTGCATTGCTAACTGTAAACCCTCAATTTCAAATTAATCATGTTGCACACCATATTTATTTTAAAATCATTTATATGTCTCTCCATGGCATATTAAAGCCCTACTTGAATGCTCCTCGACAAAAGGTGGTCCTTCTGTGTTCAAAATTTATCAAAAACATCTTAAGGTTTCACACTGACAGCTGTCATTGTAAGACAGTGGGAAACTCCCTTTGTTTGTCCGAGGCAGCAACAGTAACTAAGGGGGGCGCGGCTTACCGATAGATCAATTAAAACTGAACGTGGCTGCTTAATTTCATTTATCACATGAAGAGAGTGGGTCCATCTGACTGAGAAGAAGAGAGGGTGAGAAGAACAAGATGGTGGCATAAGAGATTCAAAACCAAATGCAAAAGCGCATGTTTTAAAAATATTTTGTGTTTGCAAATTTTTATCAAAACTCTGTATTTTTTATTTTGTATTACATCAAGGTGTATGCCGTGCCTCCAAGCTTTCTTATTTGTTCCGCTAATAAATGTTCTATGTTTATTTACTTAGTTCCACAGTGTTTACTGATTTTCAGTTTTGTGTACCTTTTTAAACTTTGTGTAAGGTATGTTTTATTTTATATTAGGCATGTAACATGGTGTATTTTTATTCATTTTGTTAATAAAAGTTCATTATGTTACGTTAATACCGCAAATTTAAAAGTGAAAGCAAAATGTGCAAAACGTTTTTACAAGCTATTTGAAAGTGAAGGAAAGTGAGGAAAAGAGGGAAAACGCAATACACTGAATTGTTGCTAATTTGAAAGTAAAAGGGAAAACTCAAACCAGTGGGAAAATTTCCTCACCGTCACAACCCTACTGTAGAGATCTTTGAAGCTGCATTGAAACTACATTTTGGAAGTTCAAACTTGTGGGCATCATTGAAGTCCACTATATGGAGAAAAATCCTGGAATGTTTTCCTCAGAAACCTTATCTTTCTTTCTTCAGAAAATAAATTATGAACATCTTGGATGACATGGGGGTGGGAAATTTTTCATTCTGGAAGTGATCCTCTCCTTTAAGTAAAAACAAAGTTATAAGACACTACAGGCTCTGTTTGTGGAACCCCAACTTTTTTTTTTTTATAATAACTTGTAACTTGTAATTATTGCCATCAAAGTGTACTCATTTCTCTTCATATATTACATTGCACAATTGTTTGGAACATGTTTGTAATTATTTTGTTCTTTTCAGGAAATATATGAGTCTGGGGAGCCCTGCTGGAAAGAGAACAAGGAGTGTTTGTGGGCGGATGCTGGGAAGGATCCCAAACAAAGCTGAACTGTTAACTAGCAAATGAGCTACAGTAAATCTCATGAAGCACCAAGAGGTTTTTATTGAAAAAATACAAAGCTCAAAGTTTTCCTGTAACACCTGATGAAACATACAGATTTGAATCCAAAGAGCATATTCTGCTCTTCCCCTAAAGAATAGAAAGTCTTAAAAAAAAAAAAAAGTACCAGTGCAAAAACATCATGTAAACATTAAGGGAAATCTTTGCCTTTGATAAGACGGTCCTCAAAGATTTCCTAAAGACGTCACACAACACAACATCAGTAGAAAATAAACCCTGAATTCATATAGCAATTTATTGGAAACACTTTTATATACAATTAATATACATGCAAACATATGTTTGACATCTCACCCATTATGTAATGCATAGATCGTTTGTGACCCTGAACCACAAAACCAGTCATAATCCATTTTTGGGAATTCATGAAAGTTGAATAAATTAGCTTCCCATTGATGTGTGGTTTGTTAGGATTGGACAATATTTGGCCGAGATACAACATTTTGAAAATCTGGAATCTGAGGGTGCAAAAAAATCTAAATATTGAGAAAATCTCCTTTAAAGTTTTCCAAATGAAGTTCTTTACTTGTCAAAAAATACGTTTTGATACATTACGATAGGAAATGTACAAAATATCTTCATGGAACATTATCTTTACTTAATATCCTAATGATTTTTGGCATAAAAGAAAAATCAAGTTTGACCCATACAATGTTTTTTTGGCTAGTGCTACAAATATACCCCAGCGACTTATGACTGGTTTTGTGGTCCATTTGCTAATGCAGTCAAATAGTTGAAATGTCATTAAATGTATTTGCATGTATATGATTTACTGATATTATTCTTTATTTAGTTTATAAATGACAAGTTACTAATAAGAAACATTTTGTTTGATTAACATTAGATCTTGCATTATATAATGCTTACATCATTTTGTTCATTTAAGATATAATGTTAAGTTTTTAAAAGTGTTTCTCATTACTAACTTGAATTTGTGCAAGTAATCACAATCATTTCTTTTCTCATGCAGTGTCAGTCCATTTCCCTGATGGGTTCCATACAGTGGCACAGCTCACTATTTGAGTTATTTGCTCATGCTTGCATACAGACAAAAGTGGCAGCAGTAGAATTCACAGAAACATACTTGGTTGAAACAGCCTACTTTACCATTGTATTGCAGAAATCATCTCAGTATGATTTTATAAAGGCTTCTTTTCACTGATATCATTTGAGACATGTTTTATGTTTTGGAATTTATGGGGAAAGACTTTCTAATACTCCACTATATAAACTAAATGATCAAAGGTCCATTTACTCATATGCCAGCATATGCCACCAATGATCTCTTTAGGCCTCTTTGTTTTTCACAAGTATACATTGGTATGCATACGTCTAAAGTCTTTGGTATGTGAATTTCATCGTCAGCTGTACTGTACACACATGCAACCTCATTTTTCCTAACCAATGTATAGCAATGGGGAGTCAACTTTAAAAGCTGATTCCTTGACTGAATAGCCATAGTCTCCATTGCTGTGTCTGAAATGGCATGCCCATTCAGTAACCCATATATTGTGCATGATAGTTGAATTCGTTGTATTGGCAAATAGTGAATCAAACGAAGCCAAGACTTACTACAGTGGGTGCGACAGTTGTCACAAAAACAACTTTGTCACAACACCCTCACCCAGCTGTTACAATAATTTGAAAAATGTGTTCTCTCTCATTCAACTCTGAAATAGCATTCAAGAGCTGGCTTTCATCACTATTCCCCTCTTTAAAGCTCATCATTTGTAGCCTGTTCTTACAGCAGCTGGAATAATTAAACTCGTCATTTTATAATGAGTTCTAATGAACTTTAAATAGTTTTTTTGTTGATAAAAGAACAATTTCTTCCGATGACATTCACATGGTATGACGATTAGAGATTAGATTGATGAAATCTGCAGATATCGCTAAGGCACACTAAATAAACATAATCATGCAATGTTGATATTGTTAACATTAACAATTTGAGAACAAAGTCTGACAATAATAATAATCTCGCTGTTTGACGAGATCTGAGCTAACTGTGCAATCGTTAAGGTCTTTGCACTCGAGTCTGACATTTTTGTATTCCTTTTTTCATATTCGTCAAAACCCATCATGCAAAGAATGCCATAGTGGCTTTAAATTGTCAAACCACTTTTTAAACTTGGTACGGATGTGAAAAATGCAGAAAATTAACCCCAATCTGAATTTTTTTTTATGACGGACAAAAGTTTCAGAGGGAGTTTGTAAACATGATGTGAGGTCATATTTATTTTTTAATGTGAAATGCAAAAATTTCTATATCGGACTCTGTGTGCAAGGACCTTGCGCAATTGATTATAAAACTTTGTTTTCAGTTAGTCAGAACAAAACTGGCAGACTTGTTCAGATTACATTTTTCGGGTGAAACTTCTTATTTGGGTCATACTTCCAAGATGTATTATCTGCAATCGGACTAATTTAGGGGGGCCAATGTGAAATGTGGAATGTTTAAAGGGATAGTACACCCAAAAATGAAAATTCTGTCATTAATTACTCACCCTCATGTTGTTCCAAACCCGTAAGACCTTTGTTCGTGTTCAGAGCACAAATTAAGATATTTTTGATGAAATCCAAGACTTTCTGACCCTCCATAGACAGCAAAAGTCCTACCACTAGGGGTGTAATGATTCATAGATATGGGTCGATACATCGATTGATGTCTGACGATACGATGCATGAATGTGATGCATATAATATTGATATCTGTAGTATAAATATGCACCTGTTTTGGCACTGTCCACATTTGAACATAATGTCCGTCTATGCATTACCACGTATCAGGACTCGATATAAGGACTGCCTGAAGGCACAAGGTGAGCATAAAAGACGCTTGGGATTGTTGGCGTAACAGTCGAGCGCAGTGTGAGAAGTTTTCTGCGCGCGCATGCACCACACAAATACTAAATTGAGCTCTCTTCCGCTTTTTTGGGCATGGATGAATAAATACATACAAAAGTACTTAAAAATGCATCTTTTGGCTAATATCCTAGTAATCACAGTCGGTTAGGCATGTCTTAACGTAAACAGTAGAGAAAGAAATGTGTATTGTCCTTTCGTGCGTTCGTTCTTAAAGTGAAAGCAAACTAATAATAAATCTAATGCTGTCAAAGAAAAATACAAGTGTCCACTGCTACTGACTAAAAAACATCAAATATGATTAATCTATATTTAATTTATACATTGTGGACTATGCAGTTATTTTACATTTGATTATTACATTTCTGTAGCGTACCTGAAAATTTCTTTCAGACTGAGCTAAAAAACCTGAACAGCACTGTTGAACTTGTCTTTGTTCTATTGTATATATTTTTTGTTATTACTTGTAATTTGGTTATCTGTAGAAAGTTTTTCCATTTTTTTTTCTTTATTATAAAAAAAGTGTATTTTTTTTTTTTTTTTTTTTTTTCATTGTGAATGTCCCAATTGAGGTACAGGATGTGAAAAAAAAAATGTTATATATA
Organism: Cirrhinus molitorella; assembly: GCA_033026305.1. NCBI lineage: Eukaryota > Metazoa > Chordata > Actinopteri > Cypriniformes > Cyprinidae > Cirrhinus > Cirrhinus molitorella. The sequence continues at coordinate 28,058,731 of CM065139.1, read as the reverse complement.
TTTTGTTTGCATTTGTGAGTAAAAAATGATGGTTGTTTAAAATGGGTATATAATATCATTATATTGAAATATCAATCGATATACTCCTGTATCGAATCATATAATTTGTTGAGTTATCAGGAAATATCGTATCGCTGGGTATGAGAATTGATGTTGATTTAACTACTCTGATATCATGACAAACCATCAAGGCCCAGAAAGGTAGTAAAGACATCATTAAAATAGTCCATGTGACAGTGGATCAACCATAATGTTATGAAGCTACGAGAATACTTTTTGTGCGCAGAAAACCCCCAAAATAACTTTATTCAACAGTATAACGATGCATACGCATGCTTTTGAACCACTGATGTCACATGGACTATTTTGTCAGTGTTTTTGGTACCTTTCTGGGCCTTGAACGTGGAAGGACCTTGCTGTCTATGGATGGTCAGAGCGCTCTTGGATTTCATCAAAAATATCTTAATGTGCATTCCGAAGACAAAGGAGTGTGAGTAATTATTGATAGAACTTTAATTTTTGGGTGAACTAACCCTTTAAGGCTTTGTGTAAAAAAAAAAAAGAGCCTACATTTAGTTTGTAATATACCGGCTTCCATCTTTTAACTGCTCTTATTGTTGCCCCTGCAAGTAAATGGATTTCAGTAGTCCAAAAGTCAGTGGGGTTTTGACTCTTGTCAATCGAACTTGTTTGGCCACAAGGTGGTAACACGGATCTGGCCAGTTATATCACAATAGGAAAAGTAACACAGCAGACAGAACAACAACAACAAACCAATAAAGACAGCAACAGATGCCTGTGTTGACAATTGCTTGTGCAGGGAGTTCAGAGATAGCAACTTTAGTTTAAGCGCTTACGAATACATTTTTTGAAGAGAAATAGCGCAGACACTAGATAAGAATGACTTTTACTAGTGCTCACGTGTCAAGCGCCATGCTATGAAATGGAAAATATTTTTGAAAGGATTTGTACATGTAAAAAAACGATATCCTAAGGGCCTGAGTCACAAAAGTTAAAAATCTAGATGAATACTAACTACTCGGGAAGTCAATGGAAGTGGTAAGACTGAGCCAAAAAGATACACCACATTCAAGTCAAGCAGGGAAAGAAAACATGAATGCATTTTGAATGCCAACATATCACTTGCCTTGTGAAATCAAATTGGCAATTTTTGAAAACCCAGTTTGCACTTTCTGGCTATTTGTGTCTGAGAAGGAAGCAGTGACGTCTCCAAATGAGCCTCAGCATGTTTCTTAGGGCGTCTCACTGTTTTCCTGCAGTTCCTGATGTTCTTCTTCATTCTCTGCTCCGTTCTCGGCTGCGTTCATCATCGGTTGATACTTCCTCTTGAAGAATCCAAGCTAATTGTAAACGACGCATGGGTTTTTAAAGGAAAACAATGACAAGATTTAGATAGTGTAAATGTTAAAACAGTGAAATACGGTACCTTCCAAAGCAACGCGACGGCAGCAGCCAATAACAACAGACCACCAATAACACTTCCTATAATGGCGCCCACTGGAACGTCTCCTTTAGCTCCAGGTTTGCTTACTTTGACTTCAACCTGCAATGAAGTGTTAAATTGTAAATTTAGCCTATATGCGTAATGACTGCTGGTCCCATACGAAAAAACACATATTTTATTTATTTATTTGCCAAAACATATTTTAAATGTGTGCAAAATGTATTTATTTATAGAACATTGTAAGTTGTTTCAGACAACAAATATAAAGTTTTTCTTCAAATGTGACATGAATGTAAAGGGAAACTATATTTTTTAAATATTATATATATATATATATATATATATATATATATTGCAGTTGAAGACAAAATTATTAGCCCCCCTGTGAAATTAATTTAATTTTTTTTTTAATATTTCCCAAGTGATGTTTAACAGAGCAAGAGAATTTCTTCACATTGTTTCCTATTTTTTTTTTCTTCTGGAGAAAATCTGATTTCTTATAGTTGCTTGAATAAAAGACTTAAAAAAATAAATAAAAAACTGCTAAGGTCAAATATTATTAGCCCCCTTAAGAAATTATTAGTTTGATTAGCTATAGAACAAACCACTGTTGTCCAATGACTTGCCAAATTAACCTAATTTGCCTGATTAAACTAATTAAGACTTTAAATTTCTTCTTAAGCTGAGGATCAGTATCTTGCAAAACAACTAGTAAAATAATATGCACTGTCATCATGGCAAAGACAAAAGAAATTAGTTTGGACTTGAGAAAAAGAATTGTTAATGCTCATAAAGATGGAGAAGGATACACACGTTTATCAAAGCGTTTTCAAGTGTCAAGAACTGCAGTGAGATGCATTATCAAGAAGTTTAAAGAGACCAACACAGTGGAGAACAAGACGGGCAGAGGCAGGAAGCGAAAGATTTCAAAAACTTTGGAAAGAAAACTAGTGAGAGAGGTTTCTAAAGAGCCAAGAACAACTGCCAAGACACTAGTGAATGACCTAGCCAAATCTGGAATTGATGTCTCAATGAAGACAGTCACTAGAGCCCTGCACAGGAATGAACTGCAAGGTTGCTGACCAAGAAAGACTCCACTTCTGAAGAAGAGACACCTCCAAGCTAGAATGAAGTTTGCTAAAGACAACCTGGGGGAATGTGATGCATACTGGGAACATGTCCTTTGGTCAGATGAGACAAAACTAGAGCTTTTTGGCCACAGAGATGTTGCCTATGTTTGGAGAAAGAAGGGAGAGGCATTCAACCCCAAGAACACAGTTCCCACAGTGAAACATGGTGGTGGGAGTATAATGCTGTGGGGATGTTTCAGTGCATTTGGAACTGGGAATCTTGTCAGGGTTGAAGGAAACATTAAAAAAGGAAGACTATAAGAAGATTTTGAAAGACAACCTCAGACAGTCTGCAAGAAAACTTGGTTTAGGTCGACATTTTGTCTTCCAGCATGATAACAGCCCAAAGCATACCTCACTTCTGGTGAACAAATACCTCCAAATGAGCAAAGTGAGTGTACTTAACTGGCCTGCACAAAGCCCAGACTTGAATCCAATAGAAAATCTGTGGGGCACACTAAAGTCCAGAGTTTGTGCCAGAAGACCAACCAATCTGGAGGAGCTTGAGAGATTTGCTAAGGAAGAATGGGCTGTCATTCCTCAGGAGACATGCTTGAAACTTGATGAGAACTAGAGCAAACGACTAAAGGGTGTTATCAAGCAAAAGGGATACACTATTGACTATTAACATCAGAGGGCTAATAATTTTGACCAGTAGACTTTTTAAAATTCTTGGTTATATATTTATTTCTATTTGTATTACAAACCCTAAAAGCTTCCTGAATAAAGTATTATGTTTAAAAATGCTGTGTTGAAAAAAAAAGCCCATTTCTGCCACTGAATAAAAATTAAAAGGTAATTGTGACTTTTTATCTCACAATTCTGACTTTATTTTCAGAATTGTGATATAAACTTGCTATTCTGAAGTATAGAGTCAGAACTGAGTGATATAAAATCTCAATTCTGAGGAATAAAGTCAGATTTATGAGATTCTATATCTCTAGTTCTGACTTCATAACTTAGAATTGTGATTTTATATCTCGAAATTAGATTTTTATAACACGCAATTAATATAAACTCACAATTGTATAATATATTTATCTCTCACAATTCAGAGAAAAGTCAGAAATGCAAGAAAAAGTTAGAATTGTGAGATATAAACTCACATTTGTAAGAAAAAATGTCTGATATCTCACAATTCTGAGAAAAAAGGTTGCAATAACATTTGTAAAAAATTTTTTGTCAGTGGCGGAAACAGGCTTCCATAGTATGTCACATTTGCGGGGAAAAAAAAGTCACATGATCCTGCTGTGTTTTGTCTGTACCTGCAGGTGTTTCTGTTCGATGAACAGTAGCTCCGGTTGAGACGTCTCTATATCAGCTCTCACGGAAAGCACAGTGTACAGGAAATCAGCCTTGAATGAACAAACACTGTTAACCCCAGCATTAGCCCAGACTGATATGAGAAAAGCTCTGAGATTGAGTTTATTACCATTACAAAGGTACCATTCCATATGTTTGTTGTTACATTCACGTAATAATCACTCTTCCCCTCCAGGTCCTTCAGGACACATTGCATTGAGCGGCATGTGGCCGTTTTGCAGTTCTGTGGATGGTGAACAGATGATCAGTACGGATGTAAATGAAGACATCCTGTTATTTGTAATCAGAGACACGATTAGTCATCATGCAAATCAACAATCTAGATCTAATAAAAAACATTATTACACAAATAATAATTACTGGGTCTCATACTTCATTCATTAGTACTTCCTGTGTGTCACGATCAATAACAAAATCAAATGTTTTAAAATAAAAATACATAAGCACTGACCAGTTCATCTGTTCTTCTGAAACTCTCCTCTCTGATTCGAGCTGTGTAAGGTTTTTCACTGATCTTAAACGGGTCGATCAGATGACTGTCCGCACAATGGATTTTTTCAGCCTGTTTGCAGGAAATATTGTGTCAAATCTTTTCCACATTCCTCACGTTTATGATGAATTGTGTGTAAAAATGTGCAGTTTGTTTATTATGGATCCTCACAGGTGAT